>ML681989.1:58666456-58777304 GCA_007922195.1 Podocnemis expansa
GTCTTAAAGTGCCACATGGCTCCTTGGTGTGTTTTTTTTTTTTTTTTGCTGGACTAGACTAACGTGGCTATCCCTTTGGAAATTGACAAGATGTGTTACAACAGCCTTCCTTAAGCAACTTTCACCCCAAGCCACTCCTCTGGTCTCACAGTAGAGCCAGCCCTGTGAACCGCGCTGCCACTTTTGGCCAGCTGTCCCAGTCCCTGGCATGGGGAGGGCAGTGGTGCAGCCCCCCCAGGGCCTCCAAAGCACAGGGCCCTGGCTGGCTGCCCCTCTTGCCCTACCCTAAGGACAGCCTTGGCTCAAGATGAGTCCTCTAAAATATATCTGAGGCACATTAACAGGATACTGTATAAAAGCTGTCCTTTGTGGTTCTGTATCTACTTTGAGGATAAACGGTGGCCTTTTGGGTTGGGGGGGGGTGTCTGTTTGTGTTTAAACACATCAATCTCTAAACTCACTTTTCAAAAGAGAAAGTGAGAGAGGGAAGAGTAGTCATATTTTTCTTACAAAATAAAAGATTTTTTCTGCTTGTAAGCAAAGAAGTCAATTGTGATTCATATGGTGTTGCTTAGGCAATGAGACATCATTATAATTGTGAAAGATCAACATTCATGATGAGATAGACTCTCATCCAGGTAAATGTCAGGAAAAATAAAAACTTACTAAAAATACTTTAATAGTAATGATTTAGGTACTGAGATGACCACAATGTTTATCTTTTTGGGATGTGTAGATCGAGCAAGAAGCAGTATGGTCTCCACAGAAAGTGCCTCCTCTACATACGAAGAGCTAGCAAGAGCATATGAACATGCTAAGATGGAAGAGCAACTGAGACATGCCAAGTTCACAATTACAGAATGCTTTATATCAGACACATCTTCGGAACAGCTAACGGCAGGGACTAATGAGTACACAGACAGTCTGACCTCAAGCACACCATCAGAATCGGGGATCTGCAGATTTACTGCATCACCCCCTAAACCTCAGGATGGAGGGCGTGTGATGAATATGGCAGTTCCAAAGGCACATCGGCCAGGTAAGAGCACAAAGCTAAATTTTTGGTATTTTGTGTGAATATTTCACTGCATCCATAGCATGGTTGACTGGACAAAATATATTGCAATGAAGAAAGAAGATATCCTATTTCTGGTAAGTATTCACAGAATACAGAATCACTTTTTATCATAACTGATACATTTATTCTCTGTGTAAATTTTTCCTCATGTTTATAGAGAAGGAAAAGATAATGGTATCATAACATTCTTTCACTGATCTCAAAGTAATGCTGTAAACCATCACTGCAGTTGAGTGAAGGCAGATGTAATGCTCTTTCAGGGATCTGTCAAGGTGGTGTACAGTCCCCTTGATCTCCATGTTTCCATAATTATATTGATCTGAAACTGGAAAAAACAAAAACGGAGAAAACAATGGAAAGAACAGCTTACTTCAGGGGACTGAAAATAGGATATGGAGCTTCCCATCTTCAGGTCACTAATTTAAATCCATCCCAAATTGTTAGTAATTAATAATACCTGATGGGTGCCTGATGGAGTTCAGTTCCTAGATGGCAAACAATTCTTTCTTTAGTGACACTCTTATAATATGTAATTATTTGTCCAGGGTCACAGTTATGCATAGTGCTCTGTAGGCAAAGATGTCAAAATCCCTTCTCTGAAGATTTTACACTCCAGATTGGACAATGCATGGCATGACATGACATAGGGAGGAATGACAGAAGTGAAGTAGGATTTACACTATAAAATGTCATGATTCTATTTATTTATTGCACGTGCTGTATTTGGTTCCATTGTTAATTATTTTATTTGTAATTTCATTTTTAGTAAGTTTTAGTTCACCTGTCTGGCTTTGTACTGGGGCTCCCTAATACGTAGAAAGCAACTTGTACTTTGTCGGTGCTATCCTAACACAGGTAATAAATACTATTCACAGAACAAAGGGGGAGGCAAGAGGAAACAAGCATAACAAATAGTATTGAACAGGTTGTTACATGAGCAGGAAGTAACATGGAAGAGAGCAAGAAGGAGTTTCTGCACAGATACAAGAAAAATGTGAAAGTTCTCAGAAAAAGAAGATGAAATCAAGCTGTAATAGTCTAGGCAGGGAATTACCAAGGCATTGTACAGGATGAGGTAGGGGAGGGGTACAGGAAATGTTTTAATGGAGAAAATGACTGATTTCCCACCTGACTTCACACTGGAAACACAGACCCAAGAGTCGTGCTCACTTGGGATAAATGAATCTACAGAAAACAAGAACTAAATGTAAATAATTTTTTCTTGCTTTGCTTAGGGGAAATATACAGATTTCACTACTGTGAAATTACATTCTGCTCCTTCCAATCAGTCAATAGATATGTTCTGTAATTCCCTTAGGCCAAAATAGTTTACTCTTCTCCTTTCATTTTTCCAAATACATTATTGATGCTTATTTAATATTTTTAAATGGTCTAATGTATTCTAAATAATGTAAATGCTCTCTGAGGTAGTCAGTGCTAAAATTTAGTCCATGTCCTTGGGCTGAAAGCTCCATTGTTTAAGATTTCAATAGTTCCCCTCCAGTGATTAGTTTGAATTCACACACATTTTCATGTTACGTTTTAATTTTTTTTTCTTTTTTGCATTAAGGAGAGGAAACATATCATGTGACATGGTAATTAGATTTAATAACTCGGAGTCATTCTGCAAGTTCTAGTGGGACAACATGATTATGGTCCACTGATGATAAACATGGGCTTTCAATGTTATATCATAATTTAAAGTCCTTAGACAAAATATGGAATTTATAAGAATGTTGATTCTTAAATACTAATACGTAGATTAATAGTCTCAGTGGCCACATTGTTGATGGATGACTCAAGGGTCATTTTTTTTCAATCACCTAAATCTGTAGAAATTCAGAGAACATTACTAATAATTGGAATATAATTAATTATATGCATCATTATACATCTGGCAGCTTGAAGAAGAAATAAAAATGTTAGCATGTTATATTTACTAGATGGAAGCATTTAAGGATGGATACTTTGACAATCCTCTTTGGTTTCGATTTTCTCATTTAATGTCATTCTTTTTCAAGATGTCATCTACCTGTCTGTCTATGGGATTTTTCTTTTCCTCTGTCTCTGTCTCTTATACAATGTTATTTTCTGTAACATATGCCTCCTTCTTCCTCATTTCTGATCTCACCTTTTAATCAAACTTCTTGTAACCCTCCTGCTACCATATACTGTGGTTGTAGGGATATGCATAAATAATAGCTATTGTTCAGAAATAATCCCTACATATATATGGATTAAAAATAGAATGTACTGAGACTTTACAGGCTATTCCACACCAGCTTATAACAACTGGACATTTTGAAAGACTGGAAATTTTGAGGCTAAAACACTTGATGGTATGAGCTCCTTTTCATTAGGGCAAGGTGAGGGATAGAGGTAAACATATTAAGTAACTTGCTGTATAATATGAACATCAGTGACAGTCAATGAGTCAAAAGTTTTGGAATATTGTGAGCTGAATTGACATTCATATCTCTCCAGTATTGAGTTAACCAGTTTGTTGCTCCCATTAATGCAGACAGACAAAACTTTGAAACTATAGGACTCAATCCTGCAAACTGCTGAACACCTTGTATTCTTATTAATTTCATTGATTTATAAGCATGTAGAATTTCACACTAGTGCTCAACACCTTTCAGGATTAATGCCTTTAGTCATAGAATCTGATTTATCCAACAAGTACAATATCATTTGCTTCTCTGATGGCTAATGGAAAACAGTGGAGCATTTGGAGGCCCATGAAAGGAGGGAGAGAGAAAGAACGGGCAGCCCATTTTAAGTTTTGGTTGTATGTGCATTTAGGGATCTGGATAATAGGATCTTCCCTTATTATCCCCAACTTGGCTTCAGAAAATATTATTGGAATCCAAATATTTGAATATTCACCTATTCCTATAAATGACAGCTAGAAATACCATGCCAGGTTGACATTTCACATTGGAATTCCATTTGTATAGCTCAGCATACATTGAGGCAGGCTTCAAATGTGATCTCTCCCGGCACTACAGCTGAGAATTAGGACTACCTTTCCAGAACCTCTATACTTAAATACAACTCTAACTGTATCATTTAGTTTATATGACAGATCCATGGTAACTTTCTAGTAATCTTGGTTGATATCTAGGAGCATGTCCTCCTTTCCTCTCCTAGTCAGCTGTGTTTCTGTTGTTCATCCTAACAGGTGGCATTTGGAATTGGCTTCTAGCTTACCTGGATTTCTGTTCCTAAGTTATTCATGATATTTAACCTACATAACTAAAAGAGTCAGGTACATGAAGCTACAAAATCATAAAATTAACATCAAGTCAATTAAACTGCAATAAGAGTCATTTAAAAGAAAAAGAAAAGAATTGTACCTAATGAAACTGTCAATGACAAAGATGGAGACAAGGATATTTTTAATACTAAATTAAAGACATGCAGCATCACTGGAAAATCAATTGAATATGAAGCTAAATTATTCCTATACAGCTTAGATTGTCAAGATGTTTTGCTACAATGTGTGTCACTCCATCTCAACACAAACATTCCATCATTTTCTCTGATTCAATAGAATGTATTATAGCAAAGTACTGTTAGAGGGGTTACAATATTAAATATTGCTATAGGTGTGCTTTTCTAAATATATATGAAATCCATAGCTGCAGGACACAGAACAGAGAATGAAAATGGCTTTTGAGTTCCCATTTTCAAAGGTCTAAAAGTAGACTTATAAATACATTTTCCTAATCTTGGAATTCACATACACATCTTTGGAGAAAATTCAGGTTATTTGCTGTTTTTCTTATATGTCAACATTACACAGTATATTTTTAATTTTAACTTCTAGTAATGGTCAGTTCCCATTTTAAACCACTGGTCAAACTACAATTGTTGTACTGTACCTCAGGTTTCAAATTACAAGAATGTGGGTTTCTGATCCACCTCCTATATGTGGCCAAGAGTGAGATTAATAGACTTTTCTGGGTTAATCATTGCATCAGGATGTTTAATATTTTACTATTCTGCAGGCACAGAGCTTCCTACAGATTTTTCAGATCTTACTTACTCAATATAAAAAATCTAACTGGGTCTCTCAGTCTAGGTCATCTTGCATTGGTGACGGTCATGTTGCATTGCATGTTACTTCTAGGCTGAAGGTTAAAAGAACATATGATAGACTAAATAAATATCAGAGGGAGTGTGTTAGTATTTTAAACTTTATGTGCAAAACAAGACTTTTATAATGAGGAGACCTGTCATGTTTTGGTTTACGGCCCAAACCAGTGAGAGGTTATGTCACTGCTTACCCCGTAACTCTGAGTACCCTAAAATGTTCTGCTACTGTGACTTCTTCTCTGGACAGTCCCAGGCAGCATACAAGCATGCACTGAGTCTCTGTGTGTTCAGGAGCCCTGGTTCAGCAACACTGATTCCACAGTCTGTTTGTTATACAACAGCCACACTCTAATCTCCACCAACCTTGGTAACTAACAGCCTAGGATACCCCAACACACCCTGGTCAAGAATTTCCCCAAAACCTGAAAGGTCTGGCTCTCTCTGGGAATGTCCAGAGAATTAATCAGTTTTGTTGTGCCTTAAAAAAGACAAAAATTCAGCTTTTTTTTAAACTGGAGTGAGCAATGGCTTCTCTTCAAACACAGCACTCAGTTGGTTTAGATTAAAATTAAAACAGGCTTATTAACAAAAGACAGGTATTAACATTCAAGTATGAAGGATAAAGACAAAATGGTTCCAAGCAAATAAAAATAAAATATACTTTTGAGTGGCTAAGTCCTAATTTAACAAGATACCACCTTGGTTCAAGGAAGATATCTTACCAATTATTTTTCTTTCCACCCATGACTGATATTCTTTCAGTCAGGACCTTTCACAGAAGAACAAGTTAATCACACCCCTTGTCTTTCCAGGTGAAAGGTATTTGCTTAATCAGGTCTCGTTTTATTTAGTTCTCAGAGACTGCAGCACTCTTGGTTATAGAACCCATCTTTCTCAGCTTGCATGATCTCTGGCCTCTTGTATCTATCCAGGGGTAGAATCCAAGATGGCTGTTTTGCATCCTTATTTCTTCCCAAACTTACTGTGTTGTCCTCAGACTCAGGATGGCCTCACACTGTTCTTCTCTTACCATCACCTTCTTATTCTTCTGCTTATTTGTATGTAAATGAGGTTACCATTGTTTTTGGTCACACTTTGCTTAATTTCATTGAAGACAGATAGATAAGTGCCTAAACTTCAGACTGGGCAGTAAATCTCTTTCTTCCTTTGTTTTGAAACATAATATCAGTGAGTATTCAGCATTTCTCGTATTGAGCTAATACATATATTCTTCAATGATATTAATCATTAGTGTGTCATTAGCTTTTAAAAATAACCCTATGTGATATATATTTTAGAATGCAGTAATATTGTGTACAATCAATTGGCAATTGTTTATCATCTGAAGTTCAGAATCCTGCAAGAGGCAGTCTCCCCCACTCACTAGATTCATGGCTTTATTTATGTAAATGTGCCTTCACTGTCTCTGACAATGCCTGACAACAAGCAAATACACATTCCATTGTCTAGAGCAGACTGGGCTTGTGCATTGCTTGCAAAACACATTTTAAGCACATGATTCTACCACACAGTCATTAGTCTTTTTATCCAGGTTACACATACATCACACAAGAATATTAATGGTCAGTGAGTGATTAGTGCCATACAGGAGGTCAGACTAGATCATCATAATGATCCCTTCTGCCCTTGGAATCTGTGAATTTGAAATAGACATACCCTGTCCTTGCCTGTTGCTGTCCCCTCAATGTTTATTTTTAATACAAGATAAAAGGAGATAATTGTAATAATGTGTGATGGAATATCTGCCCCACAAGAGGCCTGAACAGGTAATAAGGACTAATTACCCTGTGCAATATAGTACCAGCAGGAGAGTCAGGGCTGATTAGGCCTAATGGCTGATGTAACCCAGCTGGAGGTGGAACAGAGCTGGGCTTACAAAGAAAGGAAGTTGGAGGTAAAAGGAGACTAGGGAGGAACTCTACTATCACTCCCTAGCAAGAAGAGTAGTTTGCAAGAGGTGATGAGGAGTCCTGAGGGAGTGTAAACTTTGGGGTCATGCCTGAGAAAATAAACTCTGGCAAGAACCTAAGAGAGGGTGAAATAACCACAATGAATGGTAGAAGTTCCAGTGGTGACCCAGGCATGATCCTGAAGACAAAGAAAGGAAAGTAGAACAGATCCCAGAGAAACAGAGAATCTGGGACTGCTTAGAGCATGGTTGTTGGACATAGATTTGAGTCCAGAGGGGGGAGAGAGAGAGGTCAAGCAACTGAAGAAGGGGGCATTAGATTGATTGAGGGCTAATCCTCAGATGAAGCTGCAAGGAGGCATAATAGCATTGAATAGGGCACCCGGTGACAGCTTAAGTTTCCTTATAATGTTATCTGCTTTAAAACAATAACACAGAATTGAGTTATTACAACAATTATTCTAACTGCAATAAACACACCTGTTGCAGAGTTTATTAAAAATACAATTTATCATCATTTTAAATCTTGTAATAATCTCAGCTAGGATGCCTCTTACGGTTTTTGTCTCCTTGTTCTTCACTGATGGGGAGAAGTGAAAAAGGCAGTACTCGCAGACAATACTTAGCTATCTGGTGTGATTTTTAGATCATCCTGACTGACAGGATGACCACTTGTCAGCATACCTCTGATCAGACATGCACCCCACATAGTTCCTGGATGAATTATTGTGGGCCTGAGGCCGATTAATATAACTGAAAATACCTGCAAGAGAGAAAACCAGGCATAATTGATAGGCTGAGGAGGTGCAGGGTGATGATTATACAACCAGTTAGTGGAGAAGACAAGGGACTGCTAAGGGAAAGAGTTTGCAGTCACTCTCTGGTATCGCAGAAGGATTGAAGAAGGTTTTTGTTGTCCTCTGCTGGATTCTCTCCAGTTTATTCATATCCTTTCTGTATTGGGGGGCCCAAAACTGTACACACTAGAACTACAAATGAGTCTTCACCAGTGCTGAATAGAAGGGAATAATCACTTCCCTCCATCTGCTATCATTGTTCTTTCTAATGTAGCTGTTAGCCTCCTCGGCAACAAGGGTACACTGTTGACTCATATACAGCTTCTTGTCTGCTGTAACCTTTGGGACCTTTTCTGCTGAACTGCTGCTTAGCCAGTCAGTCCCAATCTGTAGAAGTGTATGAGATTCTTCCATCCCGAGTGCAGTGCTCTGAACTTATTCTTGTTGAACCTCATCAGATTTGTCTGGTCTAGCCATCTCAGTCCCAGGAGAGGGATCATTCAAAAGAAGTTGTGGAGACAAAGATCTGGTAAGGGATGGATAGGAAGAAGCTCAGGGAAACAGAAGCAAGGAATGGGCGTGTGCAGATCTTGCTGGCTGGTTATAGGGTCCCTCAGCTGAAACCCACTGTAGTGGGAAGGCCAGGTTCCCCCACCAGTCACTGGCAAAGTGGCATGTTTCCAGAGTTGGCACCAAACACCTAATTGTGAGGACACTAGACAGCTTTATTTTGGACTTTCTGTTACACTGGAGGTGCTTGACTAAATCATTACCTGGTTGGAGACCTGAGACATGTAGACCATCAGAAAACTGGAATAACCATCAGCTGAGGATATCAGACTGAAAGAGAGCTGGTGGTGCCCCTTGCCAGAAGGGGCACTGTGTGTTGAGTGAACATCTTCACATTTCTTCACCAGTAGAAGTCATAATGGAAAGAAATAGATTTAGTGTCACTCAGAGGGGCAGAGCTATGCTTATACCTATTCCCCACCTCTCCTTAGCAATTTGCACCTTGAAGGTTATATCTGGCATTCAACCCGAGCATAGCCTACAGCACCCAGAGCAAAGGCTGGCTGAGGGATGGGTCCTTGTTTTCCTCTAGCCCTTGTGTGGCCATGTGAAGATCTACTCACAATCTAGCTTTTATTATGCATATTATCCACACCCTCTGATTTAAATATGTTTACATTTTCCAATAATTCTCTTAGCTGACCTTTATCAATAATGAATTTTATTAACTCTTTAATTTTTAACTGATTCAGTGCTAGCTATGCCTACCAGAAGACTGAGGACTGGTCTGTTCTGGCATAATGATGTTATTTACAGATATGATGCTTTTGGAAACATGACTTTGCCTGTAAAAGTCTTGGGGAAGGTGCAGTTAAACTAGCATAAAGATATATTAGCATAGCTCAGGGGTTCCCAACCTTTTTAAGGCAGGGGCTTACCTTGTAATGAAAAATAAATGTTGTGGCCCCCTTGGAGGAGGTATATGCCAACACGAGCAGAATTCAGCTCGCATGGGGCAGAATCTGGCCTGCGCTGCTATCCTGCCTAGGGAGTGGGGGCCACTGCGGCCTTGGCACCCTGTCTCTGCCCCGGGGAGCTGGGAGCTGCCACGGCCATGGCCCTCTGCCCCTCCCTCAGTGTTCCCTGCCTGTCAGCCCATTCTCTGTCCCCCCTCCCCACTGGTTCCCTGTTCCCAACCCACCCCTCCACAGTTCCTTTCCCCCCTTACCTGGCCACAGGAGCTGCTGGAACCAGACCACACCTCAGGCTACTCTCCCTGAGCATGCTTTGCATGCTCACAGTGGGAGTTTTAAAAACTCCCAGCCTGGGGGAAGCTCCCTGCTGGTTGGAAGCCTGGGTCTCTGTGGCAACCAGAGACCCCAGCAGCATCCAGCCCCAGATCCCAGCCTGTCTGTGAACCCCCTGGAGCCACTCTGCAGCCCCGCCAGGGGTCCGTGGACCCCAGGTTGGGAACCACTGGTATAGCTTACTCTGCTTACTAAACCAGAATAAGCTACACTAATATAACTGCATTTATGCTGGGGGGGGGCTTGCCACTTTAAGTATTACAGAGTAGTTAAAGCAACAAAACTTCTAAGTGCACACAAGCCCATGAGATGCAAATGTAACCATGTCTATAAAATAATTTCTCATAAAGGCCCTCAAGAAGATGTTTAAGATAAACTGCTGCATGTAGAGTGCAGCTTTATGAACCCAAGTAGGAGGTGAATGAGGACAGTGGCAAGGACATGAATTTTATTCTCCAAACTAAAACAGTGCCACACAGCACGTTGAGGGAAAACGAAAGATGTACATGGTAATAAACTTTAAAGGGTTCATTCTTTTCAAACATTAGCCTGAAACTCAGGCAAAAGAGATGTGAACTAAAGTGATGAATTCATGGATGCTAAAGCTGTGAGTTTTCTACCTGGTAAAGATTAGAGTGCCACATGGAGAGAAAATCTATTTTGTTACTCAATTTTTGCTGAAAAGTTGCTGGCAAAGTACCATGAAGCTGGAGCAGTAACTGAACTTGATTTGAACTCAGCCTTTGGCAATTTGCTAATGCAGTGGTTTTCAAACTTTTTTTCTCAGGACTCAGCTTAAAAAACTTATTTATGCCCGTGACCTAACAATTACATTGTTGATCAATGCATTCCAGTCTTTCAGCAGTGGCAGCAGCGGGCACCATGACCCAGCACCTGGGGGTCTATGACCCAGTACTGGGTCCCAACCCCTAGTTTGAAAACCACTATACTAATGACTGTGACACTTGACTCAAGAATAGCATTGACATGAGAAAATGGATGCTTTATGCCCCCTTTTTACTTTCTCTTGTATTTCTGAACGGATGGAAAATCAAAGTGAATCCAAGCTGCAGAGGCTGGCTCCAGAACCAAAAGTGAATTCCCTAAAGATTCAGGGTGTTCAAATCTGGAATTTTGGTGCAAGTCCATCTTGCAACTGAAAGCTGTATGCTGTTTGCTACAACATATGGTTGCAGTTTGTGTGATTTCAGATTACCTTATATTGCCAACAGATCTATAGAATTGAGAAAAGTGGTTAGAATAGCATTGGGTTTCTTTCTACTCTTCTTTTTTCTCTATGGGAAGTATTTGCACCTGTATGATCTCTACATTTTTCATCAAAAATTGAGTGACTTCTTCATTGCCTTATACCTAATACAGGCACTTACACTGGGCCAAAATGAGAGAAAAGTATCAGTAAAAGGTATCAGATCACAATGGCAGCATTTTATATCCAATTTTCAGAGATGTGAATGACTGCACGAGGTGTAAGACAGGGATCTCAGACACGCAGCCCATGGGACGCATGCAGCCCCTAAAGCTGTTTCCTGCGGCCCGCAGCGACACTATTGTTACCAATATTTGCAATATCATTGTATGAAAAGGTTTCAGTGGTGCAGCCCTCAGGCTACTGTGCCAGTCCTCATGCGGCCCTCATGGTGATTTGAGTTTGAGATGCCTAGTGTAAGACAATGGAGAATCAGGTTCATCCTTCCTATTTTATGAAGGGCTTGGATTCCCTCTCCTGTTACCATAAACATTCAGTAGATTCTAGAGATAGCCTAGAGACAAGAGGATTACCTAGATCTTTACAATGCTTATTAAATAGCCTTAAATTTGCAATATTAATTCTATCCCACTCCCCACCTTGCACAAATGTTACAAAAAAACATTCAACAGCTGTCCCAGAATTCTAAGTGTGAACTAGATGATGAAAGAAAATAAGAATGTCCATGCTGAGTCAGATCAATGGTCAGTCTAGTCTAGTGCCCTGTCTTCCAATGGCTGGTGCCAGATGCTTTAGAGGGAATTAACAAAACAGATAAATTACCTAGTGATTCATCCCTTGTTGTCCAGTCCCAGATCCTGGCAATCAGAGATTTAGTGACACCTGGAACATGGGGTATCATCCCTGACCATTTTAGATAACAGCCATTGATGGACCTAGGTACGGTAGACTGGGGAGAAGAAGAGAGGCCCTTGGTGACAAAAGGTCAGGTTAGGGACTGCTTAAAGAAACTAGATGTGCACAAGTCCATGGGGCTGGATGAACTGCATCCGAGGGTGCTGAGGGAGCTGGCTGATGAGATAGCAGTACCGTTGGCCATTATCTTTGAAAACTCGTGGCGAACAGGGGAGGTGCCAGAGGACTGGAAAAAAGCAAATATAGTACCTATCTTCAAGAAAGGCAAAAAGGATGATCCTGGGAATTACAGACCTGTCAGCCTCACCTCAATCCCTGGAAAAATCATGGAGCAGCTTCTCAAAGAATCCATCCTGAAACACTTGGAGGAAAATAGAGTAATCAGGAACAGTCAGCATGGATTTACCAAGGGTAAATCATGCCTGACCAACCTCATCGCCTTCTATGATGAGATGACTGGATTTGTGGATGCGGGAAGAGCTGTTGATGTGATATACCTTGACTTTAGCAAGGCTTTTGATACGGTTTCCCACAGCATTCTCATTGGCAAATTAAGGAAGTATGGGTTAGATGCATGGACTGTAAGGTGGATAGAAAACTGGCTAGATCAACGGTTTCAGCATGTAGGAATCAATGGCTCCATGTCAAGTTGGCAGGCAGTAACAAGTGGTGTGCCCCAGGGGTTGGTCCTGGGGCCAGTTCTGTTCAATGTTTTCATTAATGATCTGGATGATGGGATAGATTGCACACTTAGTAAGTTTGCAGATGATACCAAACTGGGGGGAACGGTAGACACCCTAGAGGGCAGGGACAGGATTCAGGGAGACCTAGACAAATTGGAGCAGTGGGCCAAGAGGAATCTCATGAGGTTCAACAAGGATAAGTGTAAAATCCTGCACTTGGGACGAAAAAACCCCATGTACTGCTACAGGCTGGGGAGTGATCAGCTAAATAGCAGCACTGGAGAAAAGGACCTGGGAGTCATGGTGGATGGGAAGCTGGACATGAGTCAGCAGTGTGCTCTTGCTGCCAAAAAGGCCAATGGCATACTGGGCTGCATCAGAAGAAGTGTTACCAGCAGATCAAGGGATGTGATCATTCCCCTCTATTCTGCACTAGTGAGGCCACATCTGGAATACTGTGCCCAGTTTTGGGCTCCCCACTACAAAAAGGACATGGACAAATTAGAGAGAGTCCAGAGGAGGGCAACCAAAATGATCAAAGGGCTGGAGCACAAGCCCTATGAAGAAAGACTGAAGGAACTAGGCTTATTTAGCCTGCAGAAGAGAAGACTGAGGGGGGATTTGATAGCAATCTTCAACTACTTGAAGGGTTGCTCCAAGGAGGATGGAGCTCGACTGTTCTCGGTAGTAACAGAGGGCAGAACGAGAAGCAATGGTTTCAAGTTACAGCTGGGGCGGTCCAGGCTGGATATTAGGAAAAACTTCCTTACTAGGCGAGTGGTGAAGCATTGGAATAAGCTGCCTAGGGAGGTGGTGGAATCTCCATCTCTGGAGGTGTTCAAGTCCCAGCTGGACAAAACACTGACTGGGATGATCTAATGGGAGTGGTCCTGCTTTTTTTGGCAGGGGGTTGGACTAGATGACCTCGTGGGGTCCCTTCCAACCCTATGATTCTATGATTCTATGACCTATCTTTTATGAGCTTATCTAATTCTTTTTAAAACCCAGTTACGCTTCTGGTTTTTACAGCATTTCATGGGTGTTGGGGCAACAAATTTCATGGGTGTTGCATGAAGAAGTACTTCCTTATGTTTGTTTTAATTCTGCTGCCTGTTCGTTTGGGTGACCCTTGGACCATGTATTCTGTGAAGGGGTAAATAGCGCTTCCCTATTTACTTCTCCACATCATTTTTGATTTTATAGACTGCTATCCTATCCTCCCTTAGTTATTTGTCTTCCAAGCAGAATAGTCCCAGTCTTATTAATCTTTCTTCGTATGGAAGCTATTCCATATCCCTGATCATTTTTGTTGCCCTTCTTTGTAACTTTTCCAACTGTTCTATTTCCTTTCTGAGGTGAGGTGACCAGCTGGAGGGGGATACTTTTTTAGTTGGCTGTTTGCATCAGGTGGCTTAAAATGCAATAAAGAATATTTTTAATCATGGTTTAGTTTGCTGGGAACAGTTCCAAAATTGATTCAATTCATTAACTTGACTCCATAAAACAGTTATGCTGACACAGAATGAGTGCTGAGAAAATCATGAGTAGGTTAATCAAAGCCAGCAGAAAAACTGTGGAGCAGGTAAAATATTTGTCAATAGAAGTTCATAGATTTTATATGGTTTTTAATCTTCACCAGGAATTCTCTTAATATGTACTTTTTGGTAAACCTTTATACATCTCCTGCTTCTGAAGTTGCTCTCTTAGATCAGCTTTGCAGGAATGGCATCTAATACTTTGTTTTATGTTTCCTCACTGCTTGGGATAGTTATCTATGTTTTACTGTGCTGTTGTAAACTAGGAGCACCTCAGCAAGGTACAAAGCCGTACAGACTTCATCTTGACATAGGGGTAGCACATCAAAGATTGAGACATTTTTAACACCCTTTTCAGCTTTTCTTTCTGCAGGATAATGGGGATGTAGCCATCTTTCAGGCTCAACAAGCTAATGTTCTGTAAACAGGAAAGCCACTTAATTCCACATTTAATAAGGATTCATTACAGAGTTTAAATCATTGGCTTATGTTATTTCCTCAATTGAGTTACACAGTGAGGTTCATATTTACAAGTTTATGTAACCTTGCTGATGCATTAATATTGAACATCATGTTCAATGCAATGGGCATAAAAGAGTTGGAGATGTTTGTGCAGCTGCTATTTAACAATCAGTTAAGCTTGCATAGGGATGCTTTATCAGACCCTTTTGTCAGAAGAAAACAGAATGACAACAGTTTCTTACAGATTCCAATAACAGCATCTAACTGCAGAATTATGAACTGTTTTGATCTTGTTCTCAAATGATGCTTCATTTTTATTTTTTCATTTGAAACTTTGTAATGGGTTTTTCACAAGTACTTATCCTAGATTGCTTTAGTCTACTAAGTTTGTTTTCTCTTTCACTTTTTATCAGGT
The DNA here is from genome assembly GCA_007922195.1 of Podocnemis expansa. Lineage (NCBI taxonomy): Eukaryota > Metazoa > Chordata > Testudines > Podocnemididae > Podocnemis > Podocnemis expansa. The sequence continues at coordinate 58,681,418 of ML681989.1, forward strand.
TAATAAATCCCATTCTTTATAAATATATGCAAAAGAACATAAATTTCCTTTTTTATTAGCAACAACTTACATTATTAAAAGCAAAAGATTTATAAAATCTTTACTTTTCATTACTTATTCTTATTGTTTACTTCTTTGTGTTTCTCACAGTTAAAAATAAACATCCCAGTGTTTTGTACAGCACAGAGGTAATGGATACAACTCCATAGTAAAAGGCAGAGTTCTGTGCTTTAGTGTGGAAGTTAAATTCATGGTTTATTTTCAGCCAATTTAATTGTCATGCTCTCCTGTTTCATTGCTGAAGGGTTCAGATTGCAAACACTACAAGGGAATGTTCAAATTAAAATATTGTTTTTATTTGTGAAAACAGTTCTATTAATCTTGCAGTTTTTTTAAAAAAACTTGGTTTTACCAAGCCTTAATTTGCAGCCTAAAATTACCTGATAAGCATCCTTTTTATGCACAGTGAGTAAAGCATTTCATCTTGTTGATTTTTTTTAAAGATGCTGAATGATTTTTACATGCCATGTCACGTCAGTTCCAGAGTAACCAGAAACAATTGTTTCCCTAGAAACAGGAAAATGATCCAGTTGTGCTATCAGGTCCCATGGTCAGTTACCGGAGTTACTGTTACAATTAGCCCCGCGCCTTAGGCGCCATTTCTTTCCATTATGCCATGGGACCTTATTATAGTTTTACATCTAAAACAGAACTGAAATGTTGGCAGCTGGAAATGGTACTTTGTGCTTACCTGCAAGAACACGATCATGCTCTTGTCAGATCATAATGTGCAAGCTAACAAAGTATTGTACATGCAGAGAATCAATTTAACAGCATATCTTTGTCATAACTGCAGTTTCTTTTCTCAGTGTAAAGATTTCTTTAGATAGTGACCTTTAATATATACACGTTTTTATGTTGTGCAATGTTTGGTGTCAGCAGTTAGAAAGTTCTTAATTTAAGTAAGAAAATCTGGATTTCTGGCCTTTGGTGATTAATTAGCAAGACTAACAGAATGCACCCTGTCAGCACCACTCAAATTATTTCCACAAATGGACATAAGGACACTCAGTGAGAGTGAATGTGCCTTGAATATCACTTTAGGGATGTCATATATCAGCATCTGTCTTTGATTCTGAGTTCTGTGCTTGTTCTAAGTTTTCCTACTATTGTTAGTTAGTAGAAATTGAAAATTACAACCTAATTTTGAGTTTTTTTTCCACAAGATTTCTAAATCCATGTCTTCACTGACATAATCACATAGTTCCAAAGGATTAGCCATGATAGTCTCATTCACCAAAACAAACAAAGAGTCCTGAGGTACTTTTAAAGACTATCAAATTGTGATAAGTAAATTTATTAGTCTCTAAAAGTGCCATAGGACCCCTTGTTTGTAATCACACAGCGTAGTGAAGGAATGGGTTTTTCTGTTTGGTGTAGGAAAACAACCTCTGCAAGCAACAGTAGCTAGGTTAATGGATGCATTCTTCCATCAATCTAGCTGCATCTACCCTAAAGGTTGAGTTAACATGACTGTGTTACTTGGGATGTAGATTTTTCACACCTCTGACCAACATGGTTATGAAAACCTATATTTTGTGTATAGACAAGGTTTAAGTCAGTTTTAGCCATCAGTTTTGACAGCAGGGCCTGTCTGATCCAAAGTCTGTTGAAATCAATAGAATAACTCTCACTGATTTCATTGAGCTTTGAATCAGGTTATATTTGCCAGTTGAACTTCTGCACTCTCTTGAATTCTCCTGAGATATCCCAGGAATAAATTGTGAGGTGTACCAGGTTCTAGCAAGTGGCAACTAATTAGCCCTCTTGTGAGATGATGCATATTTAAAGAGTTTTCATTCTCTGTATCCAGTCAGCAGCAAATTAGTGTTAAATACTGCTCTTGCTAACCATTTATAATGGAGTAGTACCTTTGGTATGTTTTCTAAAATCCCCTGGTGGACAGGAGATCACTGTTTCTAAGAGCCCTTAAAAAACAGGGGTGTGTGAGATAGGCTAAAAACATTGATTTATACTGAGTACTTTTTACAAGTTTTACAACCTTGCTGTTGCATTAATATTGAACGAGATAAGTCTCAGATCTACAACCGTGCTGGTATTATTAAAAACTGTATGATCCAAAGAGTCCAGTACATCCATTAGAGTATTTGGAATTAATTAATCTTAGTTCCAGCACCAGAAGCACAGGGGCAGCCCTTAAAGATTAACCAATTTTGCTTGAGATATATAGCTAAAATTACTGCAGTCTTCTCTTGTACTTTGAGCTATAGCAAATCCCTTGAATACTGGAGATTATGCTAAGATTGTATGAATACATACACTTAAATATGAAGCATTGCCAGCAGATCAAGGGATGTGATTATTCCCCTCTATTCGGCACTGGTGAGGCCGCATCTGGAGTATTGTGTCCAGTTTTGGACTCCTCACTACAAAAAGGACATGGACAAATTAGAAAGAGTCCAGCGGAGGGCAACAAAAATGATCAAGGGGCTGGAGCACAAGCCCTATGAAGAAAGGCTGAAGGAACTAGGCTTATTTAGCCTCCAGAAGAGAAGACTGAGGGGGGATTTGATAGCAACCTTCACCTACCTGAAGGGATGCTCCAAGGAGGATGGAGCTTGACTGTTCTCAGTGGTAACAGAGGATAGAACAAGGAGCAATGGTTTCAAGTTCCAGCTGGGGAGGTCGAGGCTGGATATTAGGAAAAACTTTCTTACTAGGAGGGTGGTAAAGCATTGGAATGGGCTATCTCAGGAGGTGGTGGAATCTCTGTCTTTGGAGATATTGAAGGCCCGGCTGGATAAAACTCTAGCTGAGATAATTTAGTGGGAGTGGTCCTGCTTTTTTTGGCAGGCGGTTGGACGAGATGACCTCATGAGGTCCATTCCAACCCTATGTTTCTATGATTCTATGAGGCAACTAACAAGTTTTTATAGTCTAGCACTATGCATCAATCCCACTTCTGCTTACAGTAGGGCGAAGAAGAAATGTACTTTGTTTATTGTTTTAATACAGACTTCAAACTAGAGAGAGGTATAACGTCTATGCCTTCTGGTTTTCAATAAATAGGTGAACTGGTTTAAGTGTGTTTCATTGAGTTAATACAGATGTGTGTTCCCAGTTCAATTATAGTAGTAGTGGTGTAGACAGGTGCCAGGAGAAGACTGCCCAGAGCAGAGACTATAGCCTGTCTTGTATACAGGCTCATGGGCCCTGATTGGCTATTCCCTTCTACAGACTTTTTGCCCTTTGCTACCAGAGCAGGGAAACTACCCTGCTACAAGTGGTTTTGGTTTGAGATATTCACTGATTAAGAACTTATTTTAGGAATTAGAAGGCTTAAACCTAAGTAACTGAATAAATTATATTCTTTTAAAATGTTGCATATTAGATGGAATTTTCATTTTTGTTCAGTGACGGCCAGGTCCTCAGCTACTGTAAATCTAATTTGTCTCACTGAAATCAACATAGCTATGCCAGTTTTACTGAAGCTGAGATTCTGGCCACAAAACTATAATATTACTCATTTCCCAGGAGGTATTTTGATTATAAACAACAAGTAGCTTAATGATGATGAATGGAATCAACAGCAGGTGGGTGTGTTTCATTGTGTGAAACTTAACTACTAAATTATTCAACAAATTAGGGCAAAAAAGCTTTTGAGAACATGCAAACATCAGTAGCTTTCAAGAAGGAGTAAAGTATATAGTATATATAAATGTACAGCTCAACAGAAATGTCATGAAAACAATGCCTCTCCCAGCTATAAAGTACAACCTTGAAAGGAGCTAAAGAAGTTTTAGTATTCCAGTCTAGATATAATATTACAGATGAGTGTTGGATATTTCCAAATGAGTCTCACACTTACCACAGTAGAGCGCAGAGATTTTACTCCTTTTGTATTATGCACTATAGGCATAGGTCTGTGTTTTCCTCTTGGAGTTTTTTGTTTGTTTGTCTTTTTTTAGTACCATCCTTATGTAATGGAATGGGCTCTAAAGACAAGGTTGTTACTCCCATGAAAAAGAGAAGCTGACAGTCACCTATCTGCAAGTAGGAAACCACTAAAATGCGTTAAAAATTGAGTGCCCTAGTGTAGTTCATTCCAAATTAACCCTTTAACTCATTTAAATATGCCAAAAGTTTGAGGTGTTTTCATAGACCTTTGAGCACTAGTTGAAGGCATTCAAGGCAACCTGAGAACCAATAAGCAGGTAGGTTCCTAGCCAATCAGAAAATGAGTTACATTTCTACTTTCTTTTTCCTCCGTGCTGCATGACTAGTCAATAATAGAGCCCCTCCTTCTGTGAGGGAAAAAAAGCAAGGAGTCTTGTGGCACTGAAACACTAACAAATTTATTTATCACATGAGCTTTTGTGGGAGAAAATCTCACTTTGTCAGACACTTTGAAGAGGGGGAACTTAGAGAATGGGATGCAAATAAAGGCAAGGGAGTGTAAGACATGGGATCAGGTCATACTGCAACAGCAAATCAGAGCATTTGAAAAGATTCAAACTCTGGGAAACAGCACACAGAGGGAGGGTGAAGTCAAATTACCTGTTATAATGTGAAAAGAATCCATAGTCACGATTCAGTCCTGCTTTCACACAATCTAATCTGCATATTTGTTCAATTCCAGCTATTTCTCTTCAGATTCCTGATGTCTCATTGATTTTCTTGAGGACCATCGTTAACTCGGGCTACGTTAGAGTGCTATGATTTCTCTGTTAATGTGTTTATGAGACATTAGCTATGCTGTGGTAGAAATGGCAAAGGAAACTGAGTAAATAGATATAGTCTGTCTACAATAGGGGAAGCAGAGGATACTCAGGCAGTAGTTTGGATAACTAAACACTCTCCCTTTTCCTGCACCTTAGTTTAGCTCTTTGCTGAAGCATACACTGAAGTTCTGTCTTTTCAGGACTTTTCACAACGTAACCTTCATGACCTAGTAAATAGAAGTTAATAGGTTGCAGTCCATTTCAAAGAGCACACACCAAACCCTTTCTTAGTAAAACAAACATTTAATGCACCAAAACAGATTATAAATAGGTTGAAAATATAACTAGCATTTGGAATACTATGACTAAAAATAAATTTTAAACAAATGCAATTAGACAGTAAATCTCCTAGTGTTCCTTATACAGACTTTCCCCCTTTATTTCTGTTACAAAGATTACAATATAATGTTTCAACACAAAATGTTTCATTGTTTAGCACACGCATCAAGACAGTTTCCTCTGAGAGATAATTTCTCGGTCATTATAATGTGACTGTCGTTTATAGTGTGTGTGTGTCACCTGCACTCTTCAGATCTGGAGGAGATTGGCAGCAACTCAGTTCTTTCAAACACTTCAGAACCTGTCAGCAAACAGTCTGGGTCTCTCCACAGCTAGCAACACACCAGTCCATGGGTTAACAGGTAATTGGTCCTCACAGTTGCTGGCAGATCAAAAGTCTTCAGCCTGTATCAGAAATAGTATAGGGACTGGGACCCAGCCATCAAAGCAGTCACATTTCTTGGTCCTGTGCCAATCATACACTGAGTCCCCAAGGGCTCTTTTTAATGTCTCTGTTTATAACCTTCTTCCTCCTCCTCCCCCCCCCCCCGACGCTATCTGATTGGTTCTACTCTTGGAGGGATACTGGACTATAACCTTCCAGGTGAGTTGCCCTCAATGAAAATTTCCTATGCAACCTCAGAAAACGGTCACTGTGCATGTCTGGTAACTACTCCAACCTGTTCTGGAAGTTCCTGGGTTTTCCTATTAAGTTATCCTACCTGTACATGTGTAACAACACAGAGCATCCAACTGAGATCCCATGTCTCCTCTTCACCTGCCCTGGAGAAACAAAGTCAAATGCTATAGTACGAAGCATGTGGGTAGTGGACTACACTTCCTTTTCTGGTTCAGGCTAACCTCAGGGAGTCAGGAAACAGAGTGAGCTCTGAGGTTGCTACAAAGAATATTAAAGTTGAAAGATGTTCCATTTATTGGTCAGTCTCCTGCATGTTTTGTTAGAGGGCCTAGAGGTTACCCCATGTGTTCTGTTGTGCACAAAGGAACTTGGGCTACCATGGCTCTTCTATTCATCTAGCCTGTTGCTACCTGAGAGATCCATTAGGCTGAGAGCTAGTTTGAGGTTTTTGTTCAGTTGAGCAGTCACTAGTTTGCATGGCGAAATTTCAACTAATATTCAGCACAAAGTGGAGTCCTGTTTGAAAACTCTGCACTTTATTCAGTTTCCCATTATAGTACAGAATTAGAACACCCTTGCTGTGTTCATTCCCTATTTGAACACAGGTCTTTGTTTCATTTCCCAGAGATGAAAATAAATCTCTCACAGGGGCTTTCATGCTGGAGCAGACTTGAAAAAAGTGAAAATTTAAAAATATTTGACTAACATTATAGAATCAGGAGGGTTAGAAGGGACCTCAGGAGATCATCTAGTCAAACCCCCTGACCTAAGCAGGACCAACCACTAACTAAATCATCCCAGCCATCGCTTTATCAAGCCCCATCTTAAAATAAGGATGGAAAGTCCACCACCTTTCTAGGTAACTCATCCAGTGCTTCACAACCTTCCTAATGAAAATGCTTTGCTTAATATACAACCTTGACTTGTCCCCTGCAACATCAGACCATTGTTCCAAGTTCAGTTATCTGCTGCCACTGAGAACAGCCTAGCTCTCTTCAGGGTGTTAAAAGCTGCTATCAAATCCCTGCCCCTTCTTCTCTTCTGCAGGATAAACAAACCTAGTTCCCTCAACCTCTCCTCCAAAGGCATTTGCTCCAGCCTCATAATCATTTTTGTTGTTCTCTTCTGGATTCCAATTTGTCCACTTCCTTTCTGTAGTGGGAGCCTAAACTTGGATACAGTACTCTAAATGAGGCCCCACTTTTGCTGAATAGAAAGGAATAATCAGTTCCTTTGATGTGCTGGCAATGATCCTACTAAAGCAGCCAAACATGCCATTATCCTTCTTGGCAATAAAGGCACATTGCTTTTTTCTATTCTTTCCACTGTTCTTTAAGAGCTAAATTGAGGCTGTGGGTAAGTCCATGCAGCATTTGGGATGTTTATTTCCCAGCACAGGTAGAAATAATTGTCCTATGGTGACCAGGTAGCAACTGTGAAAAATTAGTATGGGGGGTGGGGGTGCCTACCTAATAGAAGAATAGATGCTTACCTAAGAAGAAAGCTCTGCATATCAGGTCTGGCCCTATAAAATCAGGTGATCTGGTCACCCTTACTCACACTAATGGGTGCCGAAGATAGCAGTCTAAAAATGGCAGTGTGAGTATGGTGACACAGGTGGTCTCTCAGGCTAGCTGCCAAGCTACGTGCCCAAGAGGTCAGATGGGATTGTACTTGGGCAGCTAGCCTATACCACTGTGGACAAACTGTTTTTTACCTTAGGGGCTAGCTCAAGCAGAGCTATCAGATGTATGTCTGAACAGGTCATTACACTCCCAGAGTCAGTGTAGGCATATCCTGAAACTCAGTCCCAAGTAGGTGGTGATCTGTAATTTCTACTGCTAAGAATAGTGATTCCCCACCCCCCTTTTCCCTATGAAGGAGAATAAGTAACTGTAGCTCTTGAAAGGATAATATTTACTTCCCCTTGACTAGCTAGCTACTCTGCCAGTGAGTATGTGCTCTCCATCACCCTCGAACCTAAGATCTGTGTAGGCCAAGCAATGAGGCACAAGTCTGACCCATCTTACTGCTCTGCTCAGCTAAGTAAAAATACCCCAGCATTGTCTAATGCTAATAGATTTGGATTTGAACATAGGTTTGGGTTTTTCTTCTGTCTCATAGTGCCAGTTATTCCTTTGGATTATTACGACTCCATAGCCTGTTGCTATGGAAATCATCGTAATGCAATACAGAGAGCTGCGTTGATCCAGTGCAGCATAAAATGGACAATGCAGGAGCATGATTTTGTTTAAAATACTTATAGCAACAATAGTATGAAGTTTTACATCTGGATTGAGAGAGCAGCCCTAGTTAAGGCTATCTGAGAATTTTCTGACACCCAAATTTCAGCCTCTTGTAACTTAATGAAATGTCTTGTCTTTTGAATAGGTGGTTCCTAGGCCTGCAGCCAGCCAAGCTGAATTATTTTTTTTGTAATATTTGAGCAGAAAATGTTTTGCCATATGAAAAACTTTTTCCATTATTCAGAATCTCCCCCCCCCCCCCTTTGGTTAAACCCATTTCATGCCTCAACAGGTGGAAATAGAATGTTGAAATTTGTCAGGAAAATGGTGATCACAGAGGAGAAGTACTTTGGGGATGTTCTGGTGAAAACTGGTTTTGATCTGGCAAAGTCATGATTCATTAGAGACTGCACAGATACTGTATACCAGGGTGGGAAAGCTATCTTCTTACAACTCACAGGACTCCTGTAATGAGCATGACACAGATCCTGGCTTGCATAAAACAGTTTTAAAAAAGGGGTGAGGGGTGTTGGAATTTTCTGGAGTTTGAAGGGCACTTAGGCTATGTCTTTGCTGATACGGAGATGGAGACTTGGTGTGGGTTTGTGGGTGGTGGTTTTATTTTTGGAAAGAAATAACTATCTCACTGTAAAATCCTAATGGAGGCAAAGCACAAGTATTTCTTTTTCCTCTGCTTTTTTTTTTTTTTAACATATTGTAGCTAGTCAAGGTCAGCTGTGTGCTTCCAGCTTGGATCTAACCTCCCTTTAGCTGCAGCAAGGTAAAAATTACCCATCTAAGCTAGGATTTAACATCAAGCTAGTGATCACAGTGTAAAAACACATCTTTTCTGCAGTGCAGTCATTGGCTCAGGAAACATCCCTTTTCTGGGAAAAACACATTGTAAATGAAATGTATGTAGGGAAGAGACTTACAGTATTTATTTTAATTTTCTAGAAGATGTCTTTAAATGTACTACGTTAACTGTTTCAACAGCGGTAGAGATTTGACCACTCAAAAGGATTAAATCAATGCTCAATTAAATTGTTGGGTTTCTGTTTAAATGAATGATTATTATTGATATGCATACTCCATTTTTCCAAAGACATATAGCTCTTATTTCTAAGCACATCAGAAAGCTATAGTCTCTGAATGACTTTTGTACTAATTAAGCCTAAGTGCATAAATTATTAAACATGTTCATTTGCAGTGCTTATGCAGTTGAAAGGTTTGCTTTCATTGCTAATAAGGCACATACAGCACTGAGAAGAGGTAATTAGAGCATCAAAGGCAATGAACCATCTTAAAACTTCACAGTGCTTTGCTTGAAAAACTTAACATTTGACTGAATTTGGCAGAATAGTAACAATTCGGAAAACATATATACCAATGAGCCTGGAAATATGAGAAATGAAATCTTGCTGTGTTATTTCTGTAGTCATGTCTCTCCCATCTTTTTAATCCTCTTAAAATACCCTCCCCCTTGATCAAGGAATGCTAAAGTTGGACCCCTGTGATCATGTTTCAAAGACTGTTTTTCAGTCAGAAACATTAGTTCTAACTAATCAAAGACTTTTTTCATCCCATGATATGGTTCTGATCCTAGCAAGGGAAGACGGGGGTGGGGTGTTCTTGAAAGTTTTCTTTTTCAACACTTTTAATCATCTCTTTATCTTAGAAGTTGCAGGGAATGGTGCTTCTTTCTGTTACAAAAACTACTGCTTCATTGCAATATGAAAATGTGTGCATCACACAAAATAGTGCTCAGTCTAAATATAAGATAAGATTTACTGTGTTAGTGAATTTTGGAGAAAAAGTTATATACTTAGTTTATGATGTGTTAATACAATTCTGTTAAAATAGTGCATCCCTTCACATGCAAATTACCACAAAATTCCTGAGCATTTGTAAACATTAAAGGCTATCCTAGCAGAAGTGGATTCAGAAGAGCCCCCTCCATCTAGTCCGGGAAGCTCTGAAATGTGTATGTATTTTTTTTTTCTATCCAGCAATTGGAAAGCAAAACTGCAGTTATGAAATTAACCACTTTTCTTTTTTTACAATCCATGTTTAATCCACTAGTCTGAGGAAGCACGAGTGTGTTAAGTGATTAAAATGCATATTTAATATGAGAGTTGGAGCCTACCAATGATCCAAGGCATGCATTTCACTCTGAGCTTATTTCAGTTTCATAAACTTTATTGTGGAATATACAGTGCAAGCAGCAATGGGTACAGATGGCCAGTTTGCATGGTTTATTTATGATGTGGCCAATTCCAGGATGATCTTAATGAAGCGGTAGAGCTGTCTCATCTTGCACTGGAGGTTGTAGAGATTAAGCCCATTGAAATCATTGGAATGATGAGAGTGATCTCCAGGGGGAAAACAGTTGCTGAAAAAAGGTGTCGGTAATTTAGTACAGTAGGTGGTGCTCTTCCCCTGAATCACATAAAACCAACATTTCAGCATGGTCTAGAGCAATAGTTTTCAAACTTCAGAGTCAGGACCCAATGTTGGGTCTCTGACCCTCAGGCACTGGGTCGTGGCACCCTCTGCTGCTGCCGCCAAAAGACTAGCATGCATTGCTCAAAGATGTATTTGCTGAGTCACAGGCATAAGTGATTTTTTTCAACTGGGTCCTGAGGGAAAAAGTTTGAAAACCGCTGGTGTAAAGGGCCCTATGTTGCTGAGCATGTCATTGTTCAGATGCAACCTGAAAACCAGTTGCTGACATCAAATCAAAATATTAGGTACGTAAAAATTTGGCTCCCAAGGGTCCATATGGCTACTTATGTACCATCTACTGTAATATTTCCTCCCATTTCAACACTTGTTTACTTCCTGTCCTAACAAACCAAGCAGCATAGCCCTTATTTTGAATGCAGTCCTGCAGTAGCTAAAGTGCCTTGTTTATGTAAACTGCTTTGGGGATGGGGTGTCAGAGAAATGTGAAGTAGTAATTACCAAGCTCTTGACAATTTGCATTTCATCTTCCAAGTGGTAACCATATGATTATGGGCACACACCAGTTTTCCTGTTCTTGTATAAATGATGCTGCAGTATGTCAGCTGAATCCTGAAATATGCACTACTACGTGGGGGTTAAATACAGCATGCCATATGTCTGTAACTAGATTAAAACATATGGTGTCAGAGCATGCCTGCAGGAGAGCCATGGGAATAAGCTGTGATTCTGTCCAAACATAACTTCTCAGCAATTCTTCTGTCTGCGACTTTTAAGTCATGAATAGATTAGAAGCTCTTTATCTTTCAGATAATAATTGCCTTTACTTTTAATGCAAGGTAAACTATTGGGCCTCCTTCAGTTTGATTAGTCAAAAATACCATTCACCTGCCTGTTAAGTAGGAGAAGTTGCTGGAGCAAGGAGGACAATCCCTGTAGCAACGGAGGAGGTGCTTGCCAGGGGACAATGAGTAGCTCTTCCTATGGAAGTCTCTGGCACCTGTTCATCAGCTAAGGGAGCAGGGTGCTTGTTGGCCAGTGTTCCCCAGCTCCCAGGATTTAGCCCAGTGCAGGAGCCATATGGAACTTTCTTTGGCTCTCTTCCAGCCCCACATCCTACCCACCTGGGCTACGAATGGGAATCTGGCCTGACCGGTGCTGTGCATCTAATCAATCCACTGTTCAGGAGTTAGGAAGGAATATTTTCTCCCATGGGTCATTTGACAGAAGACCAGGGAGTTTTTTGGCTGTGCTGCAGCACCTTCAAGCCACAGAGGGTTAAGTAGGGGCACACTTAGTGCCTAACTACGGTACTTGGGTGAAGTTGTTTATTCATCACAACTTGTGTCTGATTTCCAATGCAATTAAGAGAATGAAATGAACAGTTTCCAGAGGTAAAAGATCTGCAGTTTTGGTAATGGATCTTGGGCTTAAATCATAGGGTCAGACCTTGTGACCTTCATGGGCTGAAGTCCCCACTCTGCTGCACCCTTTATCCCCCTTGCAGGGGGAGTGATGCTAGGGTACCCAGAGGGAGCTGAGTCCTCTCAGGTAGGCAGAAGATACCCTCTCTGCCTTATTGGATTATGGTACGGAGCCCTGGAATTAACTGAATGCCTGGTATAAGAGAGTATTAATGAGTGGTGGTTTGTGCCCCTCCCTTGTATTAAAATTTAATGAAAGTTGCAGTCAGCTGCTTAATTCCATGCATGTGTTCTCATTTTACTATGGTGTCCACATCAAACTTTCTCTAGAAGAGGGTATCAAGAATACACTGCTAATTTTAGTACTGATACAGATCAGCCTTTTTCTAACAGCTCCTGTATATGTGCTAATATTAGTGCTAGAAAAAAATGACGTAGAACATTTTGCATGCATTTATTTTATAAATGTGGCTGTAGTTTTACTTACAACCCTGAGAGAGAATTATAGTTTAGAGAGTAATTTGACATGTCCCTCCAGTTTATCTGAATCAGTGGAGATTGGAATAGGGGGCCAAAAGCTGTTACAGTTGCATTGTAATAGAAAACTATAACCTGAGAACACTCATCCCCCTTGAAGGTATGTCTACAGTGCAGCTAGGTACCGTGGATGGCCCATGCCAGCTGATTCAGGCTCCCATCACTTGGACTAAGGGGTTGTATAATTGTGGTGTTGACGTTTGGGCTCTGGCTGGAACCTGGGCTCTGGCACCCTCCCATGTCACAGAACATCCAGTCAGGTGACTGTGGGTGAAATGCAATGTCCAAAAGAGATATTTTGTCATTATCCTGCTGCACCAAGAACCCAGATCTGAGGGTATTTCTTATCATCATCACCCATGTACATATCTGCAACATCAAATCATTTTTGAAAGGAGATGTGCTTTAAATTTGCTTCTTTTTTCCACTGATCTCCTTGAATTTTTGCAAGCTAGTTTATGAAAGAATAAGGCAATACTAGATTAAGTCCAGCTGTAGCATGGCTACCAGCTGGTCATATACATGCGTAGAAATGAGGACACACTGCCCCTTGCTTCCCCATGGGGTACACAGTGACTACAGAGCAGCTCCTGCAAAGTCATTCCAGCTCAATAGTAGAAGTGGGTTCCCTAGCTCTATATGAGGTCCCTTGCTTGCACAAATGATGCCAGGATGTGTGCAATGGTAAATCCTCTAGCCCCATCAGTGTTACATTATTGCCTGCAAATAGAAAAGTGCAAAGGTCAGCAGATGAAAAAAGTTAGTGCTTATAGTAATGCTAACTGAACAGTATTACCGGTAATTGTTCATGTATTCTGTTTTGTATTCCTATATTGCTCTTTTAATGTGTACACTGATAAGTGAATGTGTATATTGTTAAATGTCTGGCATGAGGAAGGGAGGGAGGATACTGGAGAGTTTACTCTGCTAATTTGTAGACCCAGATTTGATATCTTGCTTTGCTACAGACTTAGTCTCTGTACCTCATTTTCCCATCAGGAAAAGAGGGGAACTTCTCTGCCACTCCGATTCTGTTGTGAGAGGGACCAGTGATGGGTGTCATAAGATGTATAGACTTTACAAAGAGAGCACATTAATACCATTATAACAGCCCTAACTATTTTATATTTTGAGGTGTTTAAATATGTTATTTCATCCAAATTATATATAATTAATTATTTTTAGCTAGATTGAGCCTTTAGCCAAAATTCTGAAGGTTTTCACTGAAAAACTGAAAACCAAGCCAGTATTATTCAGAGGTCAGTAGCTAAACTCTTCCAGTTTTTGAAAACCAAAAACCAGATTGTTGTTTGGTCTTGAATAACAAATTCTGCAAAAAGAGTTTTTCAATTCCTTTTCCCAGAAAATAAAATACACTTTGAACAGCTTCATTGCTCTGTGTTATGGCAATAAGACTAGTTTAGAAAAATCTTGTTTTGAAATCAGATTACATGGCTGCCTAAATGCCTGCCTAGGAAGTTTTACCAAGTTGCATGAACATAACTAAGAGTTTGCTTTTCATATTTTTCTTCACAGGTGACCTCATTCATTTGCCACCATATCTTAGAATGGACTTTTTGTTAAACCGAGGAGTTTCAGGCACTAGCAGAGACCTAGGTTTGGGGCAAGCCTGCTTGGAACCTCAGAAAAGCCGAACCTTGAAGCGTCCCACAGTTCTGGAACCGATACCTATGGAGACATCCTCCACAAGAGAAGTACAGTCATGGCAACCTGGTGCTGTGGCAACATTACCTCAGCGAGAAGGGGCTGAGCTAGGACAGGCAGCTAAAATGAGCAGCTCCCAAGAATCCCTGCTGGACTCCCGGGGCCACTTGAAAGGAAATAATCCTTACGCAAAATCTTACACCCTGGTATAACAGAAAGAGAATGGCTGGACAGTGGCTGTAAATACTTACAATTAAAAAAAACCAATCAAAGCTACCTTTTTTATTGAATTCCAATATTTATAATTAAAGAAGAAGATTGCCAAAATATTTGAAAAAAAAATAGAAACTACAGACAGTGCAAAGACTCTCCTGCTTTTTTTCTGTCTGAGTGTGAGCTTCATCTGACTGGACATCTAAATTTTTGGGTAAAAGAAGTCCAGTTTTCTGATCTTCACAAGCTTTTGTGTTTTTACCAATTTTCTACAAAGTGCATGGGGACTAAATAAAACATTGCAACTGAAAGTTCCATCACACAAGGTTAAAAAGAAGGGGGGGAAAGTCACCCTATTTGTGAATTTAACAGGGACATTGATCTGGGAAATCAAAAAGTCTTTTGTCATGTTTGCACACTTTTTTTTTTTTAATTAGAAAATGGGTCCTTGATCGATCTTTTTGTTTTGTTGTTAATTAGGATGAGTGCTGTCAGTGGAGTGGGGGGGGATCAATTTACTTTTGTTTTTTCTTTTCTTTTTTTAATAATTTAATGAGACACTCTTTGCATTTTGTCTATGCGAAATAAAAGGGTCTTCTGCCTTTATTTGTGATCTTTGCTTGCATTGCTTTGTGCTCTGCTTGGTTTTCTTTATGTTCAGTAACTATTTCAACATATCTCCCTGTATGCTTTATTCAGGCAAAGCATTCATTGACTTTGCTTTTTTGATGTTTTTGGTAAAGAGATGCTCTATTTCAAACAGGAATGAATTCAGGGAAGTCCTATGACCTATGCTAAACAGGAAGTTAGAATAAATGATCCCAATGATTCTGGCTGCAGAATCTATGAATCTTTCATTTGGTCCGGAGTTTGGCCTGTGTGAGAACAGCAACATGCCTGTACAATTTGTTGGGGTTTGCACAGACAGGGGTCTCCTTGCTAATGTGGTAAAGGATCATAATCTTGCAAAGGAGAGAAGTGCTTGGAACGAAACCTGAATTGGACCTTTTGTGTATACTGTAGACCTGATTCAAAACCCTTGAAATCTGTGGGCGTCTTTCCATTGAATTCAGTAGGTTTTCAATCTGGCCCTTTATTAGCATTTTGAAAATGTAACAAGAAGTGTTTTGGTGGTGTTATAGGGCAGTTGCCCTTCACTGGCCTTTAGGGGGGTTAAAAAGGGCCCATGTGCTGCAGCCAATGAGCTATGGGTAGGCTGGGAGCCAATCAGGGATCAGCAGGCAGTATGTAAGGGACCTGCAGGCACCAGTTAGGGGAGCTCACCTGGGAAGCTCAGAGGGGAAAGTTAGCTGGGTGGCACCCTGAAGATAAGCTGGTGTCCAGAGGTCCTGAAGGTGCAGAAGGCAACAGAGGTTCAGAGAGCAGTCCAGAAGGTGAGGAGCCAGCATGGGGCAAGTGGCTGCAGAAGTTGCAGCGAGGCAACCAGACCAAGTGGTAGGAGTGGCCCAGAGGGGAGGGCTTGGACTGGACTGAGGGGCGGTGCAGAAAGCAGCCCAGTAAAATTGTCTCTTGTTGGACTGGAAAGCCTCTCTGGCCACTGAGAATGTGAAGTAGTGGCCAGAACCAGGAAGTGAGGCTTTTCCCCCAGAAGGGGAGCAGGTGTGCATACTCAGCCAAAGGGCTGAGTAGCTTATGGGACAAGGTTGGAGAACTGAGACCCAGCTCATGAGAAATGGACCACCCGGTATGGACCACTTGAGCTAATCCCCAGAAGCACCACCAAGAGGCACTTGTCAGGCAGGTCCTGTGCTGTCAACCCATCACAGTGTTCCTTTGCTGATTCTCAAGGGACACATTTTTAGTCCTTCATTTAGGCAACATTTCTATTAGCTGCAGCATTTCAATTGACTCTGTCGTGCATGTTGTCTACTTCAGGACTGAATAATCAAGCTTCTCCCTATGACAGGACAAGGTGGGTCCTTCCAACCATACAGAAGAATCTTTGTATACATTCCTTCCTAAGCAACTGTAAGAAATGTGCTTTCTATTAATAGTCCTTTAATTTGTTTTATTCTTTTTTTAAAGATGGCAAAGGCCCATTTTTACCAAAGACCTCCCTCTACTCACAGATCTTTATTGCACCTTTTGGATACATGAAAAATATTGCTTATTTTTCAGAAAATATAAAGTGTGGTGGTCTCTAAGCTCCTGTTTCTGTGTTCTTGACAAAACATCCTGAACAATGGGGTAGCACACTGTAATGCTTATTGTTGTGTTATGTGTTTGTAAAGACATAGTATAGTATTTGAGCACATACTATTGAAGTCAGTGGGATTTAAACATGTGTTTACATGCATCATTACTTTAGAGGCTAAGTGCTAATAATGTGTTTGGCTCTGGCGAGTCGACAAAATGAAGATAGCCTGAGGACTGTTCAGCTTTGAGGCCAATAGAGCAATACAGGGAGAAGACCATTTCTTCATCTAGGCCACCAGTTTAGCCAACCTAATACTAGAGCTGATGAAAACCCAGGGGGTTTTTTTAGCAAAATTTTTCAGATGACAAATTTACACTGAAAACATTTCAATTTTCTCATGTAATTTCAATTAGATAGGGAGATTTCTATGGAGAGTGTTGTAGAAGCTAAGCTCAAAAAGTGGCCCTTGCTGCTAGAAAGCCAAGATCTAGGGTATAGAGAAAGCACTCTCAGACTCTGTATGAAGACACAAGTCCTCAATTAGATTCCCCACACTCAGTGTGGAGATTCACAGGAGTTTTGGGGGTGGGCTGGGGAGGGGGATAAGCTCCCCCCAACATGTTCTGTGGTGGTGGGAGTGAGATAGATGTGAAACTCCTCCCACCAAATAAAACAAATGGTAGGAAACTGAGTGAGGAAAATCTCAGGGGGGATTCGCCCTCCACTGACACCTGAACCCCAGCCTCCTTTCATAGATATTTCTGCAGGAGATGGTGATTCCCTTGCAACTGATATTTCTCTACATCATTCCTTCTCCAGTGCTCCAGCCCTAGCTATGCTTGGGATAATCTGCTATTTTCTGTTCACCAACCACCAATGCTCTGTCCTTTCCACGGATCCTTGGAGAGGAAGAAAGATGGTCCAGATGTTAGGATACTAGCTGAAGACCTGTATTCAAGCCTCTGCTTCACAACAAACTTCTTGTGATCTTAGGCAAGTCAATTTGTCTCTCTATGCCTCTGTTCCCTAGCTAAAGCATAGGACTATAGTACTTATCTACCTCACAGAGGTGTTGTAAATATAAATACATTAGAGTGTGAGATGTTTAGATAGTACAGAAATGGAGGCTGTAGAAGTACCTAAATCTTTATTCTTATTTTTATTATTGTAATACCTGAGGGCCCCATTGTGCTAGGTGCTGTACAGACATGTAACAAAAACCAGTCCCCACCTGCAAAGAGCTTACAGTACAAGTATAAGACAAGACACAACATCTGTGTACAGACAAACCAATGGGAGAACAAGGGAAACAATGTGATAATATTGGTCAGCATGGTAGGCTGTGGTCTCAGCTGACTGGCAACTTAGTTTTTGCATTTTTTGTAGGTTTCATGGCAAAAATGAGTGTTAAGGATGGATCTGAAGCAAGTAAATGAGTTGGGTTTGCAGATGCTTGCAGAGAGTACTCTCAAGCATGAGGTAAGGCACAAAGGTGCTTATCTGAAAGTGTAACAAGAAGTTGATATCATGGGCTGAGAGGAGGTGGGAGCCTCGAAGGGGTTGTGTAGTCTATGTCACTGGAATTTTTAAGAGCAGGTTAGACAAACGCCTATCAGGAATGGTCTGTATAGTACTTAGTCTTGCCATAATAGCAGGGAACTGAATTAGATGAACATGTGTCCCTGCCAGTCTTACAGTTCTATGATTCTATGTCAGTAGTAAATGAGAGAAGATAGGTAGAAAGCAAACAGTCCATGAAAGTGAAGACAAGCTGCTTATGTTTGATAGGATAGAGAAGAGGGAGCCAGTAGAGGGATGACATGATCAGTGATAGGCTAGGAAAATGGTCTTTGCAGCAGTATTCTGAATGGGTATGAGTGAGACATATCTATCTGTACCAACACCAAATAAAAAGGATAACACAATAATCAACATATGAGTTGGTGACAGCCTGGATTAGGGTTTTAGCAGCAAAGATGAATGGGTATTTTAGAGATGGGCGCTAAATAGAGACCTAACGCAAAAATGACACCCATGTTACAAGCTTGAGTGACAGGTAGAATGGTGGTGGTGTCCATCGAGCTCAAGAAAAAAGGTAGAAGAGAGGATTTGGTGGGAGGATTAGAAGCTCCATTTTAGCCATGTTGATCTTAAGGTGAAATCAATATATACACAAGGAGATATAAGAAAAACAAGTTGAGATTTTTGCTTGGACAGAAGGGAACAGGTCTGTTTGTCTAGATTTATCTCATTATACCTGTCTTTACTTACATTTTATTCATTGTTTTGGTTGTGGTAGATTATGGGCTCCCCATTGCAGGTGCCATGTCTTAGTCTGTGTCTCTTATACAGTGCCATCTTATTTGCACTAACCGGCAGTCTCTGCAAAAAAGTCAAAGACTTCATGGAGTTGGAGACTGAGTTACCAAAGGTGGTCGATGCATGCCAGGCATATGGAGATGTGTGAGGAAACTTGCACAGCTGTTGGTCAAGCTTTAATTAAACATGGAATATATTGGTCCCTAGGGTTGTCGAGCCAACCTCTTTCACCAGGATGAATGTGTGTATGTGCAATTTTTATTTTTATACGGACAATGCAAACTAAACTCAACTTGGGAATAGCGTCTGAATGTGCTGAATCTGACAGCCTCCTTCAGTGTGTCCCGATGATAACATCTATGTTGCAGTACATTATGCTGAGCTGTCACGAAAAGTTGTAGAACAGACAGGCTTCCCCGTTTCTCACTTCTTCTTCCTAACCATACTTTGGTGCCTTGTATAGCAGTCGATTCAAATTTTGTCATAATCTTCCTCCCTGGAGGTAGGGAGAGAGAGCTTCAGCCTTCTGGCAGATACATTTTTAGGTTTTTGTTTTTTTTTTTTAAATTGGGGACTTCTGCAAATGTTTTTGAAGTAAGATCTCTTTTGAAGAGCAAAAAAAAAAAGTGCAACCTACTCATTTTTTAAGTCTTTGCTGGGCTATTTCCACTTAGGTCGCTGGAGTGGTTTAATGATCTATTGCTGTTGACTCTGATATATTTCAGTAAGAAGAAAAATGCCTTTCACTATTAATTTTGCCTGATCTTGCCTGAGCTTCCCAGGTGAGATCTCAGTATCTCCCCCAAAGAAAAAGTTGTCTCACTAGGAAATACATAGGTCCAGTGCACACATTAGGTTACAGCATAATGCAGTGAGTGGACATTCTATACTTACTTTGGTTTGAGGCGAACTAAAGTATAGGCAAATGGTTATATTTCTTCATATCAGCATTTCCATGCTGCATACTTAAAGGACTAACATAGCTTTCAAAGGTTTCATATTTATGAACTTTTCCTTCAGTAACAATATCACACCAATTGAGGATTTCTTGCAATTACTGGGCAATACCATAATAGGTAGATTCAAGAAGTGTACAGAGGTCTCTGTAAATGTTTGGGTAAGTCTGCAGAAATAGTTCCTTTGTGTGTCAGTTTGCAACTAGATCAGGGCGAAAGTTTTTTGGATGAATAGTTTATTCACCAAAAATGCAGCTTTGGATAAAATTTGGTGAAGAGTTGGGGGGTGGGGGATGAAAAAATTGGCATTTCTGTTCTGACATTTTCTGAACAAAATGACTTGGTATTTTTGTTTTTGTTTCGTTTCAAACTGATGAGTCATTTAGGAATTCAGTCAGATATGGGAAAAGAAACAAAAATGGTAAAAACATACAAAACCAAAATGAATGAAAAACAAAAACACAAAACATATGAACCTTTGAGTCAAACAAAATGTTTCATTGGACCTAAACCATTTTTTTCAAGTTTTCATTTTAGCCACCAAACAGACTTTAACAAAAGAAAAGCCACAAGTGTGGTGTGTGAGACTTGATCCTATATGGTGCTGAACATCTTTCATGTCCTTGGTAGGAATGGAGGATCCTCAGCATTTTGCAGGGCTCAGCCTGCATATACGGACAAGTGAGGGTGTGTTTGTGACGGATGATTCTGAGAACATCATGGGACAAATTCAGTCTTTGTGTAAGTGTCTGAAACTCCACTGACTTATTATAAAGTCAATGTCATCCTATTGGCCTTTGTGGTAAATCATTTAAATCCTGAAATGAGTTTCTGTCTCTGGGGCTAATTATAGAGAGTTTGATTGTATCAAGATGTTGAGTTGGGAGGGGGAAACAACAAATTTTGGCATCTATATGTCCTGTTTGGATAAAGCAAGCTTTCACCAATTTAGAGGGAAACAGTAATAGCTTTCCTTCAGGAAAGACAAGGTAGACAAAAATATATTCTGTAACCTTGAACTCCTAAGTGAAAATGTGCATTTAATCCATAGTCATTCTTTATTAAACTTTCACAGTAAAAGTGTTTCACATTGTATGAAGTAAACAAAATATATTTAGCCACAAAACCTCAGGCCAAAATTTGCACACCAGATGCCTAAAGTTTAGGCTACTGAAATCATAGTTAGACACCTAAATCAGGCCTGGTGTTCAGAAGAGTTGGGCACGTCTAGCGCCTATCGTCTTCTCTGGAAATCTAGCCACTTTTATCTGGATGGTGAAATATTGATTTAAGAGCCTGACATTTTTTGTTTATTTATAGCAACTGAGTGCCTCATATTCTTTAATGTATTTTAACCTTACAATATCACTTGGAGGTAGGGCAGCACTCTTATTTCCATTTTACAGATTGATAACTGAGGCACACAGTGACTTGTTCAACATCAAAGCAAACTAGGAAAAAGTATTTAAAAAGAAAAGCAAGGAGTCCAGTGGCATTTAAAGACTAACAGATTTATTTATTGCATGAGCTTTCATGGGAAAAACTCCCACATCATCAGAGGCTTTGAAGATCAGTGGTTCTGAACCACTGTGTCAGGACACATTACTGTGTCTCCACACAGCAGTAAGTGTGTCATGAAGAGACAGGTTGATGGCTGGATTCAGCTAGGGGTGGGTGGGCTGGTTGAGAACCATTGATCCAGGTGAAATTACTATAAGGTGGATCATAATTGGTTGAAAGGCCATACTCGGAGAATGTTAACACTATTCACTGTCAAACTGGGATGATGTGTCTATTGAGGTCCCACAGTGGTGTATCCTTGGGCTGGTACTAGTCAAAATTTTCCTGAATGACTTGGATTAGGGAGTGGAGGGGGTACTTACAAAATGTGCAGATGACCTCTTAAGTGAGAGAGATTGTCAGCACTTTGGAGGACAAGAACAGAATTCAAAATGACCTTGAAAAACTGGAGAATTGGTCCAAAAGCAACAAGGTGAAATTCAATAAAGACAAGCGCAAAGTACTACACTTAGAAAGGAAAAATCAAATGCACAACTATAAAGCAGGGAATAATTGGCTAGATGATAACACAACTGAAAAATATTGGAGGGTTCTAGTGAATCACAAATTTAATGAGAGTCAATAAAGTGATGCAGTTGCAAATTAAAGGCTCATATCATTCTGGGGCATATTAACAGGATTGCCATACATAAGACTGAGGAGGTAACTGCTCTACTCTAATCAGTATGGGTAACAACTTTGCTGGCATAGTGTGTCCAGTTTTGGATGCAACACTTTAGGACAGATGTGGTCAAACTGAAGAGAGTCCAGAGTAAAGCAAATATATTATAAAATATTTAGAAAACTGGACCCACAAGGACAGGTTAAAAACATTGGGCATGTTTATTCTTAAGAAAAAAAGAGTGATAGCAGTTATCAATTATGTTGAGGGCTGATATGAAGAGTATGGGGAGTAATTTGTCTCCATATCCACTGAAGATAGGATTAGAAGTAATGAACTTACCGGGCAAGGGAAATATAGGTAAGATATTTGGAAAAGCTTGATAACCGTTAGGGTATAAATATGTAATATAAATTCATGTAAATATTTAGGCCTTTGTATTTGCCTGAGATGGGATTCTTGGCCTCTATGCTTGCCTGAAAGTTAAAACCTCTGAGCTACACATATTAGCAAAGAACAAAGACATAGTGTGTTCCATTTGCCTGTCTACAGTTAGATAGGTGTTTCTTTATTACTGTGAAAAGATAAGGGATGAGGTTAAAATGTTTCAAAGTACAGTGAAGGTATAAACTATGGATGTACAAATGAAGGAAAGCTCAGACTCCTCTTCAAAGCAGATGCCAAGTCAAGGCCAAGCAAGCAGCTGAGAAAATGAGGGACATGAAGGGAGGTGTTAAAAAGAAACATAAACATGAGGCCATAAACCAACAATGACCAGGATGAGACACCACTCTCTGCCTCTCCAATTGGTTAAAAAAGAGATTGAACTGAAGTCCCGAGCCCCAAACCCACCAAAACAGAATATGACTGTATATTAAAAGGGGTGATACCAGGGAAAGGGGTAAGCTACAGATATAATTAAGGCTATCAAGAAGAAAGAGGAGGTTTTGTCAGTGTATGGAACCATGGTCAGGGAAAGAGGCAGTTCTATGAGTGTATAGAACTAGGATTAGAGGGAAGGGAAACTGGCAGCATATAAAGAAATAAGCTTTGTGAAGGGCTTGGGTACAGTTATGGTTTTAAGCTTGTCGGGGTAACCCCCAGTAAACCCTTTGCAGAGTGCCTGCAGATTGGACTCTAGGTTGTTGCTTTCTGGAAAACTGTGTTTGGGAACTGAGCCAGGGAAGAGGGAACCCTAACATCTGTAAGAATAGTTTAAGTCCTGGAATGAACTTCCAATGGACCTTACAGAATCCCCATCCTTACACATTTTTAATAACAGGTTAGATCAGTGGTTCTCAATCTTTTGTGGGTCGCAACACATTTGGCAATGTGTTGTGATCCTACAGGCACACCAGTTCACCCACGGCAGATTGAATCCAGTAATTTCCCCAGCTCTCCATTGACACAGTTACCACTGTTTGGGAACACAGTAATGTGCCACAACACAGTGGTCAAGAACCACTGAATTAAGTAAACACCTGTGAGTAATAGAGTAGTTATGCTTAGTTCTTCCTCAGCACAGACAGGTGGACTAGATGAACTTTCAAGGTCCCTTCCAGTTCTTTATTTCTATGAATTTAACACAGGGAAGTAGTAGCAGAACAAAGAACTGAATTCAGATCTCACAAGTCATGGCTACCACACTGGACCATTCTTTGCCAATTTACACACTTAGGTTCTGGCCAACAGATTACAACCCATTTGTGAGCTAAAAAATATGATACTGTTGTAGGCAGGATTATCACTGTGTTCCATGTGCTGAATTATTTTTCTGGAAACCATAGAGGGAAAAATAGCATGTGTTTAATTGATTTTGGTATTTCAGTTACAATGTTCCTGTTTTAGCAGATAGGTTAAAAAGGATTATATTGTTAAGGATTTCAGTTCACACTCCTGTACTGCCACTAGAAGGTGGACTCTGTGGGACCTGTCAATGCATAAACATACTGATAAACTGTTTTTTTTTAATATCTCCTTCATTTCATTAGGTTAACCAAGGCCAATTGGTCTCTAAAGTTTCATTGAGACTGTAGTTTGAAGATACTTTTTGTTCAAGAATTTAAAAAAAGAAAAGCATTATGGAGCTATGAGGGTGCATACCACTTTAGTTTCTGCACCTCTCTATAATTACCCTAACTTCAGTAATCATATAATTATATGCTTTGGAGACAGAACATACATTAACTGCCACCTGGATCAACTTGAACTTGAAAATTGCCAAGCACACACCACCATTGTTGCCACTAGAGCAAGTTACCTTAAAACTCCCACAGATTGGGAGCTAACAGAAGGTTTAATTGAAGTTAGTGGTAGAATAAAGTGTCACACCTAAACCAACACATACAAAGCACCAAAAAAGTTACTAATTTTCTTCTGGGACTTCTGTTTCTATTAAAATCTAATAGTTAATATTTAAAAAAAAAAAGCCTTACTTGCCTTTCATACTGAACTTAGGGAAATAGATGATGGACAGGTAGTTCAGGAAGCTATTTCAAGTGAGCCTAGAGGGGCTTGTTCATTAGGCTTGTTGGCAAACAGCTCTCTGCAGCTCTAATTAAATCACTGTCCTTCAAGGTAAAACCTTTTCAGTATGTATAAGCAGAGTAATGCAAAGCAAGGGGCTCTACATAAAATAATGGATGGCACTGGCTCAATTCTGTTGAACTCAGTGAGAGTTTTGACATTGACTTCTGTGAAAACTGGATCAAGCATCAAATCTCATAATGCTGTCAAGACTTTTTTTTTAAATACAAGAGGGAAAGATGGTGTAATAAGTGAATATAGTGGCTAGAGTTATGTATTTTAAAACTGGTTTGGCATTTCTCCACTGGGGTAAAGGAGAAATGGGATATATTAATTCTGTGCAATTGTGGGGGATTTTACATGTCACATACACCAACATTTTAGGTGGAGGTATCTGAATCTAGCAGTCTAAACCCATATAAAGGCACCAAAACATGTGCCTTGGTTTTCTCAAACACTAAGCTGGGTGCTCAGCACCTCTGCACATCAGGCCAAATGTCTGAGTACCTGACTTAAGACAACTAAATCTGAAAGCATTGGCCTTTAATTTTTTGCACCCCTCACTGAACATGCACTCCCAAAAGCTGTACCAGCTTCCCTTTAGAATCCATAAGTGTAGCCACTACAGCACAATTCCATATAATACTTGGATGGTATATTCACAGCATATGACACACAGTTGATTGGCAGTGCATTACCATTGGTACAGCCAATGCACTTCCTGTAAACACCAACGAGGTTGGTGTGTACGCTCATCTATTTAGTGAACAGCCAAATAGGATTTTGAGGTGTCCCCAGTCTTGCATTTCAGATCCAGCTGTCACAAACAATATGATTAGTATGTTAACTTGTGGTGATCATGAACAGTCGTGACTGGACATTCTACTGTACAGAAAATTTCAAGATCAATGTGAAATCCATCTCATTCTTGTCACTATCACTGTATATTTTTCTTAATGGAACAGAGGAAGGAAGGTTGCTCAATTTCAGAAAACTACATCAACCAACCACTTCCAGTCACACTACTTTGAAATATTCTTGTGTGGGTGTATAAACAGGTATTATTAATTTAAGGCCAGCTTCTTTACCAAATGTTTTCTCTTTCTATCAGACATTGTCTTCCCCTTATTTTGATCACTTTAGTTCTTCTTCTGAATTTATCAAAGTATTGATTCGAGCTCCCAAACCCTTTGACCACCAAGCCTTTCACCTGTCTCCTGCACACAGGCAGTGAATGAAGCTCTCCTGCAGCAGAACTACAGCCATCAGGAGCCCTGAGCAGATGTGAGAAAAGGGCCACAGTTTTGCCCCTTAAAGCACAAGCAGTTAATATTAATACAAAATAACAGTGTAACAACAAACTTGGTTTATGTATAATAAAACACATAACACCACAGCAATACCTATGCCTCATGGTGTATGGTTTAAAATGGAATAGCCAGACTAGGACATGTTCTAATCAATCCTGATTGAGGGGGATTTGATAGCAACCTTCAACTACTTGAAGGGATGCTCCAAGGAAGATGGAGCTTGACTGTTCTCGGTAATAACAGAGGACAGAACGAGGAGCAACAGTCTCAAGTTGTGGTTAGGGAGGTCAAGGCTAGATATTAGAAAAAACTTTTTTACTAGGAGAGTGGTGAAGCCTTGGAATGAGCCACTGAGGGAGGTGGTGAAATCTCCATCTTTGGAGGTGTTCAAGTCCCAGCTGGACAAAACCATGACTGGGATGGTTTAGTGGGAGTGGTCCTGCCTCTGGCAGGGGGTTGGACTAGATGACCTATGAGGTCCCTTCCAACCCTATGATTCTGATAAATTTATTTGGTATAGCCCATATGGAAAAAGTGAACTAAGCACTGATCTAGAAGTTCCCAGTAACACTCAGCTAACAGTATTTTGGGTGCTAGGTGAAAGCACTTGAAAGTTTATCATGAAAATCAGTGACTGACATGCTCAACCAGTGGAGCAACTGTCTAGCATTTATGTGTTTGAACCTGCCATAGACCTCAAAGTCTATAGAAAACTGAGCAGAACAAATCCTTTGGTGCAACTTCCAAACACAGTCACAAAATGCAGAGTGCCTGAAAAATAGATGGTAGTGTGACACACTGAGGGTACAATCCAGATCAGCAAGGTGCTGTGTCATCACTGCCTTTGCCGTGGGTGCCTTTTACAATGTCTTGCTGAGGTAGTCTCCAGTGTGACTGAACCAGCCACTACCCTGCGTGTCACTAAAAGATGTGTTTCTGTAACTGCAGCTGACCAGTCACACCATGGTTCCCACAGCCTTGATTACACTGTAACGTGACCTCAGGACCTTTGCAGTCCTAGCCTTTTTCACCAGAAATCTGTGTCTTCCACTATCCAATCCTCCCCCAGACAGTCCAGAAACATTGTTAATTATTCTTTTAGCATACGCCAGTTTTTCATGATAAATTAAGTTACCCAGACACTTTAAGTTAAACACTCTGGATTAGATGAAACAATAAAACAAGTTTATTAACTACAAAGAAAGAGATTTTTAGTGAGCACAAGTAATGAGACATAAAAGTCAGACATGGGCACAAGAAAAATAAAGATAAAATGCTTTCTATTTTAGATTCAAGAAAAATAATTTGCACCACATGCTTCCAGCAACTAATTGACCAAACTCTTCACATCTGGATGCCCTTATGCCCCATAGTTCAGCAGCTGTCCCCTCATCCCCATCTCAAGTGCAGAGAGTGTGATGGGCAGCAAGGAGAGCGCTGGGGTGTTTGTCCTTCCTTTTATAGTTCCAGTCCCTCGCTTGAAAAACATATCCAGTTGAGAACTGGAAGACAAAGAGTTGATGTGGAAGGATGTTTCCTCCTGGGGTTTTGTCTGCTTTTTTAGCTTCCTTCATTTTCCCTTCCTGCTTGATGACTCTGTTTACTGTATATATGCAAGTTAAGTTTAGCACACATTTCTTTATGAGGGCAAACCTGTTTTCCAACATCTGCTTGAGCAAGACTGTGGGGTTTGAAATGTGTTAATAACATCATACAGGACGAACCTCATATAACGTCACATATTTTATCAGGATTCATTATTACTGATAAACAAGTTATGAGTTCTCACATGCTACCTCACAATGCACAATCACAATACTTATTGTATTAGGCAGTGTTTGCTAGTTTGTGACAATAATTGTTATAAATGCCATATAAAATTATAAATATTTTCATGGAGTGATAACCGATGCATGTAGTATTGAAAAGTGGTTACAAATGCCTAGCTGGGCTGGCACCCACACATGCATGAAGGGGGCCCAAACAATATGGGAAGGAGGCCTGGAGATTAGGAGGGTTCTGTGGCCCATCAAATTATACTTTAACCACTGAGAACATGGATTTGGTGCAGGCAACCTCAGCTTAGCCTGGGCCACACAAGGAAAGATCAGGCCAAAACTACTCATTCCTGTACTTTGCTATTTCTAGCAAAATAAAAGCTAACTTTTCCATGCTTCAGTAACACGTGTGCTACTGCAACCTAACCAAAACTGTGAGTGAAGAGCTGCAAATTAACTGTGAGTAGGTAAGCAATTCTCAGAGAAGGGCATCCCTTTTTAATTTCCAGTCATGCAGATGAGCAATGCAAAAAAGGAGAAAGCATAAGGAAATGGAGGATGAGAAAACAAGTGATTTCCTCTCTGATAGTCTAGAAATCTATCTGTCACAGAGCTTAGTGACCCACGACAGTGTTTAGCTCCCTGTGAGAGTTTGACTAGCACTCAATTTTTGGCATGCTTATGTTAAATTATTCTTTAATTCTGAAAGAACTCAGCCAACTTTTGATGCATTTTTAGCTCACTCCTATTTGAACAATTAAAGTGATCAAAATACCAGTAAAAACCCAAGCAAAATTAACTGGTGCCTACTGAGCAGAAAAAATAACACCCACAATAGAATTAATCAGTGATTAAATTATGTGACAACCAATTGTATTCACAGTAAAATAATAATGATCATTAAAGCTAAGATTCTGTCACAGGTATTTATAGTAAAAGTCAGGGGCAATAAACAAAAGGCAGGGAAGCCATGAATGGTCTCTGACTTCTGTTAAATCAATCCAGACATTAAAAATCATTAAGGATGAAGATTCCACCATCTTCCTAAGTAACCCATTCCAGTTCATCACCACCCTCCTATTGAAAGAGATTTTTCCTAATACCCAATCTAGACCTTCCCCTAATGCAACGTGAGCCCATTGCTCCTTGTTCTGTCATTTTTTACCATTGAGAGTAGCCTAACACCATCCTCCCTGGACTGCCCCCCCACCAGCTTCAGCTAGTTGAAGGCCATCTTCATTAATGATCTGGATGATGGGATAGATTGCACGCTCAGTAAATTCACAGACGACATCAAGCTTGGGGGACATGGTAAACACACTTGGAGGGCAAGGATAGGATTCAGAGAGACCTAGACAAATTGGAGCTTTGGGCCAAATGAACGCTCATGAGGTTCAACAAGGACAAGTGCAAAAGCCTGCACTTAGGATGGAAAAATCCCATGTGTGTCTACAGGCTAGGGACCAGTCGGCTAAGTAGCAGCACTGTAGAAAAGGACTTGGGGGTTATGGTGGATGAGAAGCTGAATATGAGTCAACAGTTTGCTCTTGTTGCCAAAAAGGCCAATGGCATTTTTGGGTTGCATCAGTAGGAGTGTTACCAGCAAATTGAGGGATGTGATTATTTCTCCTCTATTTGGCACTGGTGAGGCCATGCCTGGAATACCGTATCCAGTTTTGGGCTCCATACTACAGAAAGGATGTTGAAAAATTAGAAAGAGTCCAGCAGAGGGCAACAAAAATGATGAGTGGGTGGGGGCACATGACTTATGAGGAGAGACTAAAGGAACTAGGCTTATTTTGTCTGCAGAAGAGAAGACTGAGGGGGGATTTGATAGTGACCTTCAACTACTTGTCCAAAGAGGACAGAGCTAGGCTGTTCTCAGTAGTAACAGAGGACGGAACAAGGAGCAATGGTTTCAAGCTGCAGCTGGGGTGGTCTAGGTTGGATATTAGGAAAAATCTTTTTCATGAGGAGGGTGCTGAAGTATTGAAATAGGTTACCTAGGGAGCTGGCAGAATGTCCATCTTTGGAAACATTTAAGGCCCAGTTACACAAAACCCTGACAGGAATGATTTAGTGGGCGTGGTCCTGCTTTTAGCAAGGGGGGGGGTTGGACTAGACAACCTCTGAGGTCCCTTCCAACACTGTGATTCTTTGATTCTCAGGCTGCTATCAAAAGCCTCCTCACTCTTCTGTTCTGCAGACTAACAAGCCTAGTTCCCTCCATCTCTCTTCAAAAGTCATGGGCTCCAGCCCCCTAATCATTTTCGTAGCATTCTGCTGGACTCTCTCCAATTTAGTCACATTCTTTCTCTAGTGAGGAGCCCAGAACTTGACACAATACTCCAAATGTGACTTCACCACTGCTGAAGGGAGGCAAATAGTCACTTCCCTTGATCTGCTGGCCATGGTCTTGCTAATGCACTTCACTATACCATTAGTCTTCTTGGCCACAAGGACATATCCAGCTTCTTGTCCATTGTAACTTCCAGGTCCTTTTCTGCAAAACTGTTGCCTAGCCAGTTGGTCCCCAGTTTGTAGCAGTGTGTGGGATTCTTTTGTCCTAAGTTCAGGCCTCTGCACTTACCATTGTTGCATCTCAATAGGTTTCTTTTGGCCCAATCCTCCAGTTTCTCTAGGTCGCTTTTTAGCCCATCCTTACCCTCCAGCTCTACCCACCCCCCCTCCAGCTTAGTGTCCATTGCAACCTTGCCAAGGATGCACTTCATTCCATCCTCCTGATCATAAATAAAGATATTGAACAAAACTGGCCCCCCCCAGAACCTACCCTTGGAAAACTCCGCTTGTTACTTGCTGCCAACTAGCCATTGCTCACTACCCATTGAGCCCAATGAGCTAATTAGCTTTCTATCTACCTTAGAGTCCATTCATCCAACTCATACTTCGTTAATTTTCTGGCTAGAATACTGTGGGTGACAGTATTCAAAACTTTGCTAAATTTTAGATATATTAGGTCCACCACTTCCCCCACAGCCACAACTCATCACAGAATGCAAGCCGGTTGGTAATGCATGACTTGCCCTTGGTTAATCAATGCTGACAGCTCCTTATCACATTCCCTTGTTCCAAGTGCCTGAAAATGGATTCCTCAAGACCCTGCTCTATGATTTTTCCAGGGACTGAGGTGAGCTTGGCTGGTCTGTAGTTCCCTGGAGCTTACCTCTTCTCTTTTTTGAATATTGGCACTACTGGTATATTTGCCTTTTTGCAATCACTGGGACCTAACCATTAGTTTTCAAAGAGACTGAGCAATGGTTCTGCAATCACACCAGCCAACTCTCTCAGCACTCTCAGATGCACTGCATCTAGCCCCATGGCCTTTTGCATGTCTAGCTTTTCTAAATCATCCTGACCCTGTTGTTTCACCACTGAGGCCTGCCCAGTGCAGCAGTCTGGTAGCTGACCTTGTCTGTGCTGACAGACAAGGCTTTCCTAGGGGGTGGGTGACCAGGGTGACAGTCCCAGGCTCTGCACTTTGGCAGGCCCTGTGGGGCCAACTGGCAGGTGGTGCAACTGCTGGTGGCCCGTGATGTGACCACAGGCCCTGGAAGACCTGCACCATGTGCCAGCTGACCCCAGCCCAGCCCTCACAGCAGGGCAGGCTGAACAGGGCTGGCCTGCCCCACCCCCAGGAATGGCCCAGCTGGCTCAAGAGCAGGGTGGGAAGGTGGAGCCTGGCCTCTGGCCCAGGGCAGCCCTGCCCTCCTCCCAGTACCTTGGGATGCACCTGCCAGTAGGTGCAAAAAAAACCACATTGACTACTTCAGGTTTTTTTACAATCTATTGCTAGGTTTGCTCCCTCATTCAGTAAGGGCCCCACACATTCCTGACTTTCTTGTTGCTAACATACCTTTCCTACTAACCGGCATGTCCCTTGCGGTCTGTAATACCATTTCTGCTTTGGCCTTCCTAGTTTCACTCCGGCATGCTCAAGCAGTATTTTCATACTTCTCCCTAACCATCTAATCAAACTTCCACTGCTTGTAAATTCCAGGTTTGTGTCTGCTGCTTGATAGTGTACTTTTTTTTATCATTCTGCCTGTAGCTTTAATCAAAGTTTAAAACTAAAAGTTTAGGAACAGCTGCCTTGTCAAACATCTATAATATGAGCTACTTGTAAAGACATTACTTGTGGAAAGGATGGCCAATTGTAACGCCAAATGTCATAGGGCTTTCCAAGGCTAGCTGCAAGTGCCTTGTGAATAGGGAATCTTGCCTCCTAATCAGATAAAGAGCCAGCTGATCACAGGTGTTAGGAAAGCTATTTTATTTCCTTAGAGGCTTTTCTATAATACTCACCAGCAAGGTATATAAGCACCTTGCAAACACTAACTGAGTTATATTCCCACCACCCTTGTGAGATAGGTAAGTTAAATGCTTTACCCACGGTCACAACAATTACTGTATCAAAAAGCCTGGTGTAGATTTCCTCGAAGGGTGGTTTTTTTAAGTTTGTTTGCTTGTTTGTGTCTTACTACAATGTAGCAAACATCATTTAAAAAATAATAAAGCTAAAAAAAAAAACCTACCTGAATAAACACTTTGGGTGTGTCCACACACTCTCTTTAAATTGAAATAACACTGGTTATTTCGATTTAAAAAATGATAGGTCCACACAACATTCCCTTATTTTGAAATGAGGAGCTCCCTCATTTCAGTATAAGGAAAGTTATATCGATATAATAAAACCTAGTGTTATATTGATATGACGGTTAAATCAAAATTGTTATTTTGAAATAACACAGTGTGAACATGTTATTGTGATTTAACACTTTTTGCCCTTCTCCTTCCCAGATGCTTTCCTTTGTCTATATATTTGGTGGGGGAAATGGCCCAGTGAGGGGCTATGTTGCCACACCTCCAGTGGTGCCCCTCTCCTGAATTGAAATAGCAAGTGCTGTGTCTGGATATGCTATTTCAATTTGGGTTTTTTGGTGTGGATCAGTTAAATCGATTTAGCTTAAATCACTTTAATAAATTTTATATCGACTTTGTTACATTGAGTCAAGTTAAATCTGTTTAAATGCCTGTGTGGACATAGCCTATGAGACCATCCTTTTTCATGCTACAATCCACTGGTTCATCCATTGCACGCTTTCCAACTTCTGCAGCAGATGAGGCAGGGATCCTATGGACAACAGGCTCATTTACTACACAAACCTGATTCAGCTCCAGATCATCATCCACCCTGTGCACTGAATGAAGCAGGGGTTTTGTGGATAAAATAGTATGTGCTCATGGTGTTAAAAACTATAACATAAAGCAGTGGCCCTCAAACTCTAAAGGAAATTAATCATTTTGTATTCAGTGCAATATTTCGATGGTGAACATTAAATAATGGTTGGAGTCATCCATTGACTGTGGAGGATAAAAGTGAATATTAACTAACTATGCATTCACTGAGTAAGATGGATTTTTTTAAAAAAAATACCATCTGAGCCTGTAATTAAAGATGGTGTCATAATGCATGTGCACAAGGAGGCTGAATTAAGGTTAAATAGGCAACCTTAATTCTGGCATTTTCTACCTGTTAAGTGCTTTACTTTAAAATCTAGGTTTTTAGATATAATATAGTGAATATAATGTTAAAATACTGAATAGGTGACAATCAATAATCATGTTTAAGGAAAAAAGTTGTTTTCCATTTACTTGAAATAACTTTTATAGTTGATTCATTCAGTCAATAGGATATTCCTGGGGACAACCCTAAATGTATTTTGTCCGCAAAAATGTCAATATTTTTTTTAAAAATCTTTATTGAAGTAAGTACAGAATTGCAATGAAGTTTTGTATTATGTATCAAAGCAGCCCAGAGTGCTAAACAGTGGTTACTGTGTCAATAAAAATACATAAAACTACATAAAAATACAAAGGCAATGAAACTACTATTAACAAAAGGGGTAATATTAATATCAGACAAGGTTGCAAGATTTGCTGGGGGATATGTGTTTGCAGTGTTTTCTAAATAATTAAAAAAGGGCTGTTGTTTATAAAAAATGATGCTTCTATTTTCTATTTAAGTATTTATATGCCCAAGGACTTTGACTTACATATACTGGGAGTTCTGTATGTTATTTTGAGGTTTGGGTTTTTTTTAATGTTTTGCTTTCAAAACATTTTTCCAAGCCCATGGAAATGCTGCAGTCTTTTCATA
Source organism: Podocnemis expansa (assembly GCA_007922195.1). NCBI lineage: Eukaryota > Metazoa > Chordata > Testudines > Podocnemididae > Podocnemis > Podocnemis expansa. The sequence goes on from ML681989.1 coordinate 58,715,094, forward strand.
AACCATCTGCACTGACCACCAATTCCTAGGAATTTCAGCACTGATCTTAGTGACTCAGAAACCTGTCTCACCCTTTAAACTGTAGTTGAAAGAGGGCAGACATGGAAACTTCCAATGTACATGCAGACAAAATCCCTCTACTTGATTAGTCATAAAGTCACTAAAGGTTGCAATAAATATATGAACCATCACTGTAAATGTTATGTCATTTTTTTTCATTTGTTCATTCCACAGGCTCCACCTGGTAGGCAAAAGATCATCTGTTACTCTTATACAGAGCCCAGATCATTTCATTCTCTTAATTCCTTTATTTTTGACAGCTAAGTTTCTATGGAAAGTCTTTGGTTTTGCAGTCACAGGTCCCAGTTCAGACAAGCAAGTAAACATGTTTAAGGCCATCCTATTGTTATGAGATTTGTATGAGACCACAAACTTGTGAGCATAAGTGACTCCATCTTAGCACTGTTCCCTTAATATTATGTTAACCTCTAGCCTGACTAACAAAAGTATAGAGCCCCTCACATCCTTGAACAGTCTGTAAGCAGGAGATTAGGGAAACTGCACCAGTCTCGAGGTCACCTATTAATCAACAATTTCTCTTGTTTATTACATTCCCAGGCTCCAAGGAGCCAGCCTGACCTTCTTTACTAATTCTCCTATCTTATATGAATATGTATGAAAACTATCCCTATATGGTACTAATAAATGTATTAATCTTGTTTACATTGAATATATTAACCATTTTTAGATTTCCTTGAATCAAGTTGTTGTACCTGGGTATAAAAGTCTTTTAGCACCGGTCCTTCGGGGCCGGCCGCACTCAGTAGCTCTGAGTGTCAATAAACTGGTGATTCTTCCTCCTGTTGTCCGGCTCCATCATTGACCAGAGCAGAGAACGAGCTTTTCTCTCAACAGATTTGGCGACTCCGCCGGGACCCTCTGCTTGCCAACACCACCCCACGGGCCAGTGAATCATCTCAAGCTGGCACTTTGGACCGTTTGGGTCCTCCCTGAGAGGCGCCTTCCTGAACCTTGGGGTGAGTGCGGCTGTAAAGTGGTCAGGGTTTTAACACCCACAACAGGATGGATTATCATCTCTTCGGGCCCTCCCCCACGCTGCAAATTTGCGAAGAATAGATAGTGTTTGTGAGTATCTGATAAGCCTCCTCGAGGAGCGGGACTGCAGGTGAGTCTTGGGGTCTTGGAACGTCATTAGGACGTCCCCGGTAAATAACAAACCAAGGGACACCGGTGTCATAACAGGGTAGGGGATGGGAACCAGCGGGAGTAAGATACCAGCAGGTTCGCCATTGGCAAAACTCCTGCAGGCATGGGAGCGGGGGAAGCTCCCGGTGCAGCCTGATATGTCTAGAAAGCAGGCTGTGTTACTCAGCGAAAGCTGGGGAAGGTTTCTGGATGATAAGGGTAGGTTAATTTGGCCGAAGTGGGGAACTTTTGAGTACCGTACGTTAAAACTTTTGCGCATGCGATTAGAGGAACTGGCGCCTAGGCAGATGGATTACTGGTATTGCTGGGCTGAACTCCCTGACGGAGTTTGTCCTGACAGTGCCACTTTTCCAAAACCACCTCCTGACAACTCAGACAGTAACTCGGCAGACGCCGAGAATGCAGAGATAAGCCCTGCCCCCGTCCTCAGCTCTCTGCAAGCTCCCTTAGTTACAACGTGGGTTTCCAGGGGAGGGAACCACTCGCCTTACCAAAGGAGGCAGCACCACCCCTTCTCCCCTGGTGATTTAGTGAACTTATTGTTGCAACAAATTGTGGTTTATGTCTTGTGTTCTATGGTATATGTCTCATTGTGTGTTGTAAAGTTTTGTTTTGTTTTTAAAGTAAGGTAAAGTAAACATGTGCACATTGTGTAAAAGCCTAATAACTAAGTTATAAAGGAACAGACCTAAATGAGCTCTTAGATGCTCTTCTAACTCCTGATGAGAAAGCAGACTTGCTTAATCATTGTACAAAGGTGGAGGAGCAACCTGGCAGAACACCGTGGCGTACAGACCCAAATTATAATTACAATGATAACCGCTCAGCTGCTGAGGGGGGAGCTTGGGAAATATTTACTCAGGCTAAAGAAACTTTGTTTTTGGCTCTTGAAGAGGCTGCTCGTAAACCCATTAGCTGGGATAAATTCCATGCAATAGTACAGAAATCTGATGAAAATCCTGATGCTTTTTATGTTTGCTTCTGCGAGGGGACCCAGAGATTTGTTCAGCTCAATCCTGCTTCATTTGTTAACCAGTCTGCCCCTGATATCCACTCATATTTTCATAAGTTTTGTCCAGGATGGAGTGGAAAAAGCATGAGTGAAATTTGAGGCATTGCATCCTATGTTTTTGAGGGGAGAAAAGAAAAGGACTTGAATAAAGAAAAGAAAGAAAGAAGGGAGGACTTAAAACTATTGGCTAGCTCTTTACAGGCTGTACAGCAGCAGAATGCACCCCGGAGAAGAGATCGTAAATTCTACCGGACAGGACCCTCTCACCCGCCTGTGAGTAATCTCTCTCCAGTCTGTTTTTACAGCAAAAGACCAGGTCATTTCAAACGAGACTGCAGGCTCCGTAGACAGCTGGAAAATCCTGATTCACGATGGGCTCCAACGCTAAGTGCTCAACTGAGTTCTGTACAAACACCAACCCGGATGTTTCCTCCTCCACCACCATCTCTCACTGCCGCCCAGCTTCCGGAAACCAAGGGACTGGATGAGTATGCTACGTCACAATGACGGGGCGGGGAGGAGGCTGGGAAATCTTTGAGTTCATATGATGTGTTACAGGCTGTTACAATCCCGATTCAACACCCCAGAGGGAGGGAACCTTTTGTAAATCTTGAAGTCAATGGTAAAATTTATTCTTGTTTGCTTGATACTGGAGCTACTCATTCTTTAACTGCTAAACCTCAGGATCTAGGTTGTTGTGTAACTGGAACTGAAAGCATTATAGGGGTGGGTGGATGTTTCCTCTGCGGATGTTTCCTCTGATGTGATTGTTTCTGTGGGTCCTCTCTCTTGTGAACATGCTTTCCTTCTCACTGAGGATTCACCGGTAAACCTCTCGGGAAGGGATCTTCTCTGTAAACTGAGAGCCACTATTCGTTGTGATCCTGATGGAATACAATTGGACATTCCAAATTCTCAGCTTCCTAATTTGGCACTAGTGTTATTACCTGCACAGTCTGTTTCTCTTCCTGCAGAACTCTGGGGATGGTCTTCCACAGATGTTGGTCTTTTAAAATCCGCCACACCTGTGATTATTCACACCAAGCCTGGTCCTCCTCCATGTATACCACAATATCGTATACCCTCTGAGGCTATTGAACCCATACAAAAACTTATAGATGCTTATCTTGCCCAAGGAGTTCTTACTCCTTGCACTTCACCATGCAACACTCCTATTCTGCCTAGCAAGAAACCCAAGCCAGGCAGTCAAGGAAAGCCAGCACATAGATTTGTACAGGACTTGAGGGCTATTAATGCCTATGTTATATCCCTAACCCCTGTCATTCCAAATCTGGCTACCATCATCACGGGCATTCCTTGTACACCTACCTGCTTTTCAGTAATTGATCTCTGTGCTGCCTTTTTCAGTATGCTAGTGCAACCGGACTCCCAATACCTGTTTGCCTTTACTTTGGGGTCCCATCAATATTCCTGGAGGAGATTGCCCGACTGTTTTCCCAAATTTTGGCCCAGGACTTGGCCTCTATTCAACTTCCCTGCACATCAGAGCTGGTCCAGTATGTGGATGACCTCTTGCTAGCGTCTCCAGACTGAGACTCCTGCATGAAGGATACTGTTGCCCTGCTTAAACAACTGGCCGACCGCAGGCACAAGGCCTCTCTTTCCAAGCTGCAGTTTGCACAGACAAAGGTGCAGTATCTGGGGTACATCACTGGACCAGGAACTCGAGAGCTATCAGAAGAACGTAAGTCTGCTATTCTTAAAATACCTTTGCCCCAGTCCAAGAAACAGGTCCGAGCACTCCTGGGAACCCTTGGGTTCTGCCGTCCCTGGATCCCTGCCCTAGGTGAGCTCACCAAACCCTTGGTGGCCCTAACAGCTAAGGAGGCACTGGAACATGTTCTACCAACCCCGGAGTTGCACACTCTCCTGCACAAGATCAAGCAGGTTTTATCCTCAGCCCTGGCCCTAGGTTTGCCAGACTATATGAAGCCTTTCTCTGTGTTTGTCCATGAACATCAGGGAGTGGCATCAGGGGTCCTAACCCAACGCCTAGGACCCCATCCATGTTTGGTGGCTTACTATTCTGTGCAACTTGATCCCGTAGCTCGGGGCGCAGTGGGCTGCCTGCAGGCTTTGGCTGCCACCGTCCTTCTCGTGCAAAAAATCCAAAGACCTTGTTATGGGCTACCCACTGACTGTCTATGTGCCCCATGAGATCTCTACCATTCTGCCTAGATGTCAGACCCAAGCCTTCATCCACCAACGAATGGCAAATTATGAGGCTGAGCTCCTGACTGCCTCAAATCTCACTATACAGCGCTGCAATGTTCTTAATCCTGCAACTCTGTTACCGGAGACAGATGAGACTCTAGAGTATCATGACTGTTTGCAAGTTATTCAACATGTGGAACTACCTCGCTCAGACCTTAGTGATGTTCCACTACAAAATCCTGACTTTGAGTTGTTTACTGATGGTTCTTCTTATGTGCTGTATAATTTTCATGTTACAGGAGCTGAGGTTGTTACCCTGCATGCTGTGGTATGGGCTTCTTCTCTCCCAGGCCACTTGGGGGCTCAGGCAGCTGAACTTATTGCTCTAACACAAGCCTGTATTCATGCCCGTGGCTGTTCTGCTAACATTTATACAGATTCTAAATATGCCTTTGGAGTGTGTCATGCTACAGGTGCCCTGTGGAAACAAAGAGGTTTCCTTACAGCCAATAACCAGCGTATAGCTCATGCCTCACAGGTTTCTGCCCTACTGGATGCCGTCCATCTTCCAGCCCAGCTTGCCACCCTACGTTGCTCTGCCCGCCAAAGCACCAAAGATCCGATCGCCCAGGGTAACTCATATGCAGATGCCACCGCCAAGTGGGCTGCTTCCTTGCCGGTCCCACTCTCTGTTCATGCTCCTGTTTTTCAGGTTTCCTCTCCCTTTGATTATACAGCTCTACTCTCATCTACTGAAGTGGAACAGTGGAAACAAAAACATGAAGCCATCCTTCGTGATGGCCTCTGGTGTGTTCCTGATGGACGCCCCATCACCCCTAAACAACTTGTGCGGCTCCTGTGCCAACAACTTCATAACAAGGGACATTATGGATCACATGCCATCGTCGATGCTGTTCGTGCTGTTTGGTTTGCTCCTGGAGTTGTCCAGGAAGCCACAAGAGTAGCTAGAGCCTGTCCAACGTGCCAGTCCTTTAACTCCTCTGGCCGCCCTCAAACCCACACAGGGGGGCGCCAGTGGGCTGAACTGCCTTTTAAAAGACTACAAATTGATTTTATTCAGCTACCACCAGCTCAAGGCTACAAATTTGTCCTTGTTGTTCGTGATCAACTCACTCACTGGCTTGAAGCTTTTCCTGCCACTCATGCCTCAGCCCAGACTGTTCTCAAGTGTCTTATGCGTGATATTGCACCTCGCTTTGGATTGCCTGTAGCCATTGACTCCGATCAAGGCTCGCATTTCACTGCTGATCTCCTTACTTCTCTGTACCATGCCTTTGGGGTCCAAGTCACCTTCCACACCCCCTATCACCCGCAAAGCTCGGGGGGAGTGGAAAAGGGAAATAGAGAAATTAAAACCCTGTTGGGTAAACTATGTCAGGAAACACAACTAAAATGGCCTCAGGTTTTACCTATTGTATTGTTTCAGCTTAGAAATCGTTCAAGAGCTGATTGTGGGTTATCACCTTTTGAAATCTTATTTGGCTGGTCCCCAACCACCACTCAAGGACTAGATCCTAGGTCCCTGAGTCTTGTTACAGGTGATGAGGGTTTGCATGCCTATTTGTTTTCGCTTTCCAGATCCTTTCGGTCCCTGTGGAAGACAGCTGCAATTACCCAAATGCTCCCACTGAACGAGGACCTACATCCGTTCCAACCAGGAGACTGGGTCTGGATCAAGAATTTCCAGAAGGCTCCATTAACACCATCGTGGAATGGGCCATACCAAGTTCTGCTTACCAGCCACACTGCTGTGAAAGTAGCTGAACGCTCTGCGTGGATTCACCACACCTACGTGAAGCCTGCCGTGGTTGACCACAGCCCATCATCATCACCTACAGCACCACCTACTGTGCCACCTCTCAAACTTCGCAAAGACCCACAATTGAACTCATAGTTTCTTGGGACACTATTTTCAGACTCTTTTTAAGCATGTGGTACCTTTTATGGTGTACTTTGTTGCTGTATCTTCCATTATTCATAGAGCTACAATTTAGCCCCCAAAAAAGCCCGTACTAGCCTTAATAGTTCCAATTTTTGTGTTACCTCGAGCCTCACTACAGAAGGACTCTCACAAACCTGTTTTTATGGTGTCCCCTTTCCTTTTTCCCAACTTGCTAATACTACTAATTGGGCATGGCTCTCTTACAGTGACCTTCACCTGCTCTCCAAAACTCAGATGGTTGCTTTAGCAGCTTCCCTAGTCGGGGTCCCAAGCCTTGCTGAAGCTGCCTACCTTGATCTCTCCAAACTAGCTTGTACTTTAGCAAAGTCTATTAATCAAACCTCCTCACTTATTCAGTTACTTAATGAGGAGCAGCGGTCCTTCGGGGCCGGCCGCACTCAGTAGCTCTGAGTGTCAATAAACTGGTGATTCTTCCTCCTGTTGTCCGGCTCCATCATTGACCAGAGCAGAGAACGAGCTTTTCTCTCAACACTATCTAACAACATATCTAAGCATATGCTTAAAACCCATTCTATGAAACCGTGGCAGCGAATGGCAAAGCTCCCATTGGCTATGTTCACACACAAGTGATTGTTTTGAAACAAGCTGTTTCAAAACAAGCCTGTTTCAAACTAAAGCCTTATTTCGAAACACCTTATTTCGAAATAACAAAAAAGTGTTTTCGAAATAAGGGAAAAGGAGGGAACTGAAATAGCATGTCCAGTGTGACATGCTATTTTGAAATAGGAGAGGGGAGAGGGAGTGAGGCCCTGTGCTGGGACAGGGAAGCCTGCCACTGGGATTGCCCTGCCTCCTGCAGGTCCAGCCTCGGGCAGGGGGGCTTCCCCTGTGCCCCCCCCCGCATGGCCCCTGTCGGGTGCGGGGGGGCTTTCTCCACCCCCCCGCGTGGCTTCTGCCAGGCACGGGGGCGCTTCCCCTGCCCCCCCGTGCGGCTTCTGCCCAGTGCGGGGGGCTTCCAGGGGCCACATGGGGGGGTGCAGGGGAAGCCCCCCCTGTGCTGGGCAGAAGCTGCGTGGGGGAAGCCCCCCTGCCTGAGGCCGGACCCGTGGGGGGGGGGCAGAGAAAGCCCCCCCCTCACCTGGCAGGGGCCGCGATGCCCCAAGCTTGGGGGCAGCCCCAGCCGGCTTCCCCTCCTTCCCCTTGCTGGGGGTAGAGGGGCAAAGGGGGCTGAGGTTCCTGCCCCCCCTCCTCCCAGCAAGGGGAAGCTGGGGGGAAGCCAGCTGGGGCAGGGTGCTGGGGGGGTGGGGGAGGGTGCTGATCCCTGGTCAGGGTGCTGGGGGGGGGGGCCTTTCCCCCAGGGTGCTATGCGCCCTGGGAGGAAGGTCCTTGTTATTTTGAAACACTCTTTGTTTCAAAATAACATGTCCAAATGGCTTATTTCGAAACCACTAGTTTCGAAATAACCCTCCTTTCGAAAGCAAAGTGGGTTTAAGCTGTTTCGAAAGGAGGCTCTTGTTTTGAAACGAGGAGCTCCCTCCTTTTGAAACAAGAAAACTTCATTTGGACGTAGGGACTTTTATTTCGAAACAATCAGTGTTGTTTCAAAATAAAAGCCCTGTGTGAACATACCCATTGACTTCAGTAAAGTTGGAATTTCACACATTGACCTCAATGACACTTACACATATGCTTAAAGTAAGGCACATGCTTAAATACTTTGCTTAATAAGAGTCATAGTGCAGAGCTACTTTTAGGGTTTTTTTTTCTTTATTTGCTTTTTGTGTTTGTTTTTGCCACAGTTTTCCAGACTACATATGGATTAAAAAAAAAACAACAACTCTGGCACTGGCTGTTGGGAAAAAAACATTAGTAAACATAGAGCTATGAGATTATTTATGAAAAAAATTCAGAACAAAGAGCTTTTACAGACTCACTCATTGCATTTAGCTGCACAATTGCTATAGGAAACATTAAAATACTGTCAATTTAGATTTAGCCCCAAAATTAAATATCGTTAAGAAAAGGTGTTTGATGATATGTTTAGATTCCAATGGAATTATTTTTTTCTTTTCTTTCTTTTTTTATTTTTTCTATTTTTTTCTTTTTTCTTTTTAGTTCCCTTCTAATTTTTACAACCCATACATTTCAGCGGTAACATGCAGAAGGTGAAAATAACTATAAACTGAAATGCATTGGCATAATCGGTTTTCTTTGTTCAAGTAGAGAGAAATGGAAAAGGTAAACAAAAAGAATAAATAAAAGAAAATTAGATAACTTTTAATTCTTTCCCTTTATACTCAATTGTTTCATTTAAATAATTTCCAATAATTTGCTTTGAACAATTAACTCATTTTTTATTTAATATTATATCATCTACTTTTTGCATTGTAAGAATTGGAAGCACTTGAATTTCATCACTTTGTGGGTTCTCAGACTGTTTTGAACCCACATAATTTTGTTCACATTTTATTATAAGCTTCAGAGCCTATAATCAGAACCAAAGATGAACAGTTGGTTACTCACCAGTAACCATCCTTCTTCGAGATGGGCTGCTCACATACATTCAGTTACAGGAGTCTACGTGCCACAGCACATGGTAGCTTGGAAAGTCTTTAGCGTTAGCCTGTCAGGTCAGGGCATACGGCCAACGCCCCCTCCACACTGCGACCATGGCTATATAGGTGACCGTGACCCTGACCCTCCCAATCCCATATACCTTTCCCAACGCTCTTAGTGGGGATGGTGGGAGGGAACTGAATGTATGTGAGCAGCCCATCTTGAAGAAGGACGGTTACTGGTGAGTAACCAACTGTTCTCCTTCGAGCGCTGCTCACATCATTCAGTTACAGGTGACTGCTAGCCGTACCCAAAGATGGTGGGAGGCATTACAGTCTACTCACACTGACTACAGCGCCACCCACAGCAGCATCATCTCTAGCCTGTTGGGCAATGGCGTAGTGCATCGTGAAGGTATGTATCAATGCCCACATAGCAGCCCTGCAGATCTCTTGGATCGGGACCTTAGCAAGGAAGGCCATGGAAGACACATGAGCTCTGGTACAGTGGGCTCTCACAGTCTCTGGGAGAGGCGTGTTTGACCTTCCGTAGCTGTCTTTAATGCAGTTCACAATCCATTTGGAGATGCATTGGGAGGATACTGGAGAGCTTCTCATGCATTCAGCGACTGCCACAAACAATTGAGAGATCTCTTGTGGAAAGATCGTGTGCGCTCAATATAGATTAGAAGCGTTCTTCTCACATCCAGGGTATGCCACCATCTCTGCTTTTCTGTCACCTGAGGGTCTGGGTAGACCACCAGCAGGCAGATTTCTTGGTTCATGCGGAAGGGGGTGGCAACCTTGGGGAAGAATGAGAGGTGGTAACGCAGGACGACCTTGTCTGGGAAGAAAACCATATATGGGGGTTCAGGGGACAGGGCTCGTAACTCTGAGACCCTTCTGGCCGAGGTAATTGCTACCAGAAAAGCCACCTTCCAGGACAGTACGAGCAGGGTGGCTGAGTCCAAGGGCTTATACGGTGGTTCTGTCAGAGCCCACAGCACACCGTTCAAATCCCACTGTGGGGTGGGTTTACAGGTGTGGGGAAAAGGTTTTTCTATGCCTTTCAGGAATCTATGACAGATGGGGTGTGAAAAGAGTGGAGCCTCATCTACTCTTTGGTGAAAGGCCAAAATTGCCGCCAAGTGGACTTTTAGTGAGGACAGAGATAGGCCTTTCTCTCTTAAAACAAGAAGGTAATCCAAAGTTGCCTGAATTGGTGCGGAGGTAGGGTCTATGTCTTTGTCATGGCACCAAGTGGAAAAGTGATTCCATTTTCCTATGTAGGTGGACCTGTTGGAGGGTTTCCTGCTACCAACCAGGACCTTCTTAATCCTATCCGAGCACCGCCTCTCTTGCTTGCTGAGCCAGAGATCATCCAGGCTGTCAGGTGCAGGAGGCCCGGGTTTGGGTGCCGAAGGGACCCCGAGTCCTATGTCAGGAGGTCTGCTCACCGTGGAAGGCGGAGCGGGATTCTCACGGACGTGTCCTGTAGGAGGGGAAACCAGTGTTGTCTGGGCCAGTCCGGGGCTATCAGAATGATGCATGCCGCATCCACGAGGACCTTCAGCAGCACCCGGTGGATCAAGGGGATTGGAGGGAAAGCATACATTAGGGCCCTTGACCAATTGAGGAGGAAGGCATCGCTAAGAGAACCCTCCTCCCAACCCCGAAGGGAGTAGAACGGGGACATATGCAGTTCTGCCCCGTGGCGAAGAGGTCGATCTGAGGGGGTTCTCCATTTGTTTGTCAGTAGGGAGAAAACCTCGTAGTGAAGGGACACTCGTGATGCACCAGGGGTTTCCTGATGAGTGAGTCCACTATGTTGTTGTTTACCCCGGGTAAGTGGGAGACAGTCGGCATGAAGTGATAGTCTATCGCTAATTGCCAAAGCTTGGTCACTTCCTCACATAGAGCTGAGGAGCGGACTCCCCGCCCTTGATGGTTCGTGTAGAACACGGCCATTGTATTGTCTGAGAGAATTTGGACCACTCTGCCATGGATCTGGTCTAGGAAGGTCATGAAGGCTAGCCTGATAGCCCGAAGCTCCTTCACATTTATGTGGAGGAGATTGTTTTCAGGCTTCCAAACGCCTTGCGTGGAGTGGCCCCCGGACAGGTGGGCTCCCCATCCTGAGTCTGATGCATCCGTTATCAGGGTCACTGAGGGCTTGGACTCCCTGAATGGAATTTCCCCCATCGCAATGTCGGGGTCCTTCCAGATTTGGAGGGACTCCAGGGCATATTGAGGGACCGAGAGTACCTTGTCCAGTCGATTCCTTCCTGATCAGAAGCTTGTGGAGAACCAGAGTTGGAATGGTCTCATCTGCAGGCGGGCTGTCCAGCTTACCGATGTGTTCCAAGAGCTGCATGCAGTGGCGTGCTGTAGTCAGCCCAGGTGCCTGGAGCTCCATGATGATGGTGCAGATGGACCAAAATCTTGACAGGGGCAAGGATTCGGTGCCCTGTTGGGCGTTTAAACATGCCCTGATGAACTCCGTGTCCTGAGTGGGGCAAAGCTTGGATTTCTTTAGGTTTATGTGGAAGCCCAGGAACTCGCACAGGTTCGTGACCAGGTCGACATGGTTTTGTACCTGTCGCCTTTACTTGCCCACTATGAGCCAATCATCTAGGTAGGGGTTGATTCTTATACCCCTCCTGTGTAGGAAAGCTGCAACCAGTGTGACATACTTTGTGAACACCCTGGGGCCTAGCGATAACCTGAAGCGGTGGGCGGTGAACTGGTAGTGGTGTCGTGCCACCACGAACCTGAGAAAACGTCTGTGATGGGGCCGAATGGCTATGTGGAAGTAAGCGTCCTTTAGGTCGAGGGCTGTGAATCAAACTCCTGGGGACAGGAAGGGGATAATCTGGGGTAGGGAGACCATGCGGAATTTTATTTTCTTTATGTGTTTGTTGAGTGGTTTGAGGTCTAGAATGGCTCGTAGGTCCCCGTTGGGCTTGGGGACGAGGAAGTAACAGGAATAGAACCCTTTGACGTGCTGTCTTTTGGGAACCTTTTCTAGGGCTCCAAAGGAGAGTAATTTCTGGCATTTGACCTCGAGCTTACCCAGCAGATCTGGGTTTTCTGATGTTGTGGGAGGGAGTGGTTTTCTGTCCCAAGGAGTTGAAAGGAACTGGATGCGGTATCCTCTCACCACTGTGTCAGGGACCCACTGGTCTGAGGTGATAGGGGTCTGTCGTGGGGTGAAGTGGCAGAGGTGGTGGGGGGAGAACAGGGATTGTGGAGTGCTGCTCCTGGATGGACCATCAAAAATGCTGTTTGCGGCCCGAAGAGAGGTCTGAGCCCTGCCCGTGCCGGCCAGACTGTGAAGGGCTCAGCTTACCCCCTTTACCTGATCGGCCATTATGTTTGTCCAGGTCCCCAAGATGGCACTGGGGAAACTGGAGGGATCTCAGAAATGGGGTCTGCAGTTGCAGCTGCTGTTTCAGTTGGTGTAACTGTTGCTGTAGCTGCTGATGCAACCTGGAGGAGTGCCTAACAGGTTGAGGAGTGTAAACTCCGAGTGACTGAAGTGTAGCCCTCGATGGTCCCTCTAATTTCTCATAGGCTGTGTGCGCAAAAAGATTCTTTTGTGCAAATTTTCAGAACCAGTGTGCAAATTTGTGTGCCCTCCAGTGAGTGTGGTCAGACTTGTGAGCACAACAAAGCAAGTGTGTATGATGCAAATAATATCTAAATTTTATTTTGATATGGTGATGGAAATGATTTTATAAATTACAAAACCTTATTTGAAACATGCTGCTTGAAACCGCTTTCTTAAAGTGGTATAAAAAATATTAGCACTGTTTAATTTTTTTGTGCAGGCTTTATTTTGTTGTGTGCGTGGGTTTCATGACCTGTGTGCGCACGCACACGCGCAAAGCTTAGAGGGAACATAGCCCTCGAGTCCTTCATCCCATGCAGTTTCGCATCTCTAGAAGATGCAAAGAGATCTGGACCCTCGAAGGGAAGATCCTGGATAATCTGTTGCATCTGCATGGAAAGGCCAGAGTTTTGGAGCCAGGCCAAGCGGCGAATAATGACTGCTGATGTAATTATACGTGCCACTGTATCCACTGCGTCCCAGGTTGCCGTGAGCACATCCCTGGATGCTCTCTCTCCTTCATCCAGCATTGCCTCAAAGTCTCTCAGGCGCTCCTCGGAGATGGCTGAGCAGAGATTTCATAGAGCCTCCCATCAGGGCTGAGTGATTTGAGATGCGCAGTTGTAGGACAGCAGAGGAGTAAACTTTCCTGTCCAATAGGTCAAGCTTCCTCGCCTCTCTGTTCTTGGGCATGGAGCTCGGCTGGCCCTGTTTCTCCCTTTGGTTGACCACGTCAACCATTAGGGATCCTGGGGCTGGGTGGTGGAACAGGAAGGGAAATCCTTCCAGGGAGACAGAGTATTTCTTGCCCACCACTTTGGACACTGGTGGGATCAAGGAAGGCTTTTGCCAGCATTCTTGGATGATACGAAACACCCCAGAGTGTAAGGGAATCGCGACCTTAGACAGCAGGGCTCTATGGCATGCGTCAAAGAGGGAATCATCTTCTCCTTGGATCACCCCCAGCTTCAGCTTCAGATTTGCTGCCATGCAGCGGAGGAGATCCTGCTTGATGCGGGGATCTCCTTCACGGTCAGCGGACATGTAAATTAGACGCTCGTCAGGTGACGAGGATGATTGAGTCCTTGATCTGCTATGCTAAGTAGAATCAGGGTCTGGCTTGTTGTCGGAGAAATCCGAGATCTCTGGCACTGGCGATTGGGCATAACGGAAGGAGGCATCATCTGCTGTTGCGTTCAGCCAGTCAAGGGTTCACTCATTGTGCGGTGACCTCGACGGCAGCATAGGTGCCATGGGAGGAGCAGAGACCTCTCCCAATGGATGCATTCCCCTCGAGCTCGGTGATACAGAGCTCTTTCAAAACAGCTTTCTCAGATGCTACTCCTGGGGGGGGAAGAAAGGGGTCTTCAGAGGATGATCTGGACAAGCTCCCCTCTAACATCTGGCAGTCCTGTAGCAAGAGTTCTTTGGAGGAGCACTGAGGCGGAGCCTCAGTACTTGGACCCAGTGCCAGGTTTGATGGTACTGGGTTGGAGAAGTGTGAAGAGGCCCATGACAGTATCGGTATCAGTGCAGGTGTTGTTGGTGCCGAGTCCGATGGTACTGGAAGTGATGGCACTGGAAGCAGGGGTGTCAGCGACGGTGCCAGTTCCAGTGGTACCGGGCTTGCTGGTGGTACTGGGCTTAGAGGCGGTACCACCAGGGGCGGTACCGTGTCCAGCAGTGCCAAAGGAAGCGGTGCTGCTGTGGTCCACTTCTTCTTCTTCTGCACCGGAGCCGGGTTTGAATGCCCTTGGAGGCTCAGTGCCTGAGCCCGCGCCCTACTCGGGGTGGTTGGGAGGCTACCGGAGAACCAGCAAGGTCGGTGCTGAGGAGGTACTCTAGTGGGCTGAGATTTCTAGCCCAGTACCGGTGATCGGCGGGAATCTTGAGCCCAGGCCGATCGAGGGTCCGGTGGAGTACTGGTGGCTTGGCTGCCTTTGGGTGGAGCAGCTCCATTCCCAGAAACTGAGAGGAGATGGTGCTCTCTTTCCAGCCGAGTCCTTCGCTTGAAGGATTGGCAAATGGAGCACTCCACTGCTAGGTGGGATTCGCCCAAGCAAACGAGACATTTCTTGTGTGGGTCGTCCATCGGAAAAGCCTTGCAGCATCCTAAGCACGGCTTGAAACCTGCCATTTCGAGTTTTGTGCGAAAGACAGGCGCTTGCGTTTCGCAAGATAACACTGATCTGAACCAGTGCTGATGGCGGAAGAGGGAACTGGGAAGGTCAGGGTCATGGTCAGCTATATAGACACAGTCGCGGCGTGGAGGGGGGGTTGTCCATGCGCCTGACCTGACAGGCTAATGCTAAAGACTTTCTGAGCTACCATGCACTGCGGCACGTAGACACCTGTAACTGAATGATGTGAGCAGTGCCTGAAGGAGAAAATGTTTTACCCCACCTGATGTTCACAGCTCTTCAGAGGCTTTGTATGGCTTGTCATCTTGAGGCTGTTTGTAGATGGGTATCACAGAGAGAGAGAGAGAGAGAGACACTGTGTTTAAATGAGCTCTGTCCCAGCATCTAAAACCCACAGATAACCCCAAACTAGTACACTTTTGATTAGATCCATAAAAAGATTTAGTGAAAAAAAGCAGATTATATTGTGTGAAAGCAGGGCTGAATCGTGACTATAGATTCTTTTCACATTATAACAGATAATTTGACTTCACCCTTCCTCTGTGTGCTGTTTCCTAGAGTTTGAATCCTTACAAATGCTCTGATTTGCTGTTGCAGTATGACCTGATCCCATGTCTTACACTCCCCTGCATTTAGTGTCATCCCATTCTGTAAGTTCCCCCTGACTTCAAAGCGTCTGACAAAGTGGGATTTTCTCCCACGAAAGCTCATGCGATAAATATATCTGTTAGTGTTTCAGTGCCACAAGACTCCTTGCTTTTTTTTTTTTTTTTTATTTGCTTTACTAGAGTAACACGGCTGTCCATTTGGAACTTAAAAAGATTTAGGTACTTTAACTCCCAGTTTAGGTGTTAAACTCCAAAATTTAGGTTTCCCAGAGATCCTCAAAAATCCTTTCTCAGCAGCCACCTAATTCAGAAGGCATGATTTCTAAAGTTTTGACATAATGGTCCCTCAGGACCTAATTTTTTGCCTCTGGAGACGTGAACAATGCCTCATGCTGAGTCCTCAGGCACTTATTTCTTAACTAAACCTCAGCAGGATCATCAAGCTAGGTATACCCCCATTCATCTCACCTGCAGGGCCAGATTCAGTAGGCATTTCTAGAGCATGCCCAGCTCCATGCAAAACAGTAGTGGAACAGAATGTGGGAAATTCTGTTATCAAATCCCCTTCTGCTTAATAAGGAGATGAGTTTTGAACAGTAGTTCCCCATGTTTCAAGCAAATGCACTGACAACTGGGCTGTGAGATATTCTGATGAAGGCTCTCACAGCCTCTCCTGTTGAAGCTATTCCCCCTGTTGGGGTGCCATTGAGGTCCTCAAAACCCCCTGCTCAGCTGCCTTCCAAAGTGTGTTGTGGATGTGTACATAAATATATACTCATATGAATGTGTATTTCTGGCTACATTTGCATAGCCATGGAATAGAGCTATAACATTTTACACCTGCTGAGGAAGAGGATCAGAACCTGGGACTGAGAGAAATCAAATTCTTCCTTAAATTCCACATTGGTGTATATTCTTTTTTCTTCTTTACTCCCAGGATATATTACATACAGTCGAGTACATAGCTTTGAAGTGACCTTTTTCTGCTTTCTATGAACATCAGTCTAATGATGACCTTGCCTCAGAGCTTTTAATACTTGACAGAATGTGCCCCTGGAGTCCTTACTCTTTGAAAGGCACTTTATTGTAGAAAATATGCTAGGTATACTTAAAGTTTGGGTGGGTAAAGGAAAACATATAGGTCCCCCCCCCATGGATATGGTAATTTCCTCAGTTTTTTCAAGAAACAGAGTAAATTAATTTCCTATAACAACTGCATTTGGAGTTAATGAGTATGCCTGGTTACTACACAATTATTTCCTAAATGAAAGTGCACATTATCATGAATATTCAAATGAGAATGTTGGCCATTAAAGCCCTATTTGTTCTACAAACAAAACTGTGGTAATTTTTTAACTAGGACTTCCTGCAAAACAGTTTTCTGAAGATCTGTGAGGCAAGGCCCTTTGTGAAACAGCTTTTGAACAGAGCTGCGACCTCAGTTTAATTTTCTGTTTGATTTTTTCAGAATTGCCTGACTTTTCAACTGTATCATAAAATCTCCAAATGAACCTGAACAAAATTACTTGTCTCTTTTGAGTTTAATGGAGCTGTTACTTTTTATCTGCACTAAGTCACTAGTCATCACGGTTATTTTAATGATTGAAGGGCGTATCTTTAAGGTTTGTTACATCACTTGTAAAGATGCAGGAACAAATCCGCTATTCTACAAAGCTTTTTAACTGACAATCTCAAAGTACTTTAAAACCTTTAATTAAAATCCACAGAACTCTTGTAAGAATCATAGGCTATGTCTACAGTGCAAGTTAGAGATATGATTCTGCTTGTTTACACATACAGTAGAACCTCAAAGATACAGTTAGGAACTCACAGGTCAACTGAATACCCTGTGAAACTGCAAGCAAGCAAGCAAGCAATCAGGCAGCTGGAAAGAAAAGGAAAAGGGAATACTGTGTCTGTATTGCAAGGTCAGAATGCAGAGCAGAAACAGCCTAGGGATTTTGCTGTTCCTGTAAACCAAGGGCATTGTTTCACTGCCCCCCCCCACCACACAGGGCCAGATCATTACAGGGGCTTTAGGAGCTTCAGTCCTCGGCTAAAGGGTGGCCCCAGGCCTCTGCTGCCCTGCGGTGATCCAGCCCCACTCAGGCTGGCACAGTGCCGGTCAGGCCTGAGGGGTGCTGGCAGGGGCCCAGCTGGTGTTGGGTAGCCCAGGGCCGTGGGGCCAGAGCCTGCGTATGTGGCACTCCCGCCCATGGACTGGCTGGTCTGCCCCAGAGGGACAGGGCAGCCTAGCTAGGGTTACCAGATGTCTGGCAAAAGGAGGACATGTCCTCCTTTTTGCCCTGTTGTCCTCTGTCCTCCAGGCATTTCTGAAAAAGTGCATTTTGTCCGGCTTTTTTGCCGGATGCCAGGACAGCGCTCTAAAAATAGAAGTGCACACCAGCCAGCAGTTCCCAACATGTTCCCCTGCCACTCAGCCCAGCAGCTGCAGTTTCTGGTGGGGTTGGGAATTTGGAGAGGATCCCTTGCTGGCCCCTGCATGTCTATTGGCAGTGAAGAGGGCTGGCTGGCCAGGGGCGGG
This sequence comes from Podocnemis expansa, assembly GCA_007922195.1. Taxonomy (NCBI): domain Eukaryota; kingdom Metazoa; phylum Chordata; order Testudines; family Podocnemididae; genus Podocnemis; species Podocnemis expansa. The sequence continues at coordinate 58,732,891 of ML681989.1, forward strand.
GCTGGCTGTGGCCAGGGACATTGTTTCGCTTTGCCTCCTTGCTTCCGCTCCTCACTCCTAGCTTCTTTCCAGGCTCCAGCTCAAGTCTACTCACCCCCACCCCCTGGATTTTAGGGAATGCTTGGTCTTATTTTTCAGAGGGGCTGCGGCTTTTCTACAGCTTGATGAGGTCTCTGTGGTGCCCTGTGGCTGCTTCTTCGCTTTCTGCTTTAATGCCCTGCTTAGCTTAAAGTTTCTAGGGAAGTTTCTTCTATAATGGCTCAGCTAAGCCAGAACTTTATTCCTCCTAGTGGGCATTAGCTTTTTGCAACAAATCTTTTGTTTATAGGTCAAGGAAAGTTCACTTTGGATTATGAGGAGGTTTGAATGCATATGATTTTCCTTTTCTCAATTTGCTTCGCCTTTCCAAGATAAGATTAGTCCACTATAGATCAATGTTCCCTCTAATTTCTCATAGGCTGTGTGTGCAAAAAGATTCTTTTCTGCAAATTTTCAGAACCAGTGTGCAAATTTGTGTGCCCTCCAGTGAGTGTGGTCAAACTTGTGAGCGCAACAAAGCAAGTGTGTATGATGCAAATAATATCTAAATTTTATTTTGATATGGTGATGGAAATGATTTTATAAATTACAAAACCTTATTTGAAACATGCTACTTGAAACCGCTTTCTTAAAGTGGTATAAAAATATTAGCACTGTTTAATTTTTTTGTGCAGGCTTTATTTTGTTGTGTGCGTGGGTTTCATGACCTGTGTGCGCGTGCACTCGTGCACAGCTTAGAGGGAACATAGCTATAGATGTATCCTTAAATTTTATTAAGATGCACTGATGTGCAAGTATTATACATGCTAAAGTAGCTGCTGAGCTGGGCCAGATCCTGTAGTTTAAATGAAGTCAGTGGGAAATTTGAGCAAGGATTGTAATATTTGTCCCTTTGTTAGTAGTTTAGCAAATCACAGAAAACAAGCAACTTAGTTTTCTCTTTGGTTATATCGTTTATGCTTATTTTTATTTTACTTTTAGGGGGAGTGTTTCTTTTGGTTTATTTAGGAAAAAATTGATCATTGCATCTGAGAATAGGTGCTGTCGTCTTGGGTGGAGTGTTTGATAGTCAAAAACATCTAATTATAGTCCCCCCCCCATTTGATGTGTATTTCATGTAAAAGCAAACAGAAAATATCAAGTGTCATAAAATAGACACGTATCCATCTGTGGTTTATGGTGGACATAGTAAGATATGATGTCTCTAGAAATTTGCATTTTAGCTAAAAGGTTATGTTTCAGGCAGGTCTGCACATAAAAACCAGCAGCGCTCACCTCTTCTGATTTCTCCTTTCCTGTGTGTGTAAAACTTAAACAGCCTGTCTGATGGTTTTTTTTTTTACACATGCTGCACAGTGAGGGTCAAAACTGAGGCTAGATAGGGATTTCCCTACACCCTTCCTACACGCGCCCCCCAGTTGTCAGCTAGTGACAGTGTTATACCAAATTAATGAGCACCACATCCCTAATTTCAAGTCATGGGGAGAATACTGCTGACAGATTACTTTTCCTTTAGAACCCAACACCTCAAATTCTGCTAGATTTCATGTAATCAAGGGCCTGCCCCTCCACGTGTCAAACAATGAGATTGAATTCTGTGAAGGAATTTACTGTGTTAAAACTGATTTTAATCTTGTCCATAATTACTACATTAAATTTATTGGAGGTTTGCTTCCATTTGCAACTCACAATTTAAAAATATCAATCTGGATAGGAGTTCTGCAGTGTGATTCTCCTTGCACCTTGATATAAATATTAAATGCTTAATTTTGTGACTCCTTAACGTGGCTGGCTTTATGGTTACTTTAAAGTGAAGATGAAAAATACTTAAGCCATTCATTTGATATGCCAAACACTATTCTTGCAATTCATCTCACACTGTAACTAACTGCTAGACAGATTTCTCTGGAGTTGGGTGATCAATGGGGCAAGCACTGGGGGGAGGGGAAGTAGCTAAGGTGGCTGGGTGGATGCAGGGGGCCCAGGCGGAAACCCGGATGTGTATGTGTCCTCCAATGTCCTCCTTTTTGTACTTCCCTGTCCTTCTTTCCATGCTTTGGTATCTGGTAACCCTAAGCCTGGCACATGGGGTGGCTTCCAGCAGCTATAACACTTCAAGATCAGGAGTGCCGTTGTGCTGCTACACCAGGGTCTCCATGGCTCAGGATGGCCTGGCCAATCCCCCAGCGATCCTGGCATGGCAGGCTGACAGCACTCCTGTTCCTGGAGTGCCACTACCAGAGGCCACCTTGAATCCCAGCTGGCCCTGCCGCTGGAGCACACCAGCCCTGGCATGGCAGACGAGCAGGCCTGGGGCTGGAGTGGGAGTGCCATGGACTACAGCCTCTGATCCACAGGTCCGCAGGCCCTCCCCACCCCAGTGGCAGCCAAGTTGTTCCCAGTGCATGTCACATGCTAGCCTGCCCTGCATGGCTGGCGGGGCTACCAGGTGGCCACAGAGCTGGTGTGGCCGAGAGCTGCCCTGGCCCCATGCTAGCTGCCACCACCACGGAGGGGGGGGGAGCAGGGCCCTGGAGCCTCTTAATCCAACCCTGACTCCACACCATCAGATGGGAAAACTGTTTTCACATACACCCCTTCCCACTCCAGAGCCTGGGAAAGCAAGCTCCCTGTTGATGCCACTACAAGAAACTGAAGGTTGCAGCCAAAGTCTGGCCTGGAGCAGGAGTGGAGGAGTTTTAAAGGACCACAGCCTGTGCAATGCTGCAGCCCAAGCTCTGCCTATGGCACCTCTGGGTGTGCAAGGGTCAGGGGAGGGAGAGGCACTGGCAGCCGGCTGGCATCAATCCTCTGCCACATCCTGCCTCATGAGCACATCAAGCAATGCACTGAGCAGGGCGAGTTCTAGGAAGAGGGGGTGAGGGCCAAGGCATGTAGTAGAAAAGTTGCAGGGCAGGCCTCCCCAGTTTAGCCCAAAGGCAAGAAAGGGCAGGGAGCAGCTTCTAAACCAGGTAATACTGCGAGTGCCACCTATGCAGGGATCTCTCCCAGTTTCAGCTGGAAGACAGTGACTGCAGGCTACCAGACCATAATATTTTTTTCAGAGTTATAATCATTTCAGAGGTATGAACAACCTCCATTTCTGAGGTGCTTGTATCTTTGAGGGTCTACTGTACTTGTATTATTTCAGTGAGAGCTAGCAGAAGAGTAAATAGCAATGTAGACACAGCAGCATGGGGAACAGTAGCAGAGGGACAGTTGAGTTATGTTGAGTACAAACCTGCCTGGAAGCTATGGGTACCTATTCAGTATGACTTAGCCAGGCCTTTGCTGTTGTGACCTACACTCCTGGGACTACACTGCTCCTTATACTTGTTAGCTCGGTGGGAGGGCAAGGCTGTGTACATGATCACAGAATTCACATTTCTAGCTGGTAGTGAAGACATGGCCTGAAAATTATACCCATAGACCATGTTAATCCCAGTATGTTAGCCACAGTACTACAAGTTGTTCTTATTATCTTACTGAGACACTTGTAAAAGAATCAGAGAATAAGAACGGGAGGATATATCTCATCATTCAGTCAGCCAAAAAAGTCAGTATCATGTGTCAGAGATGACATGTTTTAGTATAGTAAAAATGTTATATATTCAGAGCCTTTTGTCTCTACTTTTCAACATGCTTCCTCCTGACAGCTAGGAAAGACTCTAGCAGTTCTGGCCCACATCTGCCAACATATTTTGGTACCTAAATTTCATTGAAACGACCCTTGTATGTAAAAACTGATCCCTCATGTAGGAAGAAGAAAAATTCTTTATCACTTGGGAAAAGATTAGTTTCTCCAGTAGTAGCATGCAAGAAGGAAGAGAGAGAGGATAGAAAACATACAGTGCACTATTTAAATGGGAAATGGAGAGAGCCTGTGAATTGTGCTGTTGACACACTGGGTGGATTTTTCCCATCAGTGCCCATGCTTAACTGCATTAATGCTGAAAGATGTTATACAGCAATAAGAGTACTGTTGCCCATGGGCTATCCAATGAACCAAACATTGTCCTCACTTTTCTCCAATAACCCTGTTGAAGTCAATGAACAAAAAAATAGGGAGACTGCCATGAAGTCAGCAGGGTTACACTGGTGTAACAGAGGGACTGTGATAGTTTTGGTGAGGGTCTCGACCCCAAGGTTGCTCTGGCCCACCTTGTGTAGTTCCCTGCAGTGCTTTACCAGGTGGTAGCATAGTCAAGGGTCCCTTCAGCCTCTGGTGATGCTTCAAGGTCTTAAAGCCCCTACTGGTGTGGAGTGGGGGGGAGGGTGTAGAGGGGAGAGGGAATTGGGTTGCCATAGTAATAGATGGAGGGTTGCTTTAGGTATAGGGAAAACCTGTTAGGCTGGTTGTAGTTCTACTCTTATAAAGCCTCACAGTTTTGGGGGGTCTTCATTGTATGTCTGTTTCTAATGTCCTTTAGATACAAGACCCTACATAACAAGCACCAGTCCTGGGGTGTGAGTGACACAGTCCTATAGCCACTCATTGCTAGGGCCTCCCTGCCAGCAGTACTTGCCTGAAAAGCAGCCTGTAAGCTCCTCAGGCCCTGGCGGGGCAAGCAGTCATGCCTTGCAGCACTGCAGTCCTGTAGCCCCCCCCCCTTGGATGCCGCATGGCCCACCAAATGGCAGTGCTAGTTGCAATACCACCTTAAGTCCCCTTCCATACAGGGCTTGGGGCTGTCAGCAGCAAAACTTGGGCCAAAGCCTTTCCAGGCATTTTATGTCTCTCAGACTAGCAATACCCTGCAATACCGCAATCTTTCCAGTGGAATCTGAGTGACTTTCCCATCTGCCCCCTGCCATCCCTCCATCCTTTGCTGAGGCCCTAACTCGGCTTTTAACCCCCTCCTCCTGACTGGGAGGGGGCAAGCTGTATGACGGGGGGGGCCCTTCTTCTTTGAGCGCTGCTCGGATGCATTCAGTAATAGGTGTCTCCGTGCCGGAGCGCCAGATTGGTCGGAAAAAAACCTGTCCTAGCCTGTCAGAAGAAGGGAGGTGGCCACCGCCCCTCACGCCACCCATGGCTATATATATGGCCACCTCCCCGCCCCTCCTGTTTCATTTCTTCCACCTTGCACGTCGTATCTGGAACCTCCACTCCTTGCTAATCGCAAGCAGCCTGTCTCTTCGTTGGATTCACTGTCCGGCAGGGAACAGCTCCTTTGTGGATTTAATTCCACCACGAAAGCCCAACACTAGACCGGAACATTGCATCGACAATGCTGAGGTTTAAACCCTGTGCTGAGTGCAGCAAGGCCCTCCCCCGGGACAACCCCCACGGGAAGTGCCTCAGGTGCCTGGGCAAAGACCACATGGTCTCGGCGTGTTCCATCTGTCTCTCCTTTAAACCTCGGACGATTAAGGAGAGGGAACAGCGACACCGCACCCTAGCCTCAGACAAGGCTTGGCACCCTTCACCCGAGGCCTCAGGTGAGACCCTGGCACCGAGACCCAGCTCGGCACTGGACCCTACGCTGCACCATGCCACCAGTGGCCACTGCTGCCGCCACACCACCTCCGTGCTGACTCCGGCACCGCAGACCCTACCCGGCGCCTCGGCACCTTGGCACCAATCGAGGTCGGCCGCAGCCAGCCTGGCACTGTCGGCACCGGGCTTGCCTTGGCACCACGCCATATCATCTCCAGTGCCAATGGCATGGTACAGCCTGGCCTCACTGGTGCCGACATCACCTCGGCACCGGCTGATCCCACCCTCAGCACCACAAAGTCCGGTACTGAGTGAACGGGAACGCCCAAGCAGTCCTCCCTCCCCTAGCGAGGACTTGCCCACGACTCACGTGGTGTCGCTTCTTGTCCCGTGCAGCCCGGAAGCAGTGGAAGCAGCACGCGCCCTGCTGCTCCTTCCTACCCCACCTGCCCCACTCTCAACCAGAAGGGGCAAACCGGCCTTCATTTCGAAGGCCTGGGTTCACATGGGACGCTCACCTTTGCCATCCAGCCCCCCGCCTTCCACCCCGGCGGGGGTGGGCACCACTCCACCAATGGCACCAGGCCAGGAATCCCGAGCCCCATCCCCTGCCTCCAGCCCGGAAGAGAGACCTTCTAGGGGCTCCAAACAGCCCCGGTGCCGCACATCAGCTCCGTCACCCTTCCAATTTTGGCCACGAGAGTGGTGTCCTGAGGGCACTCCCCCCCCCCCCTCCAGGGCAGATCCCCGGTGCCATGCTGTCCCCAGCACTGAAGTCCTTCATGGGCAACCTACCAGCGCATTTTGATCTGCTGCGCCGGGCATGGCTCACTTAGGTATGGAGGTGGAACCCCTGAACCTCCATCCTGATACCCTGTTTGAACCGGCATTCACCTCTATGGTACCTTTAGCAATCCCACCCCACCTGAGCATGTGGGACCTTGCACGCTCTCGGTGGCGAAGTCCAAGCTCCATCCCCCCAGTTTCGGATACGGGGAGCATGAAATATCGGGTATCCAAATTGGACTACCCCTCACTTGCTAGTCACCCAGGCCCCCCAAGGGACGTGATCCAGATGGCAATGGGGGCCAGAGAACCCCCCAGGGACCCCCGCCCTAGCACCAGGGAGACCAGGGAACTGGATTTGTTAGACCGCAAGGTATACTCCTCGTCGGCTTTTCAACTGTGGGTGGCAAACAACCAGGCTATAACAAGCAGGTACTTGCTGGATGTCTGGGAGACCCTTGGGAAATTTAGGAATATGCTCCTGCCCAAGGCCAGGAATGAGTATGGTGCCTTCTTGGAGGAAGGCAACATAATATCTCAAGATCTCCTTCTCTCAGCCCACGATGCAGTGGACACTGCAGCTCGCACCATGGCCTCGGCAGTTACCCTCCATAGGGTAGCATGGCTCAGGGAGGCTAGATCGCCCCCTAACGCTCAGCAGGCGATCCTTGACCTGCCTTTTGAGGGGAACGTCCTATTTCCCCCGGAAACCCTCTCCGTGGTGGGTACGGCCCAGGATCCTCAGGAGAAGCCAAGTATTTTGGCCTCTTCCCTTCCAGACCCACCCCCTCCGACTTAGCTTCCCAATTCCCTGGGTGGGACAGCCTCCCTTTTTTCCCCTTTCGCCTCACTCTTAGCGGAAAGAGGGCCTTCGGTCACACCTCCCCAGGGAGAGGCCCCTTTGACCATTACCATCTTTACCCTTGGGGTGCAGAGGGCCCCCGCGGTGTCATTGTTGCCCTTTTTCCTCATAGGGAAGATAGGCCTGCAGGGAACCACCCGATCTCTCTCCGTTCTTTCCCTCCCTCGATTGCAGGACCAAAGATTTGCTCGGGATGCTGGGGCTGACAATGTATGATGCCCACCTATGTTGCTGGTATCCCAATACTGTAGTCACCACCAACCCCCCCCCCCCCCCACTCCTTAAGCAGCGACTTTCCTGAGGACGAAAGCTGCCTCTCTCCTACTCCTAACAACCCTCCTTCCCGAATACTCCTCATCGCGGTCCCTCCCTAACCCCTCGTCAAGGGATGGAGACACATCTTGTTGTAGCCCAGCTATGGCAGGGCTCCGAGACGCGCACATCTGAAGCCTACTCGCAACAGGACTGTGCCTGTGGTCATGACATGTGTCCCAGATAGGCCCCCTTGCTCCGGGTTAGGGGAAGGGGAGGGGATGTCCTGGGTCACACCACTGTCTTCTATGCTGTGACTCACCCCCTCTTTTTTCGATGAGACCTTCCTCTGCGCATTAAGGGGACACATCTGTGTAGTTTTCAGCTACCTGGGTAGCTACTTCATCAGGAAGGGACCTCTACAGGGGGGGTTTATCCCTGCACGGGCCCCAGGTACGTCCCACCCACCCCCCTTCCACCCTCATACAGTTCCTCGTCTCTGCCCTATGGTCATTGAGTGGGAACCAGGGGGTCACCTCGGGATCCCTCTCCTTGGTCTACCGCCTCCGAGGTAGCCCATTCTTCCCCGACCTCACCAAAGTATGGCCGGGATCACCCTTTTTAAACCCTGAAGGGGAAATACCTTGCTGTGTATCATAGGTTGGGAAACTACGTAAGGTCTATCCCTTAGAGTGCCCTCCCATGTGGCTCCCACTTCAGTAGCTGCTGGCCCCTGGATACCTTACATTTTAGCTCCCCGCGACTCTTAGTAGGCCATTTTTCGCCAACATTGTCTTAGGCCACCATGTGGTCGGTACTTTCTGGGGCGTCTCTCCTGTGAGGGCCTGGTCGTGGTACCAGCTTAGCTGCAATCTGCGCTCTTTTGCTACCAGGCTGTGAATTAGCATGCCGTGGGCCCGTCCTGCTTGGCTCGACTCTATACGTTGCTACTAGTGTCCCATGGTCTTCTCAGTCACTCTTGAGCCCACCTCACAACCTTGTATCCTTCCCTCTCCTTAGCCAGATGGCTTGCTTGACCGCATCCTAGATAAGGGGCATAGCCATCCCCTTACTTCTCCTTGCGTATTCAGTAGTCGCCAGATCAGTCCATGACTACTGGCTCCTGCAAAGCCTTTGGGTGCTCTATGCCTCCCCTTTCTTTGTTCTCACCCGAAATGTGGCCATATGGCTAGTCTCATCGGCCAGTTTTCAGTGTTCTCCTTTGAGGCCACGTGACACAGCCTAGGCCAGACAGTGTAGTCTATTGATTACATTCCACGTTCTCCTGCTGGGCAGGGCACCCGCGTAACCTGTCTTCTTAGGTTGCGCCCCTTTTCTCCAGCTCCACTGACTTTGCCGACCTGCGTATGCGCTTTGCCTCAGCAGGTTCAGTTTTGCCCTCTTCTGGTTGACCCTCAGCCCTTGCTTCTTACGGGCTACCAAGGCCCGTTCGCCTCTTGTCTTTGGCGAACGTCTTGCTGTGGGTCCTCTACCTTACAGGGCTTGTTGCTGTGCTGTAGGCGGAAGTACCAACTCCACCCACCGTCCTTTCAGCATGGCTAGTAGTCACCTATTGCTGAATGCATCCGAGCAGCGCTCGAAGAAGAACAGTGGGTTACTCTTCAGTAACCATCGTTCTTTGAGATGGGCTGCTCGGATCCATTCAGGTCCCTCCCCTCCATCCCCGCTTCTGGAGTTGGCGACTCTAAGGAACTGAGGAGGGGGTGGGGAGACGTCCGTATATATAGACATGGGTGGCATGAGGGACGGTGGCCGCCTCCCCTCTTTTGACAGGCTAGAACAAGTTTTTTTCCGACCAATCCAGTGCTCTGGCATGGAGACACCTATTACTGAATGGATCCAAGCAGCCCATCTTGAAGAAGGATGGTTACTGAAGAGTAACCCACTGTTCTGATATTGCTGAGGCAGCTGAGGACTCCAGGTCTGGTGTGAGCGGTTAGTACACCCTGTCACAGGGACAGTTTGGTCTATTATGTGCATATCTTTTTTGTTCTAGAAAATAAATTCTGAGGCCTTAATCCTGCAAGTTGGTCCACATGGCAGACCCCAGCCCTCCTGCAGTGCTCCTTTGACTTCTCTGAGGTTTCACACAGGAGAGGGGGCCACCTGTGAGGCGCTCCTTGCAGGACTGGGCCTAAGACTGTAAGCTCGTCAGATCATGGGGCTCTCTTTATTATTTTTTGTTCATACAGAGCTCAGCACAATGGGAACCGAATCTTGACCAGGGCTTCTAGGTGTCTCTGTAATGCAAATAATGATGGTTGGCCCCATTAGAGTTTAAAATTGAAACTGACATATTATCTTCAATTTCTGAAAGATACTAAACCAGATCTTAAAAACAAACAAACAAACAAACAAACAAACAAACAAACAAACAAACCTGAAAGGCTAATCCATATTTTCTGCAATGGCAGAGCTTCTAGTGACAGCAGAACTGGACTGCAGAGTTTGCTTTCTATGCCATGCATTAGTTTACTGGGGAAAATAATTAATACACAAAGGGCTGACGAATCAAGAAGGAAGTCTTGCTTTTTCACATAGGCAGGCTGTAAGTGCAGTTTGTAGTGTTATATATCTTGAATGACTGCGGAAATAGACATTGCAATCGTACTATGCAATTGATGCATGTTACACAGATACAGCTCCTTGGGAGGCATTTGCATTGACTATTATGTAGTTTTCCTAATTAGATGCCCCTGAATACAGAGCTCCTATTTCCAGCATGTTTTTTTTTATGTTGATCTACTCAAGAAATTCCATTCAACTGGCAGTTTTGCTTACCCACAATGCCATCAAAAGATGTTAGCTGAAATAATTTACAGAAGCAGTAATATGCTCCCGGCACCAATATTAGCATTTTATGGCCTTTAGCTAGCTTGGGCAATAAACAAACTTCAATGCTGCAAATTTGTTCAGACAAAAGTTTACTGTGTGCTTTGCCAGAATGGTGGCAGATCATTAGAGACCAGCATGCTGCTTTGTGTCAAAAGTTGTTGTTTGCTCTCAGTTGATGGAGTACAACGAATATTAATCATAGTCACAGAGCATCTTCTTCTGTAAGAGGAGATGAAGTGTGAGAGGTAAAACAAAAAAAAGGGGTGTAACTGAAGAAGGTTTGATGTAAGAAGCCTCACCCACAGCTATATAAGAAACTGACAGGATTGAAGGGATGTAAATTGGGATATGGCCCCTTTCACTTCTACGTCATGGGTTCAAAACAGCTCTAATGAGTAGTGTCTCAAAGTTTCCATCTGCCAGCTATTTATTGGCTCATGGAAAATAAGCTGGTCATCTCAATTATGTTCCAAGAGGATAGGTGTTCATGTTACCATAAATGACTTTGTAAAGAGCACACATTTTGAAAGAACATGGACAACCATCTCTAGGGTTTATGATAGAGCAGTATGCCCTAGAAGAGGGGTCTCAAACATGCCACCTGTGGGCTGCATGTGGCCCCTAAAGCTATTTCCTGCAGCCCGCAATGACACTATCATTATGGATATTTGCAATATTGTTGTATGAAAAAGTTTCAGTGGTGCGGCCCTCAGGCTAACATACAAGTCCTCACCCAGTCCGTGTGGTGATTTGAGTTTGACCCCTGCCCTAGAACTTGTCCATTGTGGGGGCAACATGAAGCTTCCACTGCTGCTAGCCGTGTTGTAAGGTGTATTCTCCATGTACACAGGACTTTACTCTCTAGGGCTGTCAATCCAGTGGCATTTTGTTTATTACTTGTTTCACTAAAAATAAACAGAATTGTTGACATGACAAGTATTTTTATAAGTGATTAAAGAAGGGTTGTTGGTTATACAAGATAATAATGGAATATAGCAGAGCAAAAGTTGCAATAGATATATGTAACATCTTTGTAAATGTTACACCACTTCTTTCATCTGTTCATTCCAAAAGATCCACCTTTTCTGTAAGCGTTCACCTCTTAAACTAATACAGGTACCCAAATAATTTCATTTGTTTTAGTTCATTAAAAGCACTTTCAAGAGTAGTATACTATCTGAAGATATTAGAAAAGATATATATAGCATCATATCTAAATCTCACAAAAAAGAAGAACTTGCTAACAAAAAATGCATTTTGCTCTTTGATATCTTGTCCCCTATTGCTAGGGAAATACATGCTTTTAAATTCCTTTGCGTATATAGGTAAATTGTAACTGAGATTTGTTCTTAAAGTTAGGTTCCTATGACCCAGATCTTCAAAGATATGCAAGCATCTTACACCCATTGACTGTAGTTCTGGGCTTACATCCATATTTAGGAATCACTGTAAGTGACAAGCCAGATTTTCAAAGTACTGAGCACTCAGCAGCTAGCAGGCTTTACATGGAAGTGGTTCTTTTAGCAATGGTCCCTGGTGGCAAGGAGCATGACATTGGCCAATGACTAATGCTGTGATTTTATCAAGAAAAAGAAACAACCAGACAATAGTCACTATCAAGGAAACTGATTGTGTTGAGTTACTATCAAATAGCCATGAAAAGGTGATGAACCTTTTCTTATAGAATAAAATGATGTCCCAAAAGGTACTCTTACAAAGTGAGAGCAAGTCTATTCAAAAGAGTCTTAAACTGTCTTGAAGCCCAAACTATGTGACTGCCTTTAAACTCTTTCAGGGCGGACATTAATAGTTTAAGGCTATGTCCACACATACATCGTTATTTTGAAATAAGTTATTTCAAAATGAGTTATTTTGAAATAAAGTCCTTATTTTGAAATAAGTTAATTCAAATTAAGAAAATGTTAATTCAAATTAAGGGAAAAGCTCAAAGCGAAATAGCATGTCCAAACATAGGACTTGCTTTTTCACTTTAGGAGAGGGTCACCACGGGCGGTGTGGCAACATGGTCCCCTCCCTGGGCCATGCCCCCACCCAATATATGCTAAAAGGAAGGCACCCTGGGAAGGAGAAGGGCAAAAGTATTATTTCAAAATAATGGTTATTTCAAAATAACACATCCAAACGATGTTATTTCAAAATAACCATTTCAAAATAACAGCCGTTTCAATTTAAAGAGGTTTAAGCTATTTTGAAATGACGGCTCTTATTTCAAAATGACGGAGCCCGTCATTTCAAAATAAGAATATGTCGTGAGGACCTGATCTCTTTTATTTCAATATAACCAGTGTTATTTCGAAATAAAAGAGACATGTCAAAATACCCTAAATGATTACAAAACCTGCAAGGAACATGATTGAAAAATAAGTAAAATGATATATATGCAAACTGTTACCTAATTAGATGTATCCGTCCCCAAAAACAGAGCATCTGAGCAACATGCAGATATTCAAGAGCTTAAAAGTCAAGGGAAAGCAGCTTCCTCCTTTACCTCCTACTAAAAGCAGAGGGAGAGATGATCGTCTTGGTTTTTATTTGAGGGATCTACATTTCTCTCCTGATTTTTCACTGACTGGTGAAATAAGTTTGCATCTGGTCAGAGAATTTACAGCAGAATCAGCAGCGTTGTTTACAGAAAGCCAAGTGTTCTTGACATTCAGTGGATCAGCAGTCATGCCTCATAAGAGAAAAAGAATTGTCCAAGTTGGGGATACCCTCTCTGTCTTTATTTTACAACAAAAATCATTCTCTATCCCGGGTTGCCCTCCCACAAGCAAGACAGAAATGGAAAGAGGTAGAGCCAACCATTTCTGACATTTCATCCTCTGCAGGAAGAGAGAGAGAACCAGCCACTCTTTTCTCCTTAAGGAGAATCTGGACTCTTTACTCTTCTGGCTCTCCATATTGCGTTTGTGTAGAGTGGGTCATTGTGACAACAAGGCCAATTCCTCATAGCCCCACATTCTTTGGACTGCTGGAGAACATGGACTCCATTTGGAGATGTTTATTTTATGCCTCTGCCCCCATCCCCTTACCTGTGGCATGTTCTCTCCCACCTGATGCTGAAATATAACTTCACTTAGTGATAGTGTTCTGTCAAGACAACATACAGTCACCAGCATTCATCAGCATATCCTTCCTGTTTTGATCTACCCCTGTTGCTGAACAAACAAGGAGTCTGGCAGCACTTATAAAGACTAACATATTTATTTATTGCATGAGCTTTCATGGGAGAAAATCCCACTTCATCAGCTGCTTCACCATCTTCAAGTGTATGACAAAATGGGATTTTCTCCCACGAAAGCTTGTGCGATAAATAAATTTCTTAAGATTGAGAAGTGCCACCAGACTCCTTGTTTGTTTTTCTGGACTAGACTAAAAAAGCTGACCCTTTGGATCCTGTTGCTGAGGCAGTGACCTCACAGTGATCCAGGCTTTCCCAGCAGCCCAGTGAGCCTGGGTGCTGAGCCTAAAGTGACCAAAATGAAACACTGGTACAACGGGCAGAGCAGCAGCAGTGAGAAAGGAAGTGTTGTTGCAGGAGGATGAAACAAGCTTTTCACACTAGCTTGGCCACAATAACAGCTGAACAGAAAAGCAAGCAAATACCAACTCTCTCCTTTTGCCTCAGCTTCCCACCATATCAACAGTGCCTGCAGCTGCCATTTGGGCTCCCTCAGATCCTCCACTATCTCCTCATATTCAGCCCCAGGCTTTCTGGACAAACAGAGTGACCTAATGAGATTTTTCTTTTCCTAGGGCCGTATACCTAACCCTAGCAAACAAAGGGTAAAGGCTGCTTTCCACCTCTTCCCTCCCCAGGGACACATGGAAGTTTATGCACATTACATGCATTTAACCTTGCCTTGTTTTCACCTCAACATTACAGTCTTCCTCTTATGTCAGAGTTCAAAGGCGATACTCTCCCTCCCCCATTGCTGACTTCACCAATAAATGAGTCTTTCTCCAATTTAACAGACTGCCTAGTATACACAGATATAAAGTATTATATGGAGTTCTGCTCTCTAAGCAAAAGGATCCATCTGAACAAAATGGAACTGAGATTGCATCCTACAATCCTGGAACACACGCAGTCTGAGAAGTGTATAGTTACTGAAATGCATTTATGTTAAATCACTCTTTCTGCCTGGAGTGACTGCACTGCTTATCTCCTGGTAGGACTGCTACTTGCTTTTACCCTTCTGATGAAAATTACTGTCCTCTCCTGCTCCAATTTTTCTCTCTTGGGTATTCAGTTAGACAGAATGGCTCTTTAGATGCAGACCTACCATTTCCTTTCCCTGACCCTCAGATTTCAACCTTGGAAATCATCTGTGAAACTGAAACAAACTACTTTAGGAATCTTCTTCAAATTAAGCTTTTTAAGGATTACATAGGCATCCACGGATGATTTTAACACCTACCTATGTAAAAATGTTAGCCTTTTTTACAGACATCGTATGAATTTTTATGACATTTGTGTACATTCACGTATTGAAAATTTGTGTACATTCATGTATCAGGTGCATATGGGTATTGTACCTGAGCAGACAGTGTGCATGTATGAGTGTAACTGGTGGCAGCTGGATAGAGGTTTGACTGAAAATTTACAGCAAAGTAGCCAGTTTCTCTTCACCATACATGTCTGCCCAAATAAGCTCCAAAGTAATTGGCTCGCTAATGACATGTGCAATTTAAAATCCTAATTGAATAGTTTGGAAGACTGTCAAAAATGAAGTTACTATCAAAGAATTTGGCACTGTATCTGTGTCCTCTTCACCCTACCATCATGAAATGCTGTAGTTCCATGACACCAGATCAGAGTTATAGCTGAATGCCCAGAAGAAATCCCAGTCAGCTGGATTGTTCCAATATTGCAGCACAAAGGCAATCATCAATCAATATGTCAAGAAGAAAGAAATAGCAGCTCCCCTCTGTAATACACAGTCTTTAAAGAAGGACAGTATGTCTACTGAGTTTGGCAACCTCCCTTTTAAAAAAAGCCTGAATCACTCTCTGAACTTTTAGTAACAAAGGTGAGGAACATAAACTATATTTCACCACCACAGAGTATTATTGAGGTAAATAACTTAGTAAACGCAGAAGTTTTAGGTGAAAAAGAAATAACATCTGCTGCTTCACTAGCTAAGAAAAAATTAGTATGGATTATTAACCATCACATTAGTTGGCATATTCTGTTTAGAATCTGTATTCAGAAAAAAAAAACAACCTTTCATGGCACAATTCGTTTGGCTTTTATGTGTTAGAGGGGTTGAAACTTCTAAAATCTTCACCACTGACTAGTAGTGGAGGCTGGGTACGAGGCTGTATCAGTAACTGATGTGTCCTTCCTGCTACGCGCACACACAGAGGTCTCAGCGGGGGGGGGGGGGGGTGGCTCTGGAAGTGATGACACTCTCCCCACCCCCTGCTCCTGAGCCATGAGTCTTGAAGTTAACACCCTATTGAGCTGCATGGAGCAAATCACGTCAGTTTTTTTGTTTCAAGCTGTCTGCAGACTCAGGCAATTACTGTCACTTCAGTGTTGCTTTCCACAGAGCCCTGCGCTGGCATCTGGTACAGAGAAAGTGTCCAGGTCCAAATGCCCTTACCACTCCAAGGGCCAAGGCCCAGATGCATGTGGAGCGCTAAAGTGTCCCTAGTTTATGGTCAAGAACAACCAGCTCTACCACCCTGACAGACCGGCAAGGGGATGACTGTAAGGGATTCTAACCATTAGGGTGCCCAGCACTGTGAGTGCCTGAGCACACCCTTAAAGGCTTTAAAGATAAAGACTGAAACCAGATTTTGAAAGATAATAAGCACTTAAGTCCCAATGGAAGGTATCCAAATACTTTTTAGGATCCAGACTGTGGTTCTTGAACTGGACCTGGAATTGGATCAGGAACCAATGTAGAACATATGTGTGACGGCTATCTTGTGACAATCCACCTTGAAGCCAATCTTACTCATTCATTTCATCCCCTAGGGTACATGGGATCATTTGTTCATGCGATGACCAAAGGAAAAACATCCATCCTTTAATCATAAATGTTTTCTTAAATGTCCCCTTTGCAGATAAATGTTTTATGCTGTTATTAACATGTGTAGCACTAACAACACCAAAAATAAGATGGAATGTTGTTTTTTAATTTTTCTGTATAGGTGAGAATTCTAAAACAAGTGGAAATCTAGAACTGTGACATTGTAAGTTGGTGATTACTAATTGGAAGCTGGGGTTTAATATTTGTAGTTTCCCATCTTACTGATGAGATTTCTTTAACAATAATAAATTGAAGTATATTGAAAGCAAGCTGACAAACTTCACTAACGGGCAGAAACCTTGTTCATCACTGAATCCCTGCTGTAAGATTTAGTACAGATACAATTTGTAAAATCATAGAAGTTGGATGGGACCTCAGGATACCATCTAGTTCAAGGGTCTCAAACTCACAGCCCACAGGCTGCCTGCAGCCCCTGAAGTTATTTCCTGCAGCCTGCAATGACGCTATAGTTATTGATATTTACAATATTGTAGTATGAAGAGGTTTCAGTGGTGCAGTCCTTGGGCTAACATAATATTTCTTATGTGGCCCTCATGATGATTTGAGTTTGAGACCCTCAATCTACTTCAACCCCCCTGAAGAAAGAGAGCTTTTCACAAGTGCCCAAGGTTATGTCTACCCTGCATATGTCTATGCCAGCAGACTTGGGCTCGTGGGACAGAGGCTGCAGGACTGTTTAACTGCAGTACAGACTTCCAGGCTTGGGCTAGAGGCCAGACTCAAGGGATATGTCTACATTGGGGGTTTAAGTTGACTTAACCTGGCTGAAGTCAACTTAAGCAACTCCATGGACACATTTGGCATTTATTAAGTCAACTTAAGCATTTGCTTGAGTCAGCTCAATAACTTTTGCCCTTAAAGTTGACTTTAAGCATTAAGTTGACTTTATTAAGTCTGCTTAACAAAATGTGGCCACCTAAGTCAACTTAGACTTAAACCAGGGTAGCCATTTAAGTCAACTTAATAAAGTTGACTTAAGCTAGGGAACCCACTTAAAGTCAACTTTGTTAAGTTGACTTAAGTGGCTACCCTGATTTAAGTTGACTTGAAAAAATGTGGACTCTCTAAGTCAACCTTGTTAAGTTGACTTAGCTGAGGTCTCTAGTGTAGCCATAGCCAAGGAGCCTGTGAGGTGGGAAGATCCAAGAGGTATTGTTGCAGCCTGAGCAGAAATGTCTAAATAGCAATTAAACTAGCCCACAGCCTAAGCTGTGTAAGTCCAAGTCAGTGGCATGACCATGCCTTTTTAATACGTATACTCTGTGAGGCTTAAAAGCAGAAATCCCAATGACTTGTGCACCCAAGTCCCATAGGGGCTTTTGACAAGCTCATCCTTTTGTGAGTATAGTAAATATATTTTAGTTCAGAACAAAACCAAAATGAATTTGCCATCCACTACTACATTAATAAAACTAGGCTTTCTTTTGTGTGCATTGGATTAAGAGAGGAAAGAAAAACAAATCCAGGAATAATGAATTCTCTTACAGAAGCTAACTATAAAAATGGAATGTAACCATTACAACAATATCCAATATGATAGCATCAATAATGCAAATATCCCACCTGCAAACAAAACACAGTTATTGGGTAGAAATCATGAGGTCAGTATATCTCAGAGACAAGGAAAAATTAGCTAACCAGCTTTGTCTTCTCATCAGAGCCAGACCAAGGGTTTTTGGTGCCCTAGGAGAACTATGGCTTTGGCGCCTTGCCTTCCAACATGTTATAAGAAATAACATATTGATATATTTTTGAATAGAGAAAAAAATCACTTATGTCTAATTTGGCTCCCTTTAAAACCTAGCACCCTAGCCGATCACCTAGTTCGCCTATATGGTTGGGCCAGCCCTGCTTCTCATCACGTCTAAATAATATCATCACCAACAGCAGTACAACACAGTGGATTCATAGGGAAAAAATGTGGCAGAAAGTATGCAAACAAGGGTAACCATTTAAAGCTGATGTTCAACAGGCCCTTCTTTTTACTTAAAAATAAAAATGTTGACACCAGCAACAGCAGAATCTAAATCCAGCTTTCTGTGTATTATACCAGCAGAAGAGTCATTTGCCTTATTGTATTTTGATAGGAAAAGGAAGAAAGAAATAAAAGTGAAGGAGTTTTGGTTGCTAGGCTAAACTGTCAAGTCCAAATGATTCTGGCTGTGCTCATTAGTGCCAGTAATTGTTAAGTCTCTCCCTGACAATCACAGCATTATCTGAAGACTTTAGCTGCATCGTTAAAATGCCTTTCTTAGCATACATGTTGCACTACTATAACTGAAAGTTTATTTTGAATTAAATTTTTACAGGTCATGAGTCCATATAACAAGAGCTTTTTAAAATGAGCCCTGAAGTGAAAGGAAACATTTGCCCTAGTGCTGCTGCTGTACAGGTGTGTGCCTGGTAAGTAGAGCTGGATGAACTCCTCAAAAATTTTCCAGGAATCCTTGTTTGAATAAAACAGTAAATTCCTCCTGGGCTCTTTTGTGCTTCTCTTTTTGGTGGTTGTTTGCATTGTGGTAGTATCTAGAAGTTTCAGTCATGTACCAGGACTCCATTGTGCTAGGCACTGAATAAATATCAAGAAAGACATTCCAGCCCCAATAAGCTAAAATCTATGCATGGGAAGCAATAAATCACAACCAAAAGACAGCAGACGACATGGAAACAATGCGAGTCAGTGAAATAATATGCCATACACGTAAGGGTACAATCCAAGCCCACACAGAAAGGAAACATCACTACATTTCACCCAGTATTATTCTCAACAGTCCATTTTCTGTTGTAGCACCTGCTCATTTATGGCATGCGTATAGGAAGCAAAGCTGTAGTGGAGTGGGCAGTATCTGTACTTCTCCATCTTCAAGCATATGACAAAGTCAGAGCCAGATTAAGCAGTCCAGGGGGGCCCTGGCCTGCCCCCCATCACAGCCCCCCTGCCTGGGGCCTCACCCTCACACTGCAGAGGCTGAGCCCCTATCCCCCATCAAAGGGGGAGGCCTGGAACCAGGTGGTACTCCAGTCCTGACCCCACTTCAGCCAGCCTACCTGGGAGGGCAGCTGGCACATGGCGAGGTGACTCCTAATATAGCCCCCAAGGTCATGGGCCCTGGAAAGCTAGTGGAGGCCACACCAGCCAGCCCCGCTCCCCTGGGATGGAGTGAACAGGTGCTGGCTCGCCCCCAGCAGTGGGCCAGCTGGTCCAGGGGCAGGACAGAAGTACCTTTGGCACCAGGGCCCCCCCTCCCCTGCTCAGCAACACAAGGCAGGAGCACTCTCAATGCTACTGCCCAGCCAGCACTAAGCTGGTGGGGGACCATGGATTATTTCAGAGGTTTTTAGGGGCTAGAGTCTGGGGCCCCACTGTTGGCCAGCATTCAGGACTTTAGCCTGTTTGGTCCCTGTGATAATCCAGCACTGGATGAAGTGGGATTTTCTTCCATGAAAGCTCATGCGATAAATAAATGTGTTAGTCTTTAAAAATGCCACTAGACTCCTCATTCGTTTTTGAGTGGGCACTGGGTATTGAAGGAACAGCTTGACTAAAAAATAGCAATGTTTACAAATTATTGCTTGTTTCATTTTAGGAATGTTCTGTCCTTCTATCCAGGTAAGAAAATGAGAAGAGAATTTCCCTTCTACCGATTCACTGCACATTTTCCAGATTTCTTTCTTTCTTATGGTTAACCTTGAAACCCTGGCAGCCATGAGCTATTAACACTACCATCAATTACCCCTTTACATCAGTTTTATTTACTACAAAGCTTGCGGAATTATAACCTAAGGGTGTTCCTCATTCATATATGTATGAATTGAGTCATTTTTAGGCAACTAATGCTAAGGAAAACATATGCCAATAGAGAGGTGCCTCTCTTCATCTATAAAAAGACAATTTGCTACCAATCTCCTCTGTAAGTATATAGACATGTATAATGTATGCCTTTCCCTTACAATCATCAGCACAGCTGTATTCAAAAGAAGCAGAAATGGACAAGCTAAACATCAATCTTTTGTGGTGGTATGGATATCTTAAATAGCAGTTTTCCAGTCTAGGACAGTTTCAATCTCCAAACATCTCTTTCAACTCTGGCAGTACAAATATCCATGGATATGTGCATTAATGTGAGTGGAAAAAAAAGCTGTTGTATTTAGCTGTGGCCAAACTGTAGTCTGTGTTTCCATTCACTGCTTAAAAATTACTGATAGTATTAAGTTATTTATTGTAAATATGGGATTTCAGTGAGGAAGGAGATACTGATGACAGAAAAATTCTAAAAATAAAATTGCCTTTCCTTCTAAATACGTATTTTAATTTCCCTGTATACAATGTATCAAAATCTATTTTTATCATAGTTGTAAGTGATTTTAGATCATTCTCCAGAATTTGTGGGTACCACATATCAAGGAACATTCTAGTGGGCAAATATTGAGGTTTTGTTTTTTTTACTCTAAAACAAAGTTATGATCCTTGAAAATATAACAGAATTTTACAATAACCTTTTTACAGAAAACTTTTACAGTACCTCAGGACTTATGGGGTTGCCTAAGTATTGAGTATAAATAAAACTACCCAGTTCTGTTTTAGAAAACTAAGCAGGCAATGCTTTAAATGTTGTAACTTTACTCAAAATGCTGTGACTTTACCAAAATCTAAGAGTCTATGTCCACAAGCAGGCAGTTAAATTGATTTAACTTAAATCAAAATAAAAATCTTATTTAGATTTAAGTTAAATCAAAATAACAGGCCCACACCAAAAATAACCAAATAGAAATAGCGTGTCCACACAGTGTACTTGCTATTTCAAATCAGGACAGGGACACCATGGCAACATGGCCTCCTGGAGAGGCCATGTTTCCAGCCAATTTCATAAAAGTAGGAACTGATTTAAGTTTCCTGTCCATTCTGGCTGGCAGGAGCCAACAGGCAGAAGGGAATGGATGCTCCCAGGCTCCCATACCACCGTCAGGTGACAGCAAGACCATCTGCCAGCTTGCAGGGTTTTCCCCTTTATTGGGACACCCTTTTTCCGGCCCAAATGCCCCTGAGCAAGAGGCTGTGACCATAAGCTTGCTGCACCTCACTGCTGCCTCAGTTTCCCTACCCCCCCATGCCCTGCCACATATGGGTACAGGAGACCAGCACAGACTGGTGGGAGTGGGTTGTGCTGGGAACCTGCACTGTGGCACAGGAATTTCTGCAAGGGCAAGGAGACCTTCGTCCACCTAGTCACAGAGCTTGCTTCAGTCCTACGCCAAAGCAACACAATAATGAGACCTGGCATCCCTGTGGACAAGAGAGTGGCCACTACTCTGTGGCACACCTTTTCAGTGTTCGGAGGTCCACAGTGTGTGAAGTGCTGCTCCAGGTGTCCAGTGCCATTAACATGGTCCTCCTGCCATGCCTCGTCATGCCTGGTGTCCTGTGCGACACCATCAGCGGCATCGCCACCCTCTGCTTTCCGAACTGTGGAGGGATCCTTGATGCCACCCACATCCTTGTGTGAGCTCCAGAACACCGTGCGGCCGAGTACCGCAATCGGAAAGGTTACCATTCTGTCATCCTGCTGGGCCTTGTGGACCACCTGGGCATCTTTCTTAACTGCAATGCTGGGTGGCCAGGGAGGGTGCATGACACCAGGGTCCTCAGGAACTCTACCGGGGCATGAAGGCAGGCACCTTCTCTCCCCCCCCCCCCGCCCCATACCATCACCATCATGGAAATGGAGGTGCCTGTCCTCATCGTTGCTGATTCAGCATACCTGCTCCACCCGTGGCTCATGCAGCCCTACATCGGACCTCTGGATGTCGGCTGCAAGCTTTTCAACCAGCACTTGAACGGCTGCCGCCAGGTGGTCGAGCAGGCTTTCAGCTGCCTGAAAGCCTGGTGGTAGTGCCTCTTCACGCGCCTTCACCTCGCGGAGCAGACCACCACAGAGGTCATCAGTGCATGCGTCACACTGCATAACCTTTGCGAGCTCTGGGCCGAGACTGTGGTAGCCATGTGGGAGGCAGAGGCTGCACTCATCACTGGCCATTTTCAGCAAACAGAAACCATCGCTCCAAGAGAGTGGGCACCCCAGGCAGCAGCCATCATTCGTGAAGCCATGAAGGACCTTTTCCTCCATGAGGCCATTTAAAGACTGTCTCCAGCACTGGCCTTCCCCTTGCACACCTGCCCACTGATGCCCCCCCCAACTTCCTTGACAACCCCCCCACACTCACTTAATAAAAGTCAAAACACAAAACATTGGTATGCAATGGTTTTTATTTACCAGGGGTGGGGGGGGGGAATTGTGGAGGAAGGGTGGGGGCGGAGAGGGATCTTGGGACCTGTGGGAAACTAGGGAAGCAGGGAGGTGGGAAATTCAGGGTACCATGGCACTGCCGGCGCCTCGGCTATGGCCTTCAACCCATCCCCTGTGGGTCTGGAGGTGCCTTCGGCGAGGGGGCAAGGGACCCCTCATGCTGGCCATCCTCAGGGGCTGGGTGGGGCTGGTGACCAGCGAGGCAGCGCAGGCTGGTGGCGATGTCCTGCAGGGCCATGCAGATTCCTGCCAGTGCCTCGCTCTGTCACTCCAGTGCCGTGACAACACGGTCGTCATTGGTGGTGGCCCGCTGGTGCTGGCAAATGGCTGCCTCTTGCCTTTCGGCCTGCTGCTGCCTCATGGTCCGGGAATCCTCATGGGCCTCCTCGCCCACCTGCAGGAGTCTGTGGAGCTGGTGGCGGCTCATGCGTGGCCTCCTCACTTGGTTGCTGGTGGCTGCAGGGCTTCCGGCAGAGTGATGATGGATCGCTGCCCATGCTACAGGTTGGAGGGGTAGAGAGTGGTTGGTTTGAGCCATGTGGTGTCCCCAAGCCACGCACTGCTACCTTTCACTGCTCTGCAGCTGTACCCTGACCTCCTCTCCACTTCCTGAGCCATGCCCTGTACATTTGAGAGCCAGGGCCATAGCGGGTTTGGTGGGGTGGATGCGGGACTTCACAGTGCCAGCATGGGCACACGGCCCAGTGCCCAGGCCTCTGCGGTGGCACTCTTCCAGGGCCACGGGCTCCTGCTGCGGGCTGCAGGCAGCATGTCCCTTGCTATTGCCCTCGTGTTCCCTGCAGTTCACACTGGTGAGTGGTCCCCCACACACATTGGTGTGTGTCCCCTCGTGGTCCTTGGCACTAGCTTCCCAGAAGGGGTCTGCCAGCCCCCAGGTCCCTGTCTCCCTGGATTGCTGGTGCTGTGGCCAGACCTAACCCTGCTCACAGGGAGGGATGGGGACATACTCACCAATTGGCATGCCAATTGTCCTTTTGGATGTCCTCTCATGGGCTTCCTCCTCACAGGGGGGTGCCTCCACCTCTTGGCCCATAGTTCTTCCCTCATCCTCCTGCACTGGGATGAGCTTGGGGCTGGCTTGCTCTGCCAGCGCTGGTGGGCTGCTCCCCACGCGGTTGGCCTTGTCCACATCGATGGCTGCCTCGGGGGGGCCGATGACTCACCACAGGGGGTGGCTGGGCAAAGTTCTGGGTTGAGGCTGGAGGCTGGCAGGCTCCTCCCCCAGAAAGGCATCCAGCTCTGTATAATAGGGGTAGTTGGTGTCCAGTCTTGCCCCATGGAGCTGTCTAACCTCCCGTGCCCTTGCATAGTCCTGCCTGAATACCTTCACTTTGGACTGTACCTGCTCGGTGGTGCAAGTGAAGCCTTGGGTGGACATTGCCTGGGTGATGTCCAAATAGACATCACGGTTCCTGTGTCTGGCCTGGAACTGTGCGAGGATGTCCTCTGGCCCCAAATCTGTAGGAGCCAGAGGACCTCCTCATTGCTCCGTATAAAAGCCCTGAGTCGTCCCTGCGAGGGACCAGCACATGCCTTGGCCATGGTGCTATCAGCCTACAGGCATGAGGCACTAGGGGGCTGGGCACCATGGGAAGAGGAAGGGCACAACGTGCTGGAATCAAAAGAACCATTGTTTTGAAATAACGTGTCCAGACAGTGTTATTTCAAAACAATGGTTTCGATACAGCCATTATTTCAATTTAGAACTAGGTTTTGTTATTTCAAAATAAATTCCCTTGTATCGAAATGATGGGGCTCGTCATTTCAATACAACAGAACATCGTCTGGACATGATCCCTTTTGAATCGAAATAATGATGGTTATTTTGAGTCACAAGGGGCGTGTGGACATAGCTAGAGTGACCAAAGTAATTCCAAACCGTGTTAAGGTGGGCAAAATAGCTACTTTCTCAAACCCAAAGGTTCTTATTTAGAAACAAGGATAACTAACAACATTTTTTCCATGGTGACAAGTTTCAGAGGGGCAGCAGTGTTACTCTAGTCCAGCAAAACAAACAAGGAGTCCAGTGGCCCTTTTAAAAAGTAATAAATCTATTTATTGCATGAGCTTATGTGGGAGAAATCCTGCCTCCTCAGATGCTTGTTCTCCATCTTCAAGCATCTGACAAAGTGGGATTTTCTCCCATGAAGGCTTATGAGGAAAATAAACTTGTTAGTCTTTAAAAATGCCACCAGACTCCTTTTTAATTTTTCAGGAATTTCTGTACATTTTTCCATGTTCATGCTGATGAAAACTGTAGTGATTATAGGGTATAGTGTACTCCTCTGGCACCTGGACAAACATATCCACTGCTGGGCTGTTTCTTTACCAACCTGCAGGTAGCTCATCTTAACCGTAAGAATTTCTGAGGAATAAAATATCCCCTGAGAACTGACTGAACCTCTTATCCCATGTGAGGCTGCACTGAGTCAGATTCTCCGCCATGATCCAGTTCTTAGACACCACTTTAGTGCCATGCAGAGGCAACAGAAATACTCCCTGGGGAATACCCTTGGCACAAGGGGGTTTGCAGACTATGCAGCTGCCCTAAGGATTCAGTGCTGCTCTTCCCACTTGCAGACCCAGAGACGAAAGTGTGTTTTCTATTTAGAGATGACAATGAAAAAGGAAAGAGTGGAACTGTGGCCAGGTATAGGGGTACTAATGGAAAAAAAAACCATTAAGAGTGGTAGAAGCAAAGTAAAATGTGTACTTAGTTGTATGGCTTTGGCAAAGTAAGAAGGGAAGGCAAAGAAAGTGGGATTATGAAGTAGACAGATTGGTGAAGCTATTAGGCCAAATATTCAGCTGGAGCAAATTGGAGTAAATTAAATAATTTACAGTGATTTACACCAGCTGAGGATCTGGCACATCACAGTGTTATTTTAGACAAAATGCCCACTTTCTTGTCCCACAGTCTCTCCTATAGAGCTTAGAATGAAACCTTTCAGGAATCTCTACAAGACAGCTGTTGAGGATGGATAAGCAGTTTTAGGAACTGCCCTCTGAGGTTAACCAGAAGAAAATAAAGAGAGTCTATTAAGAATAACCCCAACTGAATCTCTCAAGATCCATGGATAAATCTGAACCATTAAGCAATGAATGACAGTTTTCAATATCCCATTACAAGTTGCCTGAGCCATCCTGTTCCTTACTGGCACTTCCTAATATAACTAAATATCTATATGTTAAATTTAACAATGAGCAAAGCTGTACCCACGGCCATCCAGTTCAGTTTTCCTTATCCTTGTGTGCTGGAGGTGTAGTTGATTCAAATGCCTTTATTCTAGTCTTAAATTCATGATTATAGAGCTGTCTTTTCTTATATAACTAAATGACATATTTAGTACTCATAGATTTTCCTCCCTATTTTTTGCTGTTTTATGACCTTCTGTAGATAATCTACAACACTTTTAGTACACTGCATTAGATGTACTCTGCTGGTTTCTGTCATTTTGCTTGTGAAGGGCTCTTACCAATAAGCAGTCAGTGACAGCCAGCGGATATAGTGGCACTCTTTGTTTGAGATTTTCACTTTGGAGCCATGAGAAAACAAAGAAGCTTCTTTAGTGTAGTATCTTTCCTTTTCTAACCCTGAAGTAGCTTTGGGGCTTCAATAGTTTTTCATCATATCTAAAGCCTTCCTGACACAGTCCCTCTCTGCTTAAACCATGGTGCCACAATTATGGCAACCAGAGATGCTCAAATTGTGTTCGTTTTGATTTAAAGCAACAAGTTGGTGATAGAGATTATTCTATGGGAATTAGTCAGCTGGAAAACCTTCTGGCTTCTTCATACTCTTCAGCCTAAAATAACCTGACATCTTTGACTTTCTATGCATGCCTCAAGGCTTATCCATTTCCTTGGTCTGTAGAGGCCCTATATTTGCAGGGGCTGGGGAGTTGTGTTGGGGATCTGAGTTCTATGGTAGTATACTTGCTGCTGGTTTTATTCATCTATGCATTTTTAACTTGCTGTCAGAGTACTTGGTGTCCAATACTAGAGTATTGGAGCGGTGCCTTTTCATACATGTAAATACAAATAGACTTTCAAATGTTATATCAGACTAATGTCTATGGCATCTTTATTTTTTGAAGAAACCTGAACTACAATTAATGAAAGTAAAATATTCATGGGGTAGCCATGTTAGTCTGGTTCAGCATAATAAAGACTCCTGTGGCACTTTTAAAGACTAACAAATTTACTTATTCCATGAATTTTTGTGGGAGAAATTCCACTCCATCCAATACTTGAAAATGGTAAACTTACAGTATGGAAGGGAAAAAGTAAATCCAGTGAAGTGTGAGCGGCATGTATAGATTTGCTTATTTCTGGTAATCCAGCAAGTTGTTTAGATTCAAATTGTATGGAACAGCGTATAAAAAGGTTTGGAGCTTGAGAGATATGAAAGTCACTTTTTGTAATGAGAAACCCAGCCCATATCTCTATTCAGACCCAAGTGAATGGTATCAAATTAGCATGATTTCTAGCTCTTATTTTTCTCTTTGAAACTTTGATTTAGAATTAACTTGTGTAAGTACTGCAATAGAGGTGTCTTGCAGAGTGTGAGCAGGGAAATTGAAGTGTTCTTCTCTTGGTTTTTGAATGTTGCCATTCCTGATGTCAGATTTGTGTCCATTTCTTCTTTTGCACAGAGACAGGCCAGTTTATCCAGCTTCAAGGCAGAGGGGCACTGTTGGCACATGATGGCATATAGCACATTGGTGGATAACCACGTGAATGAGCCCATGATAGAGTCTGGTTTGATTAGGCCCTATGATGGTGTCAGTGCAGATATGTGGGCAGGGTTGGCAACAGCATTTGTTGCAGGGATAGGTACGTGGCTTAGCGCTTTTGTTTTATGGTCTGTCGTTGCTAGTGCGTATCTGTTTAAGGCTGGGGCACTCTCTGTAAGTGAGGAGAGGTCTGTCTCCCAAGGTCTGAGAGAGTGAAAGTTTGTCTTTTAGGATAGGCTGTAGATCCTTGATGATGTGCTGCAGAGATTTGACTAGGAGGCTGTCAGTGAATACTAGTAGTGTTCTGTTGTTTTCTTTCTTGGGCTTGCCCTGTAGCACAGTAGTTGACTTCTGGGTACTCATCTGTTGTGGTGTTAAAAGCAAACTTCTCCTCCCAATGGATTTTTACTCTAATATCTTGCTCCTTGCAATGGGCGTTCCATACATACACAAAATATAGAATATTGGAAAGATGGTTTACAGTGCAGATCAGAAAGGAGAATCTGAGCTTGATAGAAATCATTTTTAAATGTCTGCAAACTCAACCAGCAAAGTGAACAAGCTGAACAGTGGAAAAGTTTGAATCCAGAACCCAGTGTTTTTTACTGGTTGCAGTCAACATAATGTGCTGAGCTAAAACCCTGCTTCTAAAAACACATACCTACAACTTCGGGAAAATTCAGATTGAAAAATTCCAAATGTTTCATCTCTGGTGCATTATTAATAAGGGCTTTTTTAATAAGCACATAACACACAATTCCTTCCCTGCCTCCCCACCATTACACTGGGGGGATGCAGTAATAATTTGCTATGGGACTATCAGCTCTCCTATGTTGCCTGATATGTTATGGGAAAGATTCAGAGTTCTGCTCATTTGCAAGATGTGCTCTGACCATTTCTTGTCCACCTGCATGGGAGGAAAAATACTGGGGACTTGCCCTAATACTGCTGGAAACAGGCATGCAGGAATAATAACATTGGCATGGGGTGTGTGGATGACGGGCTTGCTCATTTGTATACCTCTGTGCAGCTGTATGTGGCTGAATCCACAAACTGGCCAAAAGAAAGTGAAAATAAACTATAAATAGTTGTCTGGAAGATATACTGCACTGAAGGAAAATAATCCTGCTTCCCATAAAAATGCAGTTTGTTCACTTCAAGTGACATATTTTTTTTTAATGCCAGTGTGTAAACTTTTGCGGTACAGTCTATTTTTTCTCTGTCTTTGGAAATCCTACCACAAATTAAGTTTTTCCTGGCTTTGTGTTTGATTTTTATTGCTATCTTATTATTGCTATTAATATCTATATTCTGTACTAAGGCATGATAAGCAAACTAGACTTGAATCCCTACTGAAATATTGGTGAATAAAGAAAATTAGCAACATCATTTTGCCTCAGCTCCAAACTAAATTTACTTACTTTACATAGTTTGGGGGGACACACCATGATACCCTTACTCATACTAACTAGGTACCTTACTTCATAGCCCTTTTGACTTCAGTAAGGATACTTATAGTTTAAACTATTATACAGTATAAAATAGTAGTGGCAGTCTGTCCTTTGTAAAAGAGCATTATGTCAGTGCACTGAAAGTGGGTAGCAGCCTTCAGGATTATGTCCTGGGTTATTTCTGATAAACATATTCAGATTTCTCCTACCCCAAAATTCATTATTCCAATGAGAGACAAGCCAACTCTTCTGAATAAAATAAGTACTCCAACTTTCTTAAGTTAAAAAAAAAAAATCATTGGTGTTTTTGCACCTGACTGAAATAATTAAATATGCGAAACACACAAGGAAGTGTGAACTTATAAAAATTCCTGCCCAGTTTACAGGCTAAAGACCTGTGGTTAAAGGTAATTTTCTTGGATTTCTGAGTTGTTATTACAAAGCTATAGACGCGTTAGCGAGATAGAAGAGGTACTTAACAATCAGTACATTCTTTTAAAAGTAAGAGAATGTATTGACTAGTGAGTGGGACCACAGAGAGGATCTGGGATTTAATGCTACTGATGGTGAACATGAGCCAACAAACTGGCTCTGTCATGAAAATGGCAGAAGCCATGAAGATCTGTGGTAAGGGGAGTGTCACATGTAAAATAATCAATGGCTACATCTAGAATGGACAGCATTTTTGAAAAAAACTTTTTTCAAAAAAATTATTTCAAGATATATTTGAAATAATTATCTTGAAATAACTTTTTTAAAAAAATGTTATTTTGGGATAATGGTCCGGGAATCATTTCTTGTCCCAAAATACTGCAGCTTTTTTTTTTTGAAAGTGAAAGTCTACACTGGACTTTCTTTTTTGAAAAAAAGAATGGCAATGGAAGAGATAAGCAGGCTTTTCAAAAAAAAAAAAAAAAAAAAAAGCCTTTGCCATGTCCAGCGATGGCTTTTTTTGAAAACGCTGTCTTAGAAAAGGCTTTTTCTTTCGAGAAAGATGTCTGGTTAAGCTTTTTCAAAAAAGTTCGCTGGTCTCTCGAAATACTGGTGCACTTTTTTGTGAATGCTAAATCTGGTTACATTTTGAAAAAAAGCCTTTTTCGAGATAACTTTTTTGCAAAAAGCCATTGCTGGTCGTGGCGAAGACCTTTTTCTAAAAAGCCTCCCTATCTCTTCCATTGCCTTTCTTTTTTTGAAAAAGAAAGTCTGGTGTAGACGTTCTCTTTCAAAAAAAAAGCCACGGTATTTCAGGACAATGCGCAGTCCCTGGACTGTTCTCCTGAAATAGCATTTTCAAAAAAAGTTATTTGGATATAATTATCTTGAATATATTTTGGAAAAATTTTATGCTGTCCAATGTAGACATAGCCAATGTGATTATTCCACTGTGCTTTGTCTGGGTTATGTTTCAGTAGGATGACTTCATTTAGTTTTAGGCACGTAGACAAACCAGCAAAAGTTTGCAGGATGACAACAAAACTGAAAAAGTTTTGGCATATGAGAACTGTGAGGGAAGGTTAAGGGAACTAGACATACTTGCCTGCAGCAAATGAGTATAAGTGGCACAGGGAAGATTTAGGTTAAATACAAAGAACATCAATAGCTTTCAGAAAAGTTTGGCACTGGAACAAGCTGCCAAGAAAGGTTTACAATTTACTATGACTAGAGCTAAAAAAGGATAGGAACCCAGCTGTCAGAGGCAGTTTAAGAGTAATGAAAACAGCACTGGCATGGTATAGGAGATGAACTAAGTAACACACTCAGAGCTGATTTTGAGCAACAGAAATGTGACTTAATTTCAGCTTTTTTTTTTAGGTGAATTTCTACATCTTTTCATTGGGAAGATAGAAACTAATGCAAACAAATCACTAAGCTGAAGCACTGAACTGAGTCTCCCCAGGGGTAGGTCTCCATTTGTGTTCTTAACTTGATTATAGTTTCTAGGGTATACAGAACACATACTCTAGTTCTTCCTTAAATTTGGAACAAACATATGTGTGCTTGACCTAACAGCTGTAGAATTTAAAATTAGATTAGTTGATATGTTTTTAAATATGACTAAAACAACAAGTATACAAAAATCTATGAGAAGCCCAAGTAATTAACAACCTCACCTACAGCTGCCCAGTAATCAACTTTGGAGTGTCACCCACTCTGGCAATAACACCTCTTAAGACTACTAAAACCTATCTCATGGCCACTGCCTGTAACCTCTGGCCACTAAAGGTAATATTATTTAAAGAACTAAAACACACTGCTAGGAGCAGAGATCTGCTGCATTCCAATCCCCAGTCAGACAAAGACTCCCACTGTGCTCTTAATCAAGTCACTTAATCTCTCTGCCTTAGTTTGCAATTTGAAGAGGAGGGAAAAAAAAATGAGTCGAGTGGCACTTTAAGACTAACAGATTTATTTATTTATTTATTTATTTTTCGCATGAGCTTTCATGGGAGAAAATCCCACTTCATCAGATGCTTCGAAGATGGGTGAACTTACAGAATGGAATGAAAATAAATGCAAGGGGGTGTAAAACATAGGATTAGGTCATACAGTAACAGCAAATCAGAGCAGTTGTTAAGGTTCAAACCATGGGAAGCCTGAAGAGGTTGTTTATACAGAGGTTGTTTTGAAATAAGAAGTGGCATGTCCACACAACACACCATTATTTCGAAACTGTTAAACCTTGCATCTAATTGAAATAGCTGTTGTTTCAAAACGGTGTTCGGACGCCTTGTTTCAAAACAACACCATTGTTTTGAAACAACTGTTTTGAAACAACATGTCCGAACGGCCTTGTTTCTAAATAACCATTTCGAAACAACGGCTATTTTGAAAGCAGGCTTACCCTTAATTCGAATTAACAAACTATTAATTCAAATTAACTTATTTTGAAATAAGGACTTTATTTTGAAATAACTCTTTTCAAATGGGTTATTTTGAAATAATGATGTATGTGTGGACATAGCCATAGTCTCAATTAAGTCCTGCTTTCACAGAGTTTAGCTTGCATATTAATTCGAGTTCAGCTGTTTCTCTTTGAAGTTTTGATGTCCCAGCCACATCTCTGACGACAGTCATTAACAAGTCATTTATCGAGTGATTAGAAAGATGGAAGTGCTCAGTAACTGGTTTCTTTGTTCTGTGATTTCTGATATCAGCTCTGTGTTCATTAATCCTTTTGCGCAGCAATTGTCCTGTTTGTCTAACATATAAGGTGTTGGGGCAGTTCTTGCACATGATGGCATAGACCACATTAGTGGATGATCAGGTAAATGAGACCTGATCCTATGTTTTACACCTCCTTGCATTTATTTTCATTCCATTCTGTAAGTTCACCCATCTTCGAAGCATCTGACGAAGTGGGATTTTCTCCCACAAAAGCTCATGCGAAAAATAAATCTGTTAGTCTTAAAGTGCCATGCGACTCCTTGTTTTTTTGCTGGACTAGACTAACACGGCTATCCCTTTGGAATTTGAAGATGCCCTTTTAAAACACAGAAGATACACACAAAATAAATGAATTAATATAAAATGAATCAGCTGAGTTTGGTTTTAGCCCAAGGAAGCTCTAACTAATCTCCCTAAATCCTTTAACTAGTCTTAAGCATAATGGTTTGATCAATGTTAACAGCAGCTGGATATTTCTGAAGACTGAAGAATAAAACTGATTTTGCATATCCATGCAAAAATGGTAAGAGTGGATTTAACAAATCAGAATTCCAGTTCAAATAATTCTATAGACTTTTACCCACACCCCTTATTTACTACATCTATTTTCTTTTTATTCCCTGAAACTCCACTGCTGTCGCCCACCCTCCTTCCCAATTCATACTTCTGTAAATATCTTTACTGACATATTTACACTTCTATATTCAGCCAAGATATTTTGGATCAATTTCAAATGTCTGCAAACTGATGTATTTCTGGCTGAACTAGATTATACCATAGCTACTGAAATACACTTCACTAAACAGATCTGATGAAAAGTCTGCTCTGCAAGCAATCCAAAAGAGTATTGGTTATTGCCTATGAACTGTGTATATATAGTGGAAACTATCTTTCCAGTTACTTAGTCCCCATAATATTGCATCATTATATTCATTGGACTTGATTCCATAGCTGATTCTAGCTGTGTCACATTATACTCAAGAGGGTTAATGTCAAAACTGATTTGTCACTCACTAAGGTGCGGTTTGCATAGTCTAGCAAGGCATGTGGCTATCTGCATTATATAAGATGTACAAATGGAACTAGGCATATTTCTAACTGCTGCACCCAGAACAACTTGTCATTATTAACTACTAGCGCATGAAGTGGAATAAGCACAAAGAAAACAAGTGTACCTACCCTACTTGTATGTCAGAGCTAGGGCCTGTACAGAATATTCAGGAACATTACCACAACCCACACCCGGGAGGCAGCCTACTTTGTGGAGTAATGGGTAAATAACTGGATCAGAAAACCATTGATCATAATGCAAGTGAGGCACCCAGGGGTGACAGCTTACCAGGAGCCCATAAAGGAAAAGAAAATGTACCACTGGCCTGAGCTTGGAGCAGGAAGAAAATTAATAATGTGAAGAGGACACTGCAAATCTAGAGGATTTGCCAGATCTTTCATAATGGGGAAGAGACAGGTGCAGGTTGAGTAAACAGAAAGAAGTTCCTTTATTGAGACTGCTCAGCACACACAGCTCTCTACATTAGTGGTTCTCAATCTTTTTCAAGTTGCAACACACTTGGGAGTGGGCTGCGACCACACAGGATATACCAATCTACCTTCCTCAGGCTGAATCCAGCCATCTCCCTGACTTTCTGCAGCACATAGTCTGCTGTGTGGTGACACAGTAATGTGTCCTGACACAGTGGCTGAGCACCCCTGTTCTAGCTCACAGACCAGGAAGATAGATAGTATTCTCACACAGGGTCTGCCTGAATCCTGACTTGAAGTAAACAACCATGGAATGAGTAGCTGATTGCTCTACAAGCCTCCTCCACTGAAGCCTAGGCTAATAATAAACCATTTACAATATTTTTGGTGTATCCTAACTATACTTAACAGGCATGTACACAGCTATAATTATGGAAAAATAAGTTGTGAGGGGTTTTAAAGTGACTTAAGAATCTGATAAACCATAAAGCCTTGTCCCTGTCTGTCTCCATGGAATTGCTGGTTATTCACTGATGAGGCTACTGGTTAACCATTTTGTGGGGTCATCTCTGAGGAATCATGAGTGTTGCAGTCTCTGGGGCTGCTTATGGAAAGATGGTAGCATCATCGTTTTCCACTTCTTGATTGTCTGAAGGTTTTATCCATTGAATTCACAGTAAGACTTCCACACATGCTAAATGTCAACATCCCTCAATCTTCTGTCTACTATTATAGTATCTTTGACTGATTTGTGATAGGCACTTTTCAGGGATTGAGGTCCTTCTATTCTCTCAGATCATCTGTTCCGAAACAATCTTTCAAATTATCTGTTGGGACCTTCCTGTTGCAAGTAGCAATATAAATGTAATTGAGATATTACCTCAGCTAGGAAACACCAAGGGCAAGTGATTTAGAGTGTCCACTTGGTGTTTGGAAGTAAAAATGAGAGACAAATGAAAATTATAAGCATAGATCCAAGTATATAGTCAGTTATTGACTGAATATATGTCATATACTTCAGAAGAAAATGTTTGCAAATCCCTCCCACAGCGCAACCTCAGCCATACTTGCTCCTGAAGGTACAGGGTTGTGACAAGGAAGAATGTTTAAAACTATTCTGCCTTGAACATGAGCAAAGAACCAGTGAAAAGTAAGAGTTAGCTGTGAGAGTTAGGTGTTGCCCACATAGTCGGTAACCTTCACTGAAAATGTGGTATAATAGTACTCTACTATAAAATGGCCATCAGCCTCACAGTCTACAGACATTAATCCAAACTTAATTCTTTTACCCCTTCTTGATTGTTCCATTGTGCAGGCTGGCTTCATTTGCGAATTGCACTCTGATTTTTAGCTTGAAAAAATAGGCCAGTAATCCACTAGTTCTAGTGGCTGTGTTTCAACAATGCAATGGTTTTCAGACTGTTCCAATCATATGATTATTCCTGTTGTGTAGGTACTGTAATTTAACCCCAAGAGGTGTCAGATAAAGAATAAAAGCCCATTGCTTTGCCCATAGCTTTTATCCAGTTAAGTAACTATTACAAAGTTTATGCTATTTCAGATGACATTATGCACAAGTTAAACGCAATGCTTTATTATTATTTACTTTATTAAGACTCATTCCCCTAAATCAAATGGTACTATCACAAGCCAAAATCCATTATAATTCTAAAATTATAATCCTGAGGCTCTTGTTAGCTGGTTTCTGTGCCATTTGAAAAGCAAATGGGAAGTGTGTTCTCTCCTTTCCGTACCCTGAGATTACTAGGCTCATAATGACAAATTCTGTGTGAAATTTCTAAAAGAGCTAAGCAACAGAAAGGCATCAAAGCTAAAGACAAAATATGGTCTTGTGGTTAAGGCACTGGCCTATTACTCAAAAAATCTGAATTTATTCATGGCTCTGCCAAAAACTTCCTGGGTAATTGTGGACAAGTCACTTACTTTGCCTGCAAACTAGTGCTTTCCTATCTTACAAGAGTATTGTGAAGCTAAATGTATTAATGAAAAGCTAACCCACTTCACTGATGGGACTGGGGGGGAGTAACATAAAGTACCTAGAGAAAGAAAAAACTGTGGATAGTGGCAAAGTATATGTTCTGATTTATTTAGCTAACCATGGGAAAATGTAGAGGGACAGGAAAAATGCATTCATTGTTTGGATAGGTAATGAACAGTTATAATCAGAACAAAAAGGTTCAGAGGAGAAAATCTAACTCAACAAACACATCTTTGAATATGTATGGTGCTGGTGGAGATGAGGGGATTATTTCTTGGAATGGCTGACATTTGGCATAAACTGTATAATTCTGACCTTTAGGATCCAAATGGAGATGTATTGTGTTCTCTGTTTTCGATCTTGGCTCCCACTGCAGGTGGTGATTGCTTCACATTTTGTCTGAACTGTGAGACAAAAGTAAATGGCTCCCCTGCTTCCTTGATACCACCTCCTGCCTACGACTTTTCACTTTCACCTCATTGCAGGAAAATCATTTTACTGTCACATTCGGCCAGCAGCTGGAATTCCCTAAATGAGGTAAGTAGTGTTCAGACTTGTCCTTTCTTTCCTCAGCAAAAATCTCATAACATACGGTACTGCATTATGTCTCCAAGCTTTAAGAGAAGCGTAGAACAGGCATCTGGACTGGATTCATTTGTAAGACTGTGCTTCCTGGATTGATATAAAAAAACAGATGAAAGAAGACATTTTAATTACTTCATCTTAACTTTTTATTGCAACATCAGGTAATATGGTGAGTTACAGAAGAAACGGGACTGGAGATACTCATAAGGATGAAGTCACACACAGGTTCTTTGTTATATACCTGCCAATAGGATTTTAAATATTCTGTACATGCATTTTAGTTTAATTTCTTAATTTCCTGACAAATCATCTCAGAACTATCATTTTAAACTATGAAGTAGCCACTAAGACTGGGATCCCGCCTTTTTCTTCTGGAATTTTCTGAACTGAGACTGTATAGCCACCGCAGCCCGCTCTGTCTCTGGTGCATCCATGTCTATGTCAAAGTCCTCTGGAACTTTCTTCTGTCCATCTGTCCAAAGAAAATAAAAAGACAAATCCATATTAATTTGAGATTAGGGGAACGAACTGCAATTTGGGATTGAAGCCTCTCTTCTCTGTTTCTCTCATTCACTATATCTGTGAAGCAGAAAGGCTATTGGAGAACCAGAAGGCAACAGTGGCAAAGTGGTGGGCACCAGCAGATTAACTAACGTTCTGATTGCAGCAGCTCCAGTACACTGATTTTGATGGCCGTGCCTAACTGACAGATCAGGGATGGACTGCAAGGGAGGAAGAGATAGGGCTGATTAACCCATTAGCTCAGAAAGTAGAAAAGTTAAAGAAAGCAAGCCTGAGTGGTGAAGGAGCTCTTTGGGCTATGTCTACACTAGCAAATTAGTCCAGATTAAGGAGGCTGAATCCAGAATCATTTGGTCCCTGTTTACACTACTCTTTTCCTAGTTCGAACTAAAAAATGATGTAAGCAAAGCTTAGTTTAAACTAGTTAGTTTGAACAGTAAACTTTGAACTAAGTGCTTAATTAAGCGTGATGTAGCTCTACTAGTTCAAACTAAATAAGTTCAAAAGAAGTAGTACATCAAGACTTCAAAGAGAAACAGCTGAACTCGAATTAATATGCAAGCTAAATTCTGTGAAAGCAGGACTTAATCGAGACTATGGGTTCTCTTCCCATTACAAAAGGTAATTTGACTTCAGGCTTCGAACCTGAAAACTGCTCTGATTTGCTGTTACTGTATGACCTGATCCTATGTTTTACACCCCCTTGCATTTATTTTCATTCCATTCTGTAAGTTCCCCCATCTTCGAAGCATCTGACGAAGTGGGATTTTCTCCCATGAAAGCTCATGCGAAAAATAACTCTGTTAGTCTTAAAGTGCCATACGACTCCTTTTTTTTTTTTTAGTTCAAACTAGCCACGTTTTTTAGTTCAAATTAACTTTTAGTTAGAACTAACTGCACTAAAAAGTTATTTTGAACTAAAAACCATAGCTAGTTGGAACTAAAAAGCTGCAGTCAGTTCAAACTAGCCCTTGGTTAGTTCGAACTAACCAGGATTTTCTTAGTTTGGACTAACGAACTCCAAACTAAGCTTACTGGTGTAGACATAGCCTTAAAGTCTGTCCTGAGCAATACAGCACACCTTACCTAGAGGGCTGAGAATGACAAGCTGTTGCACAACACCGTAAATAACCCATATGTGAAGCTCACAAGAGGCGAGCATCCAAGCGGTCAGTGTGTACAGCAGAAGGCAGGAGTGAAATTCCTGCCTTGTTACTGCAACCATTTACAGCAGGAACGTCACTGGCCCAGAAAAGACCCAGGGCACGGGCCCAGACCATGCCCCCTTGGCCACCTTCTGGCACCCGGTCCTGATGATTCATCAGGCTCCTGCCACCTCCAGCCTGGCCCCAGATCCCCGGCTGGTTTCAGGGCCAAGAAAGGCAGGCGCCGCTGTCGGTTTCCCAGACTCAATGCCTGGCCGGGGCTGGGGCCAGGACCAGGAGAGGTGGGCGCTGCGGAGGGCACCCCGGCCAGGGTCCCCAGTCTGGGACGGGGCTGGCCCGGACACTCAGGGCACCAGCACCAAGACTTGGGGCACGTGCCTCGTGCGCCAGGTGCCAGCAACGCCCCTGATTTATAGCAGGGGTCTCAAACTCAAATCACCTCGAGGGCCACATGAGGACTTGGATGTTGGCCAGAGGCCCACACCACTGAAACCTTTTCATACAATGAAGCAGATGTACAGTAAAAAATTAAGAATATAGTATGATAGTAAAAGTCAATTTATTAACTTTTTTGAAACTGTAACAAAGTCTGTGCTAATTTTGACAGTCTTTCCAAAGCCAAAACACACATTTACTTTTAGAATTACTTCCATTCAAGGTGGCAAACTCATCAAAAAGACAAAGCATAAACAAACAAATACACTTAAAATTTTACATTATAAATCAGTGGTTCCCAATCTTTTTTCGTTTGAGGGCCAAAAATATGCTTTTTAAAACCTTGAAGGGCTTCCAGTTAATTTAATTAAAATTAAAATTAAATTTAAATTTTATTTATTAAGTTTAAATTGATTTTAATTGAAATAAAGTAATTGCATTTTGGTTTATGAAAACTGAATTAAATTTAATTAAAATTAAGTTTTTATAAAGGTTTTAGTTTTTTAAATAAAATTGTTTTAGAAGATTTTTTTTCAAAGGGGGGGCTGCATGTATCCCCAAGCGAGAAGGGGAGGAGGGCAGCAACATGCCAGGGCAGGGTGCAAATGGGCTGGTAAGAGTCCCCCACAGAACCTTAATTAAGTACCTCCCCGCCTGGCCCTGGGGGCAGTACTGGGGCCAGATGTGGGGAAAATACCCTCTGCCTCAGCCACTTGCATTTGGCCACACTGGGGCTGGCATAGGGGAAAATACTCTCCACCTGCCCAAATTTAGCTGCACTGGGGTCAGCACAAGGGGAAACATCCCCTACCTGCCTACCTGCTCATATTTGGCTGCAACGGGGCTGGCGTAGGGGAAAAAACTCCCCGCCCACCTGAATTTAGTCGTGCTAGAGCCAGCAGAGGGGGGAAAAAAAACCCACCTGCCTGCCTGCTCAAATATGGCTGCAGTGGGGCCAGCAGAGGAGAAAACATCCCCTGCCCACCTGAATTTAGCAGCACTGGGGCAGGTGGAGGAAAAAACACACTGCCTGTGCTGGGACCGGCAGTGGGGAAAGCCCTGGGGGCCACACTGTGGCCAGCGGTGGGGCTTTCTGGTGCTCCCCCAGAATGGAACCGCCAATGAACCCTCCCCACACGCTCAGGCTGCCCTCCTTTGTGCCCCCCCATCTAAGCCTTCTCTGGACGGCCGTCTCCTCCAGCTGCTCGCCCAGGGGCCACACGTGAGTGGGGCAGCTCCCAGGCAGCAGTTCAGCTCCTCCCCATCAGTGGCTGATGATGCAGGGGGAAGGCGATGCGGCTTGGCCTGCCCTGCCCTGGCAGCACTGCCGATGCCAAGCTCTCCACCAGTGGAGAGGCTCGGCGGCACTTGAAAACCCCAAGGATTGAAGAAGTGGGAGTCCCAGGATTCTGGGGGTTATCAGGGGCCACAGGAGGCAGCTCCACAAGCCGCATGCGGCCCACAGGCTGTTTGAGACCCGTAATTTACAATTTATATGGCTGTCCAACTCCTCCTTCAGAGAGGCAGTGTTTGTGACTCTGCTAAGCTCTACCGGCATGTATGGTGATTGGGCACTGCAGAATGATGTCAGAATGGTGTTAAGCACACACCACATCTCCCTGATGGGGCATTTTGGTGGGAAGTTACACCCTAGGTGACTTACAGACACTGGGAGGTCCAAAGACAGTTATTCTTGACTGAAAGCTTCAGAGATCAGTGCACAGGCAGAAATTATTTACCATTGCAAAACCAGGAAGACACTAGTAAATCTATTATTAATATGGAAAGGAACCAATCCCCTACTTTCTTTTTTCCCTGCCACCAGAGAACATTTAATGCAACTCTAAGGTTACTGAAAACTGCTCCAGTTACCACCTATACTAAACCCTCCAACCATCCAGTTCTGTTCTCC
This sequence comes from Podocnemis expansa, assembly GCA_007922195.1. NCBI lineage: Eukaryota > Metazoa > Chordata > Testudines > Podocnemididae > Podocnemis > Podocnemis expansa. The sequence goes on from ML681989.1 coordinate 58,772,988, forward strand.
GTTAGCATTGTTTGCATTGCTTTCCTGTACTGCCCTTCCAACTCTACCTGCTTTGCCTTCGTCATCAGCTTTGATTCCTGGATGTTTATCTTTCTTTATTCTCATCCCCCCACCTTCATTTTGATTACTTTCAACTTCCATATTGATAACCTTGCTGACACTCTTTTGTCCACCTCCACATTCATTTTATAGCTATAGAAAAACTCACTCCAGCTGCATCTCTCTCTCTGGCCCACCAAGGTTAGTACATAGACAAATGAGTCATCCCTCTAGCTTAATCACTCTCCCTTCATTATAACCTTGTTTGATAAAATTACTTATAATTAGAGTGAGGCTCTAAATATAGCAGAGTTCTAATTTGAAATAAGATCTATTTGTTTGCTGTCTTTACCCCAAAAGTAATATGAAAATGTTTTCAAGTTCCAGAGAGCCAGCCATGTTAGTCTAGTTCAGCAAAAGAAGCAAGGAGTCCCGTGACACTTAAAGACTAACAAATGTATTTATCGCATGAGCTTTTGTGGAAGAATATCCAGATTTTTCTCCCATGAAAACTCATGTGATAAATAAATTTGTTAGGCTTTAAGGCTATGTCTACATCTGAAAGCTTAGTTCGGACTTGCTTAGGCTGAACTAAGCAGTTATGGGTTAATTCGAACTAACTGTGGGTTAGCTCGAACTAACTGTGGCTTTTTAGTTCCAACAAGCTGTGTTTTTTTAGTTCAAACTAACTTTTTAGTTCAAGCTAAAAGAAGCGCGGGTAGTTTGAACTGAAAGTTAGTTCAAACTAAAAAATGTGGCTAGTTCGATAATCACTTAGTTCAAACTAGCATGGCTACTTCACACTAGTTCAAACTAAAGTTTGAACTAAGCACTTAGTTTGAGCTTACTGTTCAAACTAAAATAATTTTTATTTCGAATTAGGCAGAATGTAGTGTAGACAGGGACCAAATTAGTCTGGATTAAGCCTCCTTAATCCAGAATAATTTGCTTGTGTAGACAGCCCAAGTGTCACAGGATTCCTTACTTGTTTTGTGTTCAAGGTTTTTTTTACCCTTTAAAGGTATCTTTCAATAAAACTGAAGTAAAATTTGAAATGAAATGTCCTTTCAAGTTGAAAAAAATCAATATTTTGACTTCTTGGGGATATTTGTTTTGTGGGAGTTGAGAGTTTTTACTGTACCAATGTAGTGAATTCAACATTAATTTTACAAATAGTTTCAACGTTCCTTTTTTGGGGGCAGCAAAAAATAATGAAGCTCTAATGGCCTTAGTTGGGCTCTGTACAGATTCAGGGGCCTACTCATTCAGAACTTCTTACCTTCGTTTGTAATCTACAGTATGTTCAGGGCAGAGACTATGTCTGGTGTCTCTATCTCTTGTAATTTTAGTATGACTTTCAATATTTTATGTGTTTCTTAAAACCCTAGATTCTGCACTCATGGAACTACACCAGAAACTCAGCTTTAATTGAAAAAACAACAAGTAAATATCTGGTCCTCACAGTAGCAGAGTTAAATTTAAATTTAAAATCTGAGTCCTAAAGGTACAGAAGTCAGAGGACAAATAAAAGAAATGCCAAATCTATTATTCTTGAAGTCTCTTGATTGGATTAAAAATCACATAATCTGGGGGAAACCTAATTCATGATAATTTTAATACCGGGGGTGGAAATGCTAGATGTTTTTTAAACTGTTTACTGAAGCACCTGACACTATGAACTACAGTTCAGACACTATGGGCCCCACTCTGTCATTTTTCATTTCATTGGAACAAATCAGAGTAAGGCATTCTTCCTCACAATTAAGCAAGATGCAATGAAGTCTGGGCTGAGATAAGTACCACTGGGAATTTACTGTAATCTGTTTTTTACAAGAACTGGTGGCAGCACAGGGCAGGTAGAGGGACAAAGGAAGGTTTCATCTTATACACTTTAGCCCAGGGATTAGGAAATTTACCTAACTATGGGAGATCCTGATCCAGTTCCCTCTGCTGCCTGATGACAAAGGATTTAAACAAGGGTTTCTTGCCTCTCTGATGAATGCCCAGGCCATTACACTATGGGATATTCTAACAGGGGTTTTGTTCTCAGTCTCTCCTGTTGAAACTGTCCCATTGTGTATAAGTATGCATTGGGCCACAGAGCAGTTAACATGCCCAGAGGCAGAAACTGAAGCACCAAGGAGACTTTAGCAAAGAGTATGTCTACTCCAAAAATGCTACTGCAGTGCAGCTGAACATTTGTAGCACTTCAGTGCAAAGTCTGTCTTCATGTACTGCCAGGGGTTAAAGTATAATTTGGCAGGCCCCAGAACCCTTGCCCCACCCCAGATACTGCTCCCTACACACCTACCCCCCACCCTAGCTACTGCCCCCTGTGGTGTTTTGGACTACCTAGGGTCATTGGGGTTGTCATAGTGATAAATGGGAGAGTCGTTTAGGTGCTAGGAAAACCTGTCTGTCTGCTCTCTCTCTCTCAGTTCTCTTTCAATAAAGACTTCTTATACAGCTCTGAATATGCTGTCCTCCTTATTGGATTATAATTTTCCTTAAAACTCTACATCTGGTGACAGAGGATGGGATATGTGATGGAGTGGCTATCCTGAACAACCCTGGCAACTTTGGAAAACCTGAATACAATGTAAGAAGCAAAACTTTATTTTACTGCGTGCATGGGGGTTGGGTTGTAGCTGTGAAAGCTGATCTGTTTGCCTAAGGGCTAGCTGGCTATTCTGAAAGCTGATCTGCCTGTTGTTAAGCACAAGGAAGAGATAAGGCTGGCTGGCTATTCTGAAAGCTGATCTGCCTGCTTTTAAGAGAAGAGACAAACAATAACCACAAGAGGGCATCATGGCTTTACTTACTACAACCTTTGAAGCATATGATCATTCGGCAGATTCCTGGCAGACATATACAGCCCGATTTCAAAATTTTGTAATAGCAAACGACATAACTGATGAGAAGAAGGTACCAGTTTTTCTAACAGTCATTGGAGTTAAGACTTATAATTTGCTATATGATTTGCTTTATCTGGAGAAGCCAGAGCAGAAACCTTACGGGGACCTAGTGGAAGTTCTGGGAGCACATTTTTCCCCAAAGCCACTAGTAACTGCTGAGACATATAGGTTCTACCAAAGGAACCAAGAGGCAGGTGAATCAGTTGTACAATTTGTAGCAGCTCTGTGGAAGCTGGCAGCACACTGTGACTTCAAGAACACGTTAGAGGAAATGCTACATGACAGGCTGGTGTGTGGCCTGCACAGTGAATCAACACGAAAACGCCTATTGACTGAAGGTCAACTCACCTTGCAGAAGGCTGTGGAAATTGCAGTCTCCATGGAATGCGTCACCCAAGACATGCAACAGATCGGGGTCAGTGTCTGTAAAATATCCCTGCAACCTGCCCCCGGGGCACCGGGGAGACAAGAATGTTACCGGTGTGGGAAGCAGGACCACCTTGCATCTGAGTGCCGGTTTAAGGAACTACTGTGTCGACAATGTGGTAAGAGAGGGCACATTGAACATGCCTGCAAACAAAGAAGGGTGAGCCAAACAGAAGAGGCAGACCTGAGAAAAATGGGCCGTTGGTTTGGCGGACTAAGAGGGAAATTCTGCATGCAGTAGAGCAGAATACAGGTGATCATAGCGACACCCAATTGGAAGATGAAGATTCCCTCCATGTTTTGTCTATAACAGCTGGCCCATGTAAATTCTGGGTAACACTTTTGTTGGAAGGCAAACCTATATACATGGAACTGGACACTGGTGCAGCAGTTTCATTAGTTTCTAACCTTGTGTATGAGAAGGACTTTAGACATCTGCCACTGAAGCCGACAGTAGTCGTTTTGAAGACATATACTGGAGAGACTGTTCCCCTGTTGGGTACTATTGATGTGAAAGTAGAACTCAATGGACAGACCACAAAGCTACCACTGTTTGTGGTAAAGGGGAATTACGCAGCCCTAATGGGAAGATCTTGGATCAGGAAAATCCAACTCGATTGGTCACAAGTGCATCAATTGACTAAAGAAGAAATGAATCTAGAAGCGGTACTAACGAAACATGCTGCTGTTTTTGGTGAAGACTTAGGCAGTATGAAGGGAATCACTGTGAAATTAAATATAAAGCCTGATTGCCAACCAAAATGTTTGAAGGCCAGGATGGTGCCATTTGCCATCAGACCCAAGGTGGAAGAAAACTTGGAGCGGTTAGTCAAAGAGGGAGTCTTGGTGCCAGTTACTCACAGCCAGTGGGCGACACCCATTGTCCCAATAGTGAAGAAGGATGGCTCCATTTGGATTTGTGGAGATTTCAAGGTCA
>ML681989.1:58797304-58826650 GCA_007922195.1 Podocnemis expansa
TTTCGCCCCCAAATGGGGTTTAACTTGTTTAGAAACAACACAGTTGTTTCCTGTTGTATCAAAACAACTGTGCATCATGTGAACATGCTTTTTTAAATTTTGAATCAACCTTGTTGTTTTGAAACAAAAATGCTGTGTGAACACAGCCCTAGTGTGGTATGTTTTCTTGAGTTGGAAATTACACCTCCTGCTCCCATGAACAAATACCCTGAGTTAAAACTAGTTCAGTTTTGTTCAGATAAAGTGATCAGAAATAAACTTTTAAGCATATTTTAAAATTACAGACATTTCTGAACATAATGCTAGGAGTGGTGATCTTTGAACAAGTCATAGCAGCAGTAGACACGGGCTAAATGCTACTTGCCTACGTTCCAGAGTTTACAGGATTCCAGTGAAATAAACCATGGGATTATAACCACTCTCTAATTTGTTATAACAGAGTTCCAACCTCCTGCCCCTTCTGTTTTCCCATCGCTAGCTGTGAACTAGAAGCATGAGCATCTGCTGGAAGAAACTTCCCTAACCTGCTTCATGGTCATGGCCCCTCAGGGTAGACAGTTTCCAAATTGCCCACCCTGCTTTTGCAGACAAGGCACCAGTCTTCGAAAGCAGGAGGTGGAGATTGAGAGGGAGAGTCTAAGAAAAAAACTTCTTCTTCGAGCACTGCTCGCATCATTCAGTTACAGGGGTCTACATGCCGCAGCGTATGGTAGCTCGGAAAGTCTTTAGCGTTAGCCTGTCAGGTCAGGGTGCACGGCCAACACCGCCTCCACGCCGTGACCGCGACTATATAGGTGACTGTGACCCTGACCCTCCCAGTTCCTTTTTCCACCATCAGCGTCAGTTTGGATCAGCGTTATCTTGCGAAACGCAAGCGCCTCTCTTTTATGCAAAACTCAAAATGCCAGGTTTCAAGCTGTGCTTAGGATGCTGCAAGGCTTTCCCAATGGACGACCCACACAAGAAATGCCTCGCTTGCTTGGGTGAGTCCCACCTCACGGCAGAGTGCTCCTTTTGCAGATCCTTCAAGCAAAGGACTCGGCTAGAAAGAGAGCACCATCTCCTCCTAATTTCGGGGAACTGAGCCGCTCTGCCCAAAGGCGGCTGAGTCACCAGCGCTCCGCCGGATCTTCGATCGGCCCAGGCTCAAGATTCCCGCTGATCTGTGGTACTGGGCTCGAAATTTCAGCCCTCTATGGTACCTCCTCGGCACCGACCTCGCCAGTCCTCCAGTAGCCTCTCAGCCGCCCCGAGTAGGGCATTGGCTCAGGCACCGACCCGCCAAGGACTTTCAAACTCAGTCCTGGTGCAGAACAAAAAGAGCGGACTGGAGTGGCACCTCCCCTTTTGGCACGGCTGGACACAGCACCATCTCTAAGCCTGGTACCACCACCAAGCCCGGTACCACTGGACTCGGCAGTGTCGCCGATACTGCTGCTTCTGGTGCCGTCACTTCCGGTACTGTTGGACTCGGCACTGGCAACACCCCCACCGATACTGGTATCGTCGCGGGCCTCTTCACCCTTCTCCAACCCAGTACCGTCAAACCCGGCACCGGGCCCAAGTACTGCAGCTCTGTCTCATCGCTCCTCCAAAGAACTCTCGGTACCGGACTCCCGGATGTTGGAGGAGAGGTAGTCCAGATCATCCTCGGAAGACCGCTTTCCTCCCCCTCAGGAGGAGCATCCAAGAAAGCGGCCTCAAAAGAGCTCTGTATCACAGGGCTCAAGGGGAATGCATCGATCAGGAGAGGTCTCTGCTCCCCCCATGGCGCCTATGCCGCCGTTGAGGTCACCGCACAATGAGTGAACCCTCGACTGGCTGAACGCGACGGCAGATGACACCTCCTTCCGTTATGCCCGATCACTAGTGCAGGAGTCCTCGGATTTCTCCGACGATGAGCCAGACCCTGATTCTACCCAATGAAGCAGATCAAGGGCCCAGTCATCCTCGTTGCCCAATGAGCGCCTAATTGACATGTCTGCCGACTGTGAAGGAGATCCCAGCATCTAGCAGGACCTCCTCCACCGCATGGCAGCGAATCTGAAGCTGAAGCTAGGGGTGATCTAAGTGGAAGATGATTCCCTCTTCGATGCATGCCGTAGAGCCCCGCGGGTAAGGGTGCGATTCCCCTGCACGCTGGGTGTTCCGCATTGTCCAGGAACGCTGGCAAACGCCTTCCTCAAACCTGCCAGTGTCCCATGTGGCAGATAAAAAATACTCTGTCTCCCCGGAAGGATTTCACTTCCTGTTTCACCACCTGGCCCCAGGATCCTTGGTGGTCAACGCAGTCAGCCAAAGGGAGAGACAAGGCCAACCCAGCTCCAAGCCCAAGAACAGAGAGGTGAGGAAGCTTGACCTGTTGCGCAGGAAAGTTTACTCCTCTGTTGCCCTACAGCTGCATATCTCAAATCACTCAGCCCTGATGACACGCTACATCCTCAACTTGTGGGAGGCTCTACGAAATCTCCGCTCAGCCATCTCCAAGGAGCGCCTGAGAAACTTCAAGGCAATGCTGGATGAAGAAGAGAGAGCATCCAGGGATGCGCTCACGGCATCCTGGGACGCAGTGGATACAGCGGCACGTATAATGGCATCGGCAGTGGTGATGCACTGCTTGGTCTGGCTCCAAAACTCTGACCTTTCCATGCAGATGCAACAGATTATCCAGGATCTCCCTTTTGAGGGTCCTGACTTCTTTGCATCTTCCACAGATTCGAAGCTGCATGGTATGAAGGACTCGAGGGCTACACTTCGGTCCCTCGGGATTTACACTCCTCAACCCGTTAGGTGCTCCTCGAGGTCACAGCAGCTACAGCAGCAGTTACAGCAACTGAAACAACAGCTGCAACTGCAGACCCAGTTCCCAAGATCCCTCCAGTTTCCCCAGCACCATCTTGGGGACCTGGACAAAGATAAGGGCCGATCAGGTAAAGAGGGTAAGCTTGGCGCCTCTCAGTTGGGACGGCACGGACAGGGATCGGACCACTTGTCGGGCCGCAAACAACATTTTTGACAGTCTCCCCGAGGGCAGCGCTCCACAACCCCTGTTCTTCCTGCACTGCCTCTGCCACTTCACTCCACGGTGGACCCGTGTCACGTCAGACCAGTGGGTTCTCAACGCAGTGGCGAGGGGATACCACATCCAGTTCCTTTCAACCTCCCTGGACAGAAAATTGCCCCCCTCCCACAACAGCAGAGAACCCAGATCTGCTAAGCAAGCTCGAGGTCGAATGCCTGAAGTTACTCTCCCTCAGAGCCATAGAAAAGGTTCCCAAGAGAGAGTGTGGCAAAGGGTTCTACTCCGACTACTTCCTAATCCCCAAGCCCAACAGGGATCTACAACCCATTTCAGACCTCAGAGCACTCAACAAACACATAAAGAAAAAAAATTCCGCATGGTCTCCCTACCACAGACTATTCCCTCCCTGTCCCCAGGAGTTTGGTTCGCAGACCTCTACCTAAAGGATGCTTACTTCCACATAGCCATTTGGCCCCACCACAGGCGTTTTCTCAGGTTCGTAGTGGCACAACGCCACTACCAGTTCACTGCCCTCCCTTTCAGGTTATTGCTAGCTCCCAGGGTGTTCACAAAGTGTGTCACTCTGCTCACAGCTTTCCTACACAGGAGGGGTATAAGAATCTACCCCTACCTAGACAACTGGCTCATAGTGGGCAAGTCAAGTTGATGGGTACAAAACCACATCGACCTGCTAATGAACCTATGCGAGTTCCTGGGCTTCTGCATGAACCTAGAGAAGTCCAAGCTTTGCCCCATTCAGGACACAGAGTTCATCAGGGCATGTTTAAACACCTGACATGGCATCGCATACTTGCCCCTGTCAAGATTTCGGTCCATCTGCACCATCATCACGGAGCTCCAGACACCCGGGCTGACGACAGCGTGCAGGTGCATGCAGCTCTTGGGACACATGGCAGTGGCCACGTCAGTAATCCGAACAGCCCGCCTGCAGATGAGACCGTTCCAGCTCTGGTTCATCACAATCGTTTGACCAGAAAGAGACTACCTGGACAAGGTACTCTCAGTCCTTCAATATGCCCTGGAGTCCCTCCAAATCTGAAGGGACCCCGGCTTCTCAATGGAGGAAATTCCATTCAGAAAGTCCAAGCCCTCAATGACCCTGATAACGGATGTGTCTGACATGGGCTGGGGAGCCCACCTATCCGGGGACCTCTCCACACAAGGCGTTTGGAATCCCGAGGACAGTCTCGTCCACATAAATGTGAAGGAGCTACGGGTTATCAGACTGGCCTGCATCACCTTCCCAGACCAGATTCAAGGCAGGGTGGTCCAAATCCTCTCAGAAAATATAACGACCATGTTCTACACGAACTGTCAAGGGGGAGTCCATTCCTCGCATCTATGCAAGGAAACGACCAAGCTCCGGCCACTAGCGATAGACTATCACTTCATGCCGACTGCCTCCCACCTACTTGGGGTAGACAACGGCATAGCGGACTCACTCACCAGGAAACCCCTGATGAGTCACGAGTGGCCCCCTCCACAACAAGGTTTTCTCCCTACTGACAGATGGGGAACCCCTCAGATCAACCTCTTCATCACAGGGCAGAACCGCAAATGCCCCCGGTTCTCCTCCCTCCAAGGTCGGAAGAAAGCTTTTCTCAGCAATCCCTTCCTCCTCAATTGGTCAGGGGCCCTAATGTATGCCTTCCCTCCAATCCCCTGGTTCCATCGGGTGCTCCTGAAAGTCCTCGCGGACAAGGCACACATCATTCTGATAGCCCCGGACTGGCCCAGACAACACTGGTTTCCTCTCCTACAGGACATGTCTGTGAGGACCCTGCTCCGCCTTCCACTGTGGGTGGACCTCCTGACACAGGACTCGGGACACCTTTGGCACCCAAACCCAGGCCTCCTGCACCTGACAGCCTAGATGTTCTCTGGCTTAGCGAGCAACAGAGGCATTGCTCGGCTAGGGTTAAAAAGGTCCTGGTTGGTAGCAGGAAACCCTCCACCAGGTCCACCTACATGGCAAAATGGAATCACTTTTCCACTTGGTGCCATGACAAAGACATAGACCCTACCTCCGCACCAATTCAGGCAACTTTGGATTACCTTCTTGATCTAAGAGAGAAGGCCTATGCCTGTGCTCATTAAAAGTCCACTTGGTGGCAATCTCAGCAATTCACCAAAGAGTAGATGGAGCTCCACTCTTTTCACACCCCAGCTGCCATAGATTCCTGAAAGGGGTGGAAAAACTTTTCCCCCACATCTGTAAACCCACTCCACGGTGGGATTTGAATGTTGTGCTGCGGGCTTTGACAGAACCGCTGTATGAGCCCTTGGACTCAGCCACCCTGCTCGTACTGTCCTGGAAGGTGGCTTTTCTCATAGTAATTACCTTGGCCAGAAGGGTCTCAGAGTTATGAGCCCTGTCCTCTGAACCCACATATATGGTTTTCTTCCCAGACAAGGTGGTCCTGCATCACCACCCCTCATTCTTGCCCAAGGTTGCCACCCCCTTCCACATGAACCAAGAAATCTGCCTGACAGTCTTCTATCCAGACCCTCAGGTGACAGAAAACCAGAGATGATGGCATACCCTGGATGTGAGGAGAGCGCTCCTAATCTATATTAAGCGCACGCAATTTTTCCACAAGACCTCCCAATTGTTTGAGGCGGTCTCTGAACGCATGAGAGGCTTGCCAATATCCTCCCAATGCATCTCCAAATGGATTGTGAACTGCATTAAAGACTAGTTCAGAAGGTCAAACATGCCTCCCCCAGAGACTGTGAGATCCCACTCGACCAGAGTCAGGTGTCTTCCATGGCATTCCTCACTAAGGTCCCGATCCAAGAGATCTGCAGGCAGTGGCATCGCTAGCATTGGGCACCCCGGGGCATGTGCCTTGGGTCCCAAAGCTGGTGCCCCGGATCTCCGGCCCAATCGGGCCGGGGATCCGCGGCCCGATCCCTGGTGGTCCGCAGCCGCGGCGGCCGTGTCTCCGGCCAGGGATCCGGGGCCTAGTTGGCTGCCTGGCAGGCCCCGCCCCCTGGCCATGGATAGGGCAAGGGGGTGGCTGTGCCACTGCCGGCAGCTAGGCCGTGGCACAGCATGGCCTGGCCCGGCCAGAGGCTGCCGCTGGAGGCTGGGCCTGCTGCCGCAGCCAGGTCCTGGATCCCCAGCGGGGGACGGGGCTGCTGCAGCTGCGGGCGGCCGGCTGGGTCCCGGATCCCCGGCCGGGGACGGGGTCGCCACGGCCACCGGCGGCCAGGCCGGGGATCCAGGGCCTGGCTGGCCACCCGCAGCTGCAGCAGCCCTGTCCCTGGCCGGGGATCCGGGGCCTGGCTGGCTACCCGCGGTGGCCCCGTCCCCTGCTGGGGATCCGGGGCCAGGCTGTGGCCGTGGCCACGGCAGCCCCGTCCTCAGCCAGGGATCCAGGGCTGCAGCTGCGGGCCCGGCCTCCAGTGGCCACTTCAGGCCAGGCCAGGCCAGGCCAGGCTGCACTGCGCCGCGCCGCACCACACTGCGGCCTAGCTGCCAGTGGCAACGCGGCTTCCCCCTGGCCGTAGCCCGGGCCAGGGGGCATGGCCTTCTGGGTGGGGGCGGGGCCTGCCCTCTGGGGGCGGGGGCTGGGCCCGTGCCCCGGGTCCCTCCCCTCCCCAGCAACGCCCCTGTCTGCAGGGCCGCTACGTGCTTGTTGATACATACCTTCACGACGCACTACGCCATTGCCCAACAGGCTAGAGATGATGCCGCTGTAGGCAGACCTGTACTCATTGTGGGTAGACTGTAACTCCTCCCACCATCCTTGGGGACGGCTAGCAGTCACGTGTAACTGAATGACGTGAGCAGCGCTTGAAGGAGAACAGTTGGTTAATCACCAGTAACCGTCCTTCTTCGAGATGGGTTGCTCACATACATTCACGTCCCTCTCACCGTTCTTGCTAACAGAATTGGCAAAGGTATATGGGACTGGGAGGGTCAGGGTCACGGTCACCTATATAGCTGCGGTCACGGTATGGAGGGGGCATTGGCCTTGCGCCCTGACCTGACAGATTAACGCTAAAGACTTTCCGAGCTACGGTGTGCTGCGGCACGTAGACACCTGTAACTGAATGTATGTGAGCAGCCTATCTCAAAGATGGACAGTTATTGGTGAGTAACCAACCATTCTTGAGTGCTGTTTTGATTTCTGATATCGCTTTTGGAAAGGATGAAAAGAGTAAAATGGTGTCATTTGCTTATTTAAGCCATGTTGCCTGAAGACTTAAGAGGCTATGTCCACACATTGCTTTTAAATCAAAACAATGACCATTGTTTCAATTTAAAATAAGTCATGTCCAAACAACATTTCATTACAGTATTTCAAAATGATGAGCCCTGTCATTTTGAAACAACGAACCTTATTTCAAAATAGTAAAGCCTAGGAAGAAATCGAAATTGCCATTAAATCAAAATGGTCATTTCGAAATAATGCCGTTCGGACATGTTATTTTGAAATAACCCTTATTTCGATTTAACACTTTTGCCCTTCTCCTTCCCAGGGTGCCTTCCTTTTTCTATATATTGGGTGGGGGGCATGGCCCAGTGAGGGGGCCATGTTGCCACACCTCCCATGGTGCACCTCTCCTGAATCAAAATAGCAAGTTCTGTGTCCAGACTTGCTGTTTCGATTTGGTGTTTTTGCTTAATTTGATTTAAGTTAAATTGATTTAATGCTTTTATTTTGAATTAACTTATTTTGATTTAACTTAAATCAAATTAACCCTGTACGTGAGGACATAGCCAGAGAGAACAGAGCTTGCTGTTGATGAAATAGGAGAAGAGCAGCCCAGAGTTGTTTAGGAGCTGCAGAGATATTTGGGGTACTATAAATGAGTACCCTTTCTCCTAGCATGTGTTGGAGAGAAAAAGGAGTTATCTAAATGGACCAGGACTGATTTTATTTCCATTTTACATGGCAGTTTGTGACAACTTACATTTTGATTAAAATTCAGTTAAACTTTGCATTTGGAAGTACAAAAAAAATTGCAGTGGAATTCATTGCAGAATACAAACATAAGATAGCAACAGTGAATGTGTCTGGTCAGCCTGACTGCTAGGGCTGTATGACCTGATCCTATGTTTTACACTCCCTTGCATTTCTTTTCATTCCATTCTGTAAGTCGACCCATCTTCAAAGCATCTGACTAAGTGGGATTTTCTCCCATGAAAGCTCATGAAAACAATAAATCTGTTAGTCTTTAAGTGCCACACAACTCCTTGGTTTTTTTTGCAGGAGTATGGGGGCACTGAATCAGGGAGAGAAAGAAATGTTCTTGGCTTCTGTGACAGCTGTTTCCCTACTAACAGTCAGTCAGTTAATGGTCACAGATGTCTCTGATCCCTATCTGACAACTTAGCCCTTTCTTAAACAGGAGACAGTGCAGACAGGTGGCAGCACTTAGCTGATGGCTGGAGCAAAGTAGCACTGACAGCAGTTTCAAAGTGACAGGTGGCTCAGAGCAGTGACAGTGCCTTCGGGAAGATGTACGATGGAAAGTGGTGGCAGAATTAGACAGCTTGGGTTGAAGCCATTGAGAGAGCAGCAGCCTACTGAAGGGATTCCAGTGCAGAACTTCCTAATCACCAATTAATTCTGAAATCACCTCAGATGGATTAGGTATTACAATCCCACAGGTATCCCTGGTACACTGAATTGGTCATACCAGCTGAAACTCAGTACCTGATATCAGTGAGCCTCCTGGCTTATGGCACTGGGATGCTCTTCAGTCACACTGAGGCCAGAAACACAGTTTTCTGTTGTCTGCTGGAAGGAGATTGGCATCTCCTCTTTGAGGCAGATCTTGCTATTGTCCTCCATGCTTTTGTTACTAAGAGACTAACTGTGAAGGTCTCCCACAGCTAGTGAAAAACACCTACCTGCTTTCTGAGCAAAGGAGGCTGGTGAACATATATGAGTCCTGTGTTCTGCAGTAGCTGCTGGTAAATAGTCCTCTGGCTGATACGCAAGGTCCTGGCAACTCAAAATCCAAAACAGCTCTCAACTCCAGCTACTCCAGAAATCATCTCCGTATCTCTCACCTGCCACATATGCTGTGCCTGTATAGAATGGTTAAGCTAGTTGCTCCAAAAAAAAAATTAATAAATAAATAAAGTGCTCAAGGACACTGGAGGCGGAATCCATAACCTTACAGTTTCAAAGAGGTAGCTGTGTTAGTTTAGCTCAGCAAAACAAGCAACCCTGTGGCACTTTTAAAAGCTAACAAATTTATTTACTGCATGAGTTTTTTGTGGGGGAAAATCCCAATTTGTCAAACACTTTGAAACTGTAAATTCCCAATCCTTGAAGCATCTGATGAAGTGGGATTTTCTCCCATGGAAGTTCATGATAAATATATTTGTTAGTCTTTAAGGCTATGTTCACACAGGGCAGGCTTGTTTCAAAACAAGACGTTTCGAAACAAGCTGTTTTGAAATAACAAGTTATTTCGAAACACTTTATTTCGCAGGACAAAAACTTTGTCTGCGAAATAAGGGAGCAAAATAGCAGGTCCACAGTGTGGACCTGCTATTTCGCTTGGGGAGGGGACTGCAGGCACTCACAGGGTGCAGTGCAGAGGGGCGCTGCACCCCATGGGTGCCTGCAGAGGGCTGCAGACACCGGTGGGGTAAAGCACGGCTGGGCGCTTTACCCTGCCGGTGCCTGCAGAGGGCTGCAGGCACTGGCGGAGTCAGGCTCGGGGCTGCGCCTCACTCCACCGGTGCCTGCAGGAGCAGCTGCGCCGGGGATTCCGGGCTGGCGCTCACTCCGGCCCCGGCAGCAGCAGGCTCCAGCTGCGCGCCGGAGCCTGCGCCGCCAGGTTTGGGGGCAGCCAGGGCTTTAAAGCCCCTGGGGTGAGGCGCCCCGCTGTGCCTCTCCTGGCAGGTGCCTGCAGGGGACTGCAGGCACCCTCCAGGTGAGGCGCGGTGCCTGCAGTCCTCTGCAGGCACTGGCAGGGTAAAGCGCCCAGCTGCGCTTTACCCTGCCGGTGTCTGCAGCCCTTGCAGTCACCCCCGCCTGAAGAGCTGGGCTGCTTCAGGCGGAAGTGCCTGCAGTCCCGCTCTGCTGGCCATGGGTTACCCCTCAGCACCTTGGCCAGGGTGCTGAGGGTTCCCTGGCCAGGGTGCTGAGGGAGGGTGGCCCTTCCTCCCAGGGTGCTAAGCACCCTGGGAGGAAGGGTCAAATGCTGTTTCGAAACAACTGTTGTTTCGAAACAGCATGTCCCGCTGGCATTGTTTCGAAAGGGACAACTCCCTTTCGAAACAAAAGCGGGTTTAAGCTGTTTCAACAGAACATCTGCATTTCGAAACAAGCAGTTTGCTTGTTTCGAAATGGCCGTACGTCATGTGGCCATGGCAGTTCTTATTTCGAAACAAACCCCTGTTGTTTCGAAATAAGAACTGTGTGTGAACATACCCTAAATGTGGCACAGGACTCCTTCTATGTTTAACCTTACAGTATATTTCAGCGGAGGTAGCCTTAAAGCTGCCTTCTCCAGTCACCTACGATTGCCCCAGCACCGGGGGCATCGCTGCCCTGGGGACGAATCCAGGTCACGGTGCCAGGCCCCACCCCCGGCCCGCAGGCCCCACCCCCTGGCCAGGGACAGGGCCGGAAGCTGCAGCGTGCCGCTGCGGATGGCTGGGCCCACATCCCCAGCCAGGCCCAGGGCTGGAAGCGGCCGCAGGCAGCTGGGCCCCACATCCCCGGTGGGGGTTGGGGCCAGAGCAGCCACTGCTGCTGCAGGCAGCCGAGCCCTGGATCCCCAGCTGGGGATGGGTCTGCCGCGGCAGCAGGCAGCTGAGCCCCGGATCTCCGGCCCAATCAGGCCGGAGACCAGGGTGGGGGCCGCCAGACCTAGGGCACCAGCGCTGGGATTCGGGGCATGTGCCCCGGGTGCCCAGTGCCAGCGACGCCCCTGCCCTGCACCATAGCAGCCCCTACTTGACAAACTCTCTGGCTATGTCCACACTTATCTGGTTAAAGAGATTTAAGTTGAATAGATTTAACTTAAATCGATATAACAATTATTAAGTTGATTTAACTTAAATTGCTTTAACATGTCCCCACTAGAAACCCAAATCGAACTAGCATGTCCATGGACAGGACTTGCAACTTCGATTTCAGAGAGGGGCACCTTGGGAGGTGTGGCAACATGGCCCCCTGGCAGGGCCATGTTGCCACCCAATCCCCTACCTTGCTCTCCCCAGGAGACCTGATGGCAGAGGAAAAGCATCTCCCACTGGCTCTGGACTCCCTGAGCCCACTGAGGGAGAAGCCAGCTCCTCAGACTGGCTGCAGCCTTGTGGCTCAGCTCCTGGCTAGAGCGCTGGGAGGTGGGAGCACGGGGATCCCTCCTCCTGCTGCTCAGCCAACACAGGGGGAGCAGGGTGTGTGGGGTCCCTTCCCCCCCCCCCACCTGGCTAGATCTCCGGGAGCTGGGCATGTGGGAGGCCCTTCCCCCACCAGCTGGTCAACACAGTGGGAGCTGGGTGCATGGGGTCCCATCCTCCACCACCTGGCTAGAGCGCAGGGAGCTGGGTCCCTTCCACCTGCCACCTCCCTGGCCAGGCTGCTGGCGGCTCCCTCTACTGAAAAAAATGCAGCAGCTGCCTGAAAATTCAGCAGCAGTCACGGCTGGAGTGGGAGGGCTTCCCAGGAATGCCACAGAAAGACATCTCCCAGAGTGGCTCATCTTGGCAGTGTGGCTGGGGACAGGGCTCCCCAGGCATGCCACAAAAAGAAGCAGCTCCTTTCAGGGGTTCCCAGACATGCTGCAGAAAGAAGTGTCCAGAGTGGCTCCTTTGGAGAGCATCACACTACAGTGAAGAGATACTCCAGGCAGCTTTTTTCTGTGTCACATGGAGGCAAAGGCATGGGGGGACCCACCTGTGTCCCAGCTGCATCTGAAAGAAGCTTCCCAGAATGGCTTTCAGTGGCCGAAGTGGCAATTTTTGTGGTACTGCAGAGGGGGCCGCATGCCATTCTGGGTGGCCTTGGGTGCCACTGTCAGCACATGTGCTGGGGGTTGCCTAACCGTCTTAATATATCAATATGATTTTCCTTATAGCAAAACGATGGAGCTCATCATTTTGCTATAAGAAAACATTATGTGGACCTAACTTTTTTTAAAAATTGAAATAATCAGTGTTATTTTGATTTAAAACCTGTGTGTGGAGATACCCTCTCTGTCATAGGCACAAGGGGTATATCCAAGGAAAACAGGTGTAGATGGGACATCCCAATGCCCTGGCAATCCTGGAGGACCTGAGGTTCAGTATTTTTCCACTTATTCAGATTGTACTGGGAGTCCACTCCAGAGAAAATAACCTAAGATTAAACGATCACAAAGGTGACTTAAAGCCACCTTTTATTTGTCACTGTTAGAAATTCCTCTAAATTCCCACCTGCCCACATTCACAAAGTGTTAAAAAACATGTCTCTTTCTCTGGGCTATTGATAAGAACCAGCTCCATTTCCTCTCTTGTTTGGAGTAGTAGCAGTATGTTTCAGTTAAAAATTTTGTTGCTGAGCTGGGTCATGGAATGGTAGCTTCTCATACTGTACATAGAAGAATGGCCTTTGTTTATAACCAAGCTATACACCGTGCATGCAGATACTGTGGTGCCATGGAAATGTTTAAAATAACCACATGAAACAGTGCTGTGTTTAAACTACAGTGAAGTATGAAAAGAAATTGCAAGTAAAATATCAGAGTGCACTTAGTCTTTTAAAAAGGAAATTCTTTTGTGCCTTGCTAGATGGAATTGTAAAAAAAATAATTAGGGTTTGAATGGTGCAGTGAATTTCAGATTCCTTACAGCAAATATAACATGGAGAGGAGCTATGATGATGTTTTACTGGGAGGAATCCCTTGAAGAACTATTATAATAAGGCAAATAAATTATCAAAGCTAGATTGAGCTTCAGACTGCAAAAGACAGATGCTTAGGAAGTTAATGTACCATTAATGCACATTATAACTGAAGAAAGATGTGCAGGTAAAAGAGTCTCTGATTTAGATTTGTGTGAGGGGGTAGGGACTTTTTCCAATACATGCTCAGACATGAAGGCTAGTGTAGAGGTCGGCAACCAGGCGAGGGAGAAGAGCCATCCTCCCTCCTCCCCACACAACCACATGAGCAGGAGCCAGCTCAGCAGTTGTGGCCCCTCGCGCTGATGGGGGTGCGGTGTGCAGGCTGCACATGCCTGATCCCTCCTACTTTCCCTCCCTGCACTGGCAGGGAGGAGCACAGCTGTCCGCCTACCAGCCAGACCTCCTTCCCATGAGCAGCTAGCAATGGAGCTGCGGCTTGCGGAGGCAGGGCCCTCTGCAGAGTTTGGACCGCTTTGATGAGGCCATTCCAGGCTTCAACAGAGGCTGCTTTGCCCCCAAGCCCTGAATCGGGCCTGGAGTGGCCAGGTCGAAGCGGCCTGAACTCCACGGAGGGGCTGTTCCAGGACCCTGTCTCTGCAAGCTAATCACTTCAGAACCTCCTCTTATTGTACGAGGGTGAGCACCAGCTTGTCTGCAAACATTCACACACAACTGGACCTGCTGAGTTCAATGGAATTACTCACATGTGGAAAGTTATCATGTGCAGTATGTGTGTGCAAAATTGGGGCCAGAAATATCAAGCTCACCTATCTTAGAATGTTAAATGAACGAACAACAGCAATTATTAGCACACCAGTGTCTGTGTGTGTGTGTGGGGGGGGTAATTTAGTGCCCATGAAAAAGAGGAAATAAGAGTATTAGACAGAGACAGGCATTGTATGGGAACAAATTTTTTTCTGTATAAACAACTTCCCCCAACATGTTACAGGTAGTATTATGGATAGGCCACCGTGTAAGGTGCCCCAAATATTATTATCACCCTGCCAGGAAATGAAAGGCACGCCTCTCAATGCTGGACCAGGTCCATATGATACAGCCATGATGTTACCATCTTTTGATGAGGCCACCTTCTCCGACCCACTTCAAGCTTTCAGCTGCAGACATACTCTGCAGACTTAGCTTCATAGACTCTTAAGTTTGGAAAGGACCAATATGATCATCTAGCCTGAACGCATGCACAATGCAGGTCACAGAACCTCAGCCACTCCTGTGATAAACATCTAATGGTACCTATGACTGAATTATTTAAGTTCTCAAACCATAATTTAAAGATTTTAAGATACAGAGAATCCATATGCAAGTGAGACGTGCTGCATGATGCAAGCTACTGGCCTCCCTTCAGCTGGTTCTTTAGGTGCGTGAATTCCCCAACCACTGGCAGCAATGTCTTCGCATAATATCATCCAGCACATGCTTTTCCATTCTCCAGCTCATGCCTTCTGACTACCTTCTGTTCTCCTACACTACAATTTAATTCCCAGTCCTTTAGTTCTCCTTTTTTAACTGCTATATGCAAGGATTCTCATGCTTTATAATGGACTCATTTATGGGTTTTTCCACGTGCACTGAGCAAAGGCCAGGTTGTTGCCCTGACCCTGGGCCGGAGCAGAAGGCAGTTAGTGACTCTGAGTAGCCACACTAGTGAACTACAGTAAGGGATGTACCAGCCTCCCTAAGGCTTCTCTCTTTCCCAGGCTGCTATCTGCCATTTGGGACTAATTGAAACAGGTGACACACACAAGCCACGCTGCCCTTTGGCCCTATATCAGCAGATGGAAATAGAGTTTTCCACTTCACTGAGTGTAGCTGTTGTCTTTGGGACATAGTATCTTCTGTGACAGTTACTCCAGTGCCTCCTCTAAAGCAACATGATAAACACGGGAAAGGATTTGGGAGAACAGCAGGAACTAAACTTGATGACTGACACCGGGAAGAGTGAAGGTAAAAAAACCCCACAAATAAGTAGCCGGCAGGTGACTGAGTCACAAGAGTGTAATGGGAGACAGGACTCAACATGAGCTGGTTAGATATACTAACTGTCCAGGAAACTAGTTCTAGAAGTAGCCCTGGTTTCAGTCCTTACGTGTCAAACTCTTGCCATTCAAAATATTGGTACTGCATTAAGCAGAGACTTCCAATTATAAAAAATTAGACAATGATTTTAGAGCACCGAGCTAAATGCGTTATGACAGGGATAGGTTATAAATTAGACTCATAAAAAAAAACCTTTGGAAGCTGATTTATAGGTAATCAAATTGTTAATGGATGAAGTGGATAAATGAAAAGGCATTTTTCATTTCCAAAAGCAAATCTTCTGTGGGAGGGAGGCAAGAACAGTCCTGTGAGTTAGTT
Source organism: Podocnemis expansa (assembly GCA_007922195.1). Taxonomy (NCBI): domain Eukaryota; kingdom Metazoa; phylum Chordata; order Testudines; family Podocnemididae; genus Podocnemis; species Podocnemis expansa. The sequence continues at coordinate 58,812,584 of ML681989.1, forward strand.
TACATAGTCAACTGATGTCATTGCTTTAGGATGTACTGGTGAATAGTGTTGTATAACAATTTCTTTCCTCCCTCATTTTTCACATTCACTAAATTAGAAATTAAGTTGCTGGGCCGCTCTTCTTTTATCAGGCTTTTTTGACATAAGCTGTTAGAGGTTTGGAACACTGAGAATCACATATTCAGCAGGTGTAAATCAGCAAAACTGTATCGGCTTCAATGGAGTTCTGTTGATTTACACCATCTTGCCCTGATACTTTATATAAATTACCATAACATCCCTCAAGATGCAGGACGGGATTAATCTCTGATGTATTGTCATTGATTTCATTGGTTTCTACTAGGGATGAATTTGGCCCATACTTTCTGTCAGTAGCAAGACGGAACCCCAACTGTGTTGAGGGGAGGAAGGCTTTTACATGTTACCTCTGTCATTTGACAGGAGCACATCAGTAGGTGTGAGGTATGTGCCAATCATTAGAAGTGGTTTCATTCCTTCAGGTGTGTGGTGAAGCTTCACACTGATAATTATAAGCTGACTTCAGAAAGAAATATGGTACTTGTCAAGGGCATAATTTCAGTTACGCCCTTACATGCTAACACTCGACAAGACCTTAACGGTTGGTTACTCACCAGTAACTGTCCTTCTTTGAGATGGGCTGCTCACATAAATTCAGTTGCAGGTGTCTACATGCTGAAGCTCATGGTAGCTTGAAAAGTCCTTAGCATTAGCCTGTCAGGTCAGGGTGCATGGACAATGCCCCCTCCACGTCACGACCACAGCAATATAAGTGACCGTGACCCTGATCCTCCCAGTCCCATATACCTTTGCCAACTCTGTTAGTGGGGACGGTGGGAGGCACCTGAATGTATGTGAGCAGCCCATCTCAAAGAAGGATGGTTACTGGTGAGTAACCAACCATTCTCCTTCAAGCGCTGCTCACATCATTCAGTTACAGGTGACTGCTAGCTGTACCCAAGGACGGTGGGAGGAGTTACAGTCTACCCACACTGAATACAGCTCTGCCTACAGCAGCATCATCTCTAGCCTGTTGGGCAATGGCGTAGTGCGTCGTGAAGGTATGTATCGATGCCCACGTAGCGGCCCTGCAGATCTCTTGGATCGGGACCCTAGCGAGGAAGGCCGTGGAAGGCACATAAGCTCTGGTAGAGTGGGCTCTCACAGTCTCTTGGAGAGGCATGTTTGACCTTCTGAACTAGTCTTTAATGCAGTTCACAATCCATTTGGAGATGCATTGGGAGGATACTGGCAAGCTTCTCATGCGTTCAGCAACTGCCACAAACAATTGGGAGGTCTTGTGGAAAGATTGTGTGCGCACAATATAGTTTAGGAGTGCTCTCCTCACATCCAGGGTATCCCACTGTCTCTGGTTTTTTGTCACCTGAGGATCTGGATAGAAGACCGTCAGGCAGATTTCTTGGTTCATGTGGAAGGGGGTGGCAACCTTGGGCAAGAACAAGGGGTGGTGATGAAGGACACCTTGTCTGGGAAGAAAACCTTATATGGAGGTTCAGAGGACAGGGCTGGTAACTCTGAGACCCTTCTGGTCAAGGTAATTGCTACCAGAAAAGCCACCTTCCAGGACAGTACGAGCAGGGTGGCTGAGTCCAAGGGCTCATACAGTGGTTCTGTCAAAGCCTGCAGCACAACATTCAACTCCCACTGTGGAGTGGGTTTACGGATATGGGGAAAAAGATTTTCCACCCCTTTCAGCAATCTATGACAGATAGGTTGTGAAAAGAGTGGAGCCCCATCTACTCTTTGGTGAAAGGCCGAAATTGCCGCCAAGTGGACTCTTAATGAGGACAGGCATAGGCCTTTCTCTCTTAAATCAAGAAGGTAATGCAAAGTTGCCTGAATTGGTGCAGAGGTAGGGTGAAATAGAGTTTGGGGAGCTGAAGTAATTCTTGCATGTTTTTTTTATTTCCTTGGGGACTTCTGAGTTTGGTGTACTTCTCTGGAAACATTTGTCAACTAAAAAAGGAATCTTTTTGTTTCAGGATGTTGGATTTGCATTTCTTGGGGTATTTTTGAAGTTTCATAAACAGTATCATTAAATGTCAGCTCGGGTAAACCCCCATGCACTTTATATACAATTCTCTATTCCTTGTTTTAGGATATGTATTGCCTGGTGAACTTACTGCAGTCTTTCTTAAATGATGCAAGAACTGAAAACTTCCTTTGATGAACGGAGAAAGAACACTGACCAGGCTATGTGGTCATTGCTGTGTTGATTTACTTGATGCAACATTTAATAAAGATACTGGCTAAAGTGTGGAATTGAATGTTCCCTTTATTATTTGATGAAATATTCAACTGTGATGTGACAATAAACATCAGAACATCACAGACACATCAAAGAAGAAGCAAGAGCAGTATCTTCTTTCCCAAATGCTATATCCATTTTTTAAAATCATAGCTTTTTTCAGATTTTTTTCTTAAGATTCTCTCAGCCAGTCCTCTCCAAAAAAATCCCATATATCTTTGTGTGTACATGCATGCATGCATGTGTGTGCACAATCATGCACAATTCCAGAAGGTGAAGATTGTATTTCACTCACACATCAGAAGTTGTGTTGAAAGTCTGAAAGTTTTGCAAAAGATTCTTGACTGCTGATTTCTCCCTCCAGGTAACTAAGCACACAGTGCCCCTCTGATCAGAAACAGTACTATAGCCCTGCTCCTTAGAAGTGGGAACTCACCAGTTCATGCGTAATCCCCTCCTGTATGGAAGATGTGCAAACAGCCTAAAAGCCATAATATAAAGGAAAAGACTGCTTATATCTAAGACATGCTGGCTGAATGAGGACACAGGAAGGAGCAAGACACTGGGAGATGCTGAACATCCAAATTGCAAGGATCAGGTCAGGTGAGTAAAGGGCATAACAGTCATGAGGGTGACATAAATCAAATGATCTGTTTGGTTTGGCAAGTTCTCCTGGAATATTATTTACTTCTGTCCTTAGGGATGGTGGAAACAGCAGGATAGGGTCCTCAACTTTGGAACTTGCTTCCCACATTGATGGAAAAGAACCTGAGTTTGCTGACCACTAGATCGTGGTGCAGGGCCCACCCACTCTCTCAGGCTATGTCTACACTGGCAGTTGGTTTGAATTAAGAAGGCTTAATTTGACTTATTACCTGTTTACACTAGGCTTTCCTTAGTTTGCACTAAGAACTTCCTTAATTCAAACTAATGAATGCCTAGTTCGAACTAGTAATACCTGCCTGTTAGTTCAAACTAAGCCCTTAGTTCAATTATTAGTTTGAACTAAGAACAGTGAAGACTAGGGCTTACCCTTAGTTCAAACTTAATAAGTTTGAACTAAGGGCAGTTAGTTCGCAATAGCAAAGGAGACTAATTCGAACTAACATTAGCACAAATTAGTCCACATTGTTAATTCAAACTAATAAGTTTGAGGGTAGTTTGAACTAGCCTCAAACTTATTAGTTTGAATTAACAAATTTGAACTTTTCCTAACATAGACATAGCCTCAGTGTCTGACTGGTAGAATGCCATATGACACATATGGATGAGATAAATATGGCAGGGATTTAGATACTTTTTTTGTTCACACTTGGCTGTATTATTGTAATTGATGTCCTATGTGTCTAAGGATGCCCATGAAACTGGGGAGTGGCTGAAGGGCAGCTGCCCGGTGGGCAGGAGCAGCACCCCCTGCTCTGCCCTGCCGCCAGGGCTCCAGCAGCAGCTGGAGGGGCAGCGGATGCAGGCACCCACTCTGCCTGCCGCTGGGGCTCAGGGCATGCCGCCCTGGCAGGGGCCATGGGTGCCAGCTTTGCCTCCTGCCCGGGCTCAGGAGGAGCTGCCAGCCCCACGCAAGTGGCAGGTGCCGGCTTTGCCCCCCACCCGGGCTTGGGGGGAGCTGCCAGCCCCGCGAAAGCCCATTCCCTAGCCCCTCGCAGGCTCTGTCATTTTGAAATAAGAAAACATCGTGTTAACCTAATCTTTTTTATTTTGAAATAACCAGTGTTATTTTGAAATAAAAGACATGTGGACATATCCTTAGTCTTTAAGTTCAGGACATGTGTACCGCAATGTCACTTCCCCTGTTTCTCTACCTAAAATCCAGGAAGCACAATATTAGTTAGTTTCGAACAGTGCCACTTTACATTACTCCTAACAGGTGCCATGAGAGAAAATACCAGAGCTAGCTCTCAGTCTGCAAGGGATTTTTTACACTGATTCTGCAAATGCCTGAAGGACCTTTTGCCACATAGGCAACACTGGAGGGGAAAGGGCAAAATAAATGATGCTGTAATATATAACACAGTGTTATGGCTTCATCATTACCCTCCTTTGTGATAAGAGGACATAACGGCTATAGTTTAGTAGATACTGCAAAATATATTTCATGAATATTCATTTGAATATGTAAACAAATTAGCTTCAGCTGTGTTCCCTTTTGAGTTCATTTTCCACATATGACAAGGCTACTTTCAGAATTGTTCCAAGAAACAGCAAATGTTAAGTTTACACTGTAAAATATTAGTGGGAAGTGAATGTTGAGTTCTGAAACACAAATATTTGCACTGCAATGTCCTCCCTTAATGCCTATGGGCCCCAACTAAGGATTCTGCTGCCATTGTGCTCTGCTTTGTACACAAGTGAATGCAAACATGATTGATTAGTCTTCTGTACATAGAAATTCTGTAGTTTTCTATGGTTCTTAAGCTCTCCTGAAGTTCTTGTCTGGAAAAAGCTGTTATAGAATGAGCTGCTGACTATGAAGTGCTATGTCCTATTCATGAGAATAGTGGGTTGGAGCATCACAATGGATGTCTCTATGCCTGTTGATAATCCAGGCAACAATGAGAGGCACGGCATAATGACTACTTCTCATGTTTGTAAAAATGGCATCCATGCATCCATATTTCAGTGAGTTCTGATTGCTTCACTTCTGATATGCAAGAAGAAATTAGATAGAGACTGAAACAGAAGGATGGAAAGCAAAATAACCCATAGGTTGATTACATAAAGCAAAACTTCTGTTGTGGACATGGCATATTATAACCCCTGGGAATATGGGATATGGACCATGATTTAACAAGCATCTTGATGGATACTCTGAAGTGGAGACCATACATCAAATGAGCAATTACTTGAGAAGAGAACAGGAAGTGGAAAATAATAATGGCATTTGTTCAGTGATCACCCTAACCTCACAGGATAGTTCTTCTCTACTAGGCCTAAAGACTTAACATAAAAAGCTTTCTTATATTTCTCTTGACTCAGTAGCCACAGAAACCTATCACAATCATCATATGAAAATACATACAGTTTGTAATTGTAGTTATTCATGATGTTTGATGGTAGAGTTGACATATGATGAAAGAAATTTATAAGCACACAAAATAATAGTCATATACCTTATATGTTTCAGAAGATAAGTAGTGGTTCTGTTAATAACAAAAAAGGGTGTTTCCAAATATGAAGACAAGGCCCACTGGTTCTCATGCTATATTCCACTGCAGAACATGCTAGCTAGTGAAGAGCTATTTGTATGGTAGCAGCTTGTAAATTTGTGTAAGAAAAAATGTAAGATATTGTGAAATGTTATGAGTGGTGACAAGCAATGAGCTATGGAAAATCTCTCTGTGACATCTAGAGAATAAGTAAGCTTTCATGCTGATGATGCTCATTAAAAAAATAATGTGTTAATTACATTTGTGATTAAACTCCTTAGGTGAGAATTGTCTCCTGCTCTGTGGATTTACCCACATTCTACCATATATTTTGTGTTTTGTCAATCTCAGATGACAACTCACTGCATGTTTGATTTAAGAACACTTTCACTGCTGATTTGACAACCCACAAAGAAGGTACCAATATAAGATTACTAACGATAGCTACAGCACTTGATGCAAGGTTTAAGAACCTGGAGTGCCTTCCACATCTTATAGGGTCAAGGTATGGAACAGATTGTCTGAATAAATCTTTAAAGAGAGCAGCTGAAAACAAACTAAATCGTGTTCCATCACCCTGCCACTGCACTCAGTATGTAAAGTATGAAGAATAAGAAAATAAAAGGAAAGCAGAACAAAGAAATGAGCTTAATAGTTCCATGAAATGCCCTTTCTTTACTGGAATCTGTGATGGGATGTGAAGGGGTTAGTATGAACCTCAGAGAACAATTAGGTTACCTGGATGCACCTGGAGGGAGAGCCAGGCTTAACTGAACATGAAGCCCAGAAAGGCACAAATAGGTTGGGTTACTATAAAGCCAAGAAACTGAGAGCAGAAGAGGGATGCAAGGAGGAAGTCTGGTGTCATTCTCTGGGAACAGAGAGGTGATCAGCCAGGAGAAAGACTAATCCGGGAATACTAGCCTGAAAGAAGGCTCAACCCAGAGAAGTTACATGGAAGAAAGCCAGGGAAACAGCAGCAAGGAGTGTGATTGTGCAGTTCTTGGCTTCCAGTTATTGAGTTCCTGGGCTGGAATTTATTGTAGAGGGAAGGCCCAGGTTCCCCCACCAGCCATTGGCAAAGTGTCACAGGATCTGGAGATGAAACAGAAGATTGCCTGAGATGACTTATGGACAGCTTTTCTGGTGGCGTCTTAGTTACCCTCAAAATGTAGAGTGGGGGGAACTATATAGAAACCTGACCATAGAGCCAAGTAACAAAAGGCTGTGAGTAACCAAAAGAAAGGCATGTCACACAGGGCATGAGCTAATTCCCAGACCTAGCCACAAGGAGGCATACCCGTTTCACATAAACCTTTCTAAACATATAACACAGCAGCAAATTAAATGGCAACGACATGCATATAGAATAGAATCATAGGGTTGGAAGGGACCTCATGAGATCATCTAGTCCAGCCCCCTGGGGTTTGAATCCAGGACCTTCTGCATGTAGTTGCATGCTGCTGCTATGGGCTCAAAACTCATTTCCATAAGCATTCCATGAACAAAGCTTCATTCGTATCAGGGTCTGCAAATAGCTATCTGACTATGATGAATCAAAATTCCACTCCTAATTCATCAGAATGCTAGAAAATATTTCTACAATTCACCCAGTACTAGTCTCCATTAGCTGTTCCTGTTCCTCTTAATGGTTGGACCATTTGCTGGTTGAGGAAGAAGGGCAATGACTAGATGATCAGGGGACTGAGGCTCGCAACCAGGAGACTGCAAACAGGGCAGTTTGAGAGGGAGTTTCTGAGAAAGGGTTTGTGGGGTTTTATTTATTTTTGGGGTGGGGGTGGGGTTGGGGGGAACACTGTAGTGAAGAAGAGTCGTATTGCTTCTGCCAGCACTGCCTGTGTCCCCTCCACCTGCACCTGTGTCCAGACAGACATTCTGACCATGGATATCTCTACCCAGATCCTGGTGTGGATTTGCAGAGATTGTGGCTTGCATTTTCCACTCATGGATAGCTAGGCTAGGGGGATGATCCAGTGTGAAAGTTGCCTTCTGGAGAAATCTCTCAGGAAGCAGGTGGGAGAGCTGCAGGAGGAGGTGGCGAGGCTTAGGAGCATCAGTTCCCATGAGGAATTCCTCAAGAGAATTCATGAAGAGACATCAAAAGCTGAGGAGACTTCCCAGCTACGGAGGACTGCTGCTGTTACACCACTGAGGAAGGCGCAGATGGCTCTGTTACAGGGAGGACACTGGCAGCTGGCTGCTTCTAGCAGCAGACAGTGCTCCACACCTGCTCCCAACCCCCTCTCCCCACAATGATGATGAAGAACTGTTATGCAGCCCTGGCAATGAGGGATGACGTAGAAGAGGAGAAGCTATGCACCCCAGAGGCTGGGGGGACCACAGCTACTACACCCAGGAAGAAATGTTGGGTAGTGGTGGTTGGGGACTCTCTTCTGAGGGCGACAGAGGCACCCATCTGTTGCCCTGACATGGTGGCCTGGGTGGTGCACTGATTACCAGAGGCCTGTATCTGAGATGTCATAGAAGGCTTGTTGAGAATCATCTGGCCCTCTGACCACTACCCCATGCTACTCATCCATGTGGGCACTAATGATACTGAGACATGTGCCCCTCAGCAGATCAAAAGTGATTACAGGGCTCTGGGAGCACAGATGAAGGAGTTTGGTGCACATGTGGTATTCTCTTCATTCTTTCTGGTCCAGGGTAGGGGCCTGAGCAGAGACAGATACATCCTGGAGGTGAATGACTGACTGTGAAGATACTGTTACCAGGAGGCCTTTGGCTTCCTCAACCATGGAGTGCTGTTCCAGGAAGAAGGACTCCTAGGCAGAGATGGACTCCACCTATCAACGAAGGGAAACAACATATCTTGATGTAGACTGGCTAGCCTAGTGAGGAGGGCTTTAAACTAGGTTTGAAGGGACAAGGTGACTAAAGACCACACGTAAGTCACAATGAGGAATCAAATCAGTGTCTTAGGTGTCCTAATGAAGCCCTAATACCTGAGGTGAGTAGGGAAGGAGGACACCGGTAGAAAATCGAAGGAGGAAGATGCAACAGGAGAGACAATTGGCAGGGGAATGTAGGGCAATCGACCCAGTATCTTAGGTGCCTGTACACAAATGCAAGGAGCCTGAGAAACATGCAGGAAGAATTGGTAGTACTGGCCCAGACAAGGAACTATGATGTTATTGGAATAACAGAGACATGGTGGGACAGCTTGCTTGACTGGAGCTCTACCACGGATGGGTCTAAATGGTTCAGGAAGGACAGGCAGGGAAGAAGAGGTGGAGGAGTAGCACTACGTAAAAGACCTTTATGACTGCTTGGAGTTTCACTAAGAAAGTAGAGACAGGCCTGTTGAATTAAGTTCAGAGGAGACTGCAACAAGGGTGATGTTGTGGTGGGTGTCTGCTATAGACCACCAGACCAGAAGGAGGAGGTGGGTGAGGCTTTCTATGGACAACTAGTAGAAGTTTCCAGATCATGGTCCCTGGTTCTCATGGGTGACTTCAATTAACCTTGACATCTGCTGGGAGGGCAATACAGCAGTACACAGACAATCCAGAAAGTTTTTAGAGAGCGTTGAGGACAACTTTCTGGTACAAATTTTGGAGGAACCAACTAGGGGCCTTGCACCTCTTGACCTACTGCTCACAAACAGAGAACAATTGATCGGGAAAGGAGAAGTGAATGGCAACCTGGGCAGCAGTGACCATGGGATGATAGAGTTCAGAATCTTGATCGACGGAAGAAAAGAGGAAGCTGAACACAAACCATGGACTTCAGAAAAGCAGATTTTGGCTCCCTCAGGGAACTGATTGGCAGGATCCCTTGGGAGGCTAATCTGAAGGAGAAAGGCATCCAAGCGAGCTGGCTGTATTTTAAAGAAACTTGACTAAGGGCACAGGAAGATACCATTCTCATGTGCAGAAAAAACAGCAAACATGGAAGGTGCCCAGCATGGATTAGTAGAGAACTCTACAGTGAGCTGAAACACAAAAGGGAAGCTTACAAAAAGTGGAAGATGACTAGGAAGGCATACAAAGATATTGCTCGGGCCTGCAGGGATAAAATCAGAAAGCCCAAAGGGCAATTGCAGTTGCACCTAGCAAGGGATGTGAAGGATAACAGGAAGGCTTCTACAAGTGTGTCAGTAACAAGAAGAGGATCAGGGCTAGTACAGGTCCTTCCTGAATGGGGTAGGTATCCTCATGGTGGATGATGCGGAAAGAGCTGAAGTACTCGATGCTTTTTTTTACCTCGTCACAGGCAGGGTCAGCTCCTAGGCTACTACACTGAGTAACACAGAATGGAGAGAAGGAGAGCAGTCCTCGATGATGAAAGGTCAGGTTAAGGAGTAGTTAGAGAAGTTGGATGTGCACAAGTCTATGGGGCCTGATGAACTGCATCCGAGGGTGGTGAGGTTTTTGGCCAATCTGATTGCAGAGCTGCTGTCCATTATCTTTGAAAACTCATGGTGAACGGGGGAGGTCCTGGATGATTGGAAAAACGGAAATACATTACCTATCTTCAAGAAAGGGAAAAAGGAGGACCTCGGGAACTACAGACCAATCAGCCTCACATCAATCCCTGGAAAAATCATGGAGCAGGTCCTCAAAGAATCCATTTTGAAACACTTGGAGGAAAATAGAGTGATCAGGAACAGTCATCATGGATTCACCAAGGGCAAATCATGCCTGACCAACTTGATTGCCTTCTGTGATGAGATGACTGGATATGTGGATGTGGGAATAGTGATCAATATGATCTACCTTGACTTTAGCAAAGCTTTTGATATGGTTTCCCACATCACTGTTGTCATCAAGTTAAGGAAGTATGGTTTGGATGAATGGAGCATAAGGTGGATAGAAAGCTGATTAGATCATCGGGCTCACAGGTAGGGATCAATGACTCAGTGTCTAGCTGGCAACCAGTAACTAGTGGAGTGCCCCAGGGGTTGGTCCTGGGGCCGGTTCTGTTCACCATCTTCATTAATGATCTGGATGATAGGTTAGATTGCATGGTCAGTAACGTTGTGAACGACACCAAGCTGTGGGGAATGGTGAACACACTGGAGGGCAGAGATAGCATGCAGGGAGACCTAGACAAATTGTAGCATTTGGCCAAATGAAATCTCATGAGGTTCAACAAGGACAAGTACAAAGTCCTGCACTTAGGATGGAAAAATCCCATGTACTGCTACAGACTGGGGACCAATCTGCTAAGTTGCAGCACTGTAGAAAAGGACTTGGGGGTTATGGTAGATGGGAAGCTGGATATGAGTCAACAATTTGCTCTTGTTGCCAAAAAGGCCAATGGCATATTGGGCTTCATCAGTAAGATTGTTGTCAGTAGATTGAGGGATGTGATTATTCCCCTATATTCAGCAATAGTGAGGCCACGTCTGGAATGCTGTGTCAAGTTTTGGCCTCTGCACTATGGTAAGGATGTTGACAAATTAGAAAGAGTACAGCAGAGGGCAGTGAAAATGATTAGTGGGTTGGGGCACATGACTTAGGAGGAGTGACTGAAGGAACTAGGCTCATTTAGTCTGCAGAAGAGAAGACTGAGGGGGGATTTGATAGCAACCTTCAACTACTTGAATGGGTGCTCCAAAGATGAGGGAGTTAAGCTGTTCTCAGTAGTAACAGAGGACAGAACAGAGAGCACTGGTTCAAGTTGCAGCCGGTGCAGCTGAGGTTGAATATTAGGAAAAACTTTCTCACTAGGAAAGTAGTGAAGTATTAGAATGAGTTACCTAGGGAGGTGGTGGAATGTCCATCTTTGGAAACATTTAAGGCTTGGTTAGACAAAACCTTGGCTGGGATGATTTGGTGGGAGTGGTCCTGCTGTTAGCAGGAGTTTGGACAAGTTGACCGCATGAGGTCCCTTCCAACCCTATGATTCTATGACTAATTTTAAATGTCATTATTTCAGCTATTTTCCTAGTGTAGTTTCTCAGTTGGGCAGCTTTAACTAAAGAGAAGAGTTTCTTCTAAAATGGAAAATCATCTTGACATTAGAAAGAGCATCAGCAGAGATAATGGGTGGTAGCAGAAGCAATGGAAACATGCTTAGGATGTTGACATTTTCCAGACAAAATATGTTAAGGAGAATGTATAGTGTACGTAGGTATGTATACAATATACACACAACTGCCAAAAGAATAAATTACAGTTGCTTAAGTAGGAATACCTACAGTGCACAGTTTATAGCCCAAGATCTAAAGTTTTGGATCCAACTTTCCTGTTAGCATATTTTCTGCCTCGTTTTGTTTAAAACTGAATTCCAAAATGAGTGATCAGATGGTTTCTGACCCTCCTGCAAGTGTATGGGGGTTGGGAGGGCATAAAGGGCCTTCACCCATTTCCTGCACTTTGTATTATTGATAGACCACTCTTTGTTATCCTTACAATACGCTAAAAATGAAACTGACACCTCTTTGCTTATATTGTACATTATATAGTCAACAAAACACATAAAAATGTCTCTTTTAACTAGAGAAATTATTTGCTTTGGAAGCAACCCTGAGGGTCCTTACTCAGACAAAATTCCTATTGAGATCAAAGAACAGCAGGATTTGACTCTGAGTCTGTATTAATTTGACTCTGAGTCTGTATTAATTGAGAATATCAGACAATTTTATTCATCATGAAGTTTGAGGAAAATTACCCCAGTGCACATTGTACTGAAATAGTAAAGAAAAAGACTTCTCCATCAACCTTACCAATGACTAATATATTTTCTCTGAATCCTTTTCATTAACTTGAGGACATGCATGAATTTGCTGTGTGTGTAAATTTGTATAATCAAGTAAAACCTGTACTTAATGAATCAAGCTGCTAAAAATAACCCTAGCAAAATATGTATTTTTCTTTTAAAATTTTTGTTAACTGCATAGTTGTAGCATATTCGGAACAGCATATAGTGGACTGATTTCATTTCACTATAACATTATACAAACCACACTGATGGGAAAGTCATCTATCCTTAATAGGAAAATAAAACAGAAATAACTTCTCAGGATGAATTAATCTCAGAAGATACAGAGGTTCACTTTGGAATAACAAAATAACAGGCATATCTCAACCTTATCTGAACAATCCAAATCTCTCAACTCTGGGGGAAAAAAATGGGCTTGAATTGTTGTGAGAACGGGTTTGTTCATGCCTTCTTTCAATTCTTCCTGCCTTCCGCTGGTCCACAAAGTGGGTGAGGTAATATCTTTTATTGGACCAACTTCTGTGGGTGAAAGAGACAAGCTTTTTGGCTACACAGAGCTGCAAGAACAGTTTCTCTTTTGATTGGATTTGGGCAAAGAATTTGAAATGTGCGATTTATTTGGTAAATTTAGTCCTTTTCTTGTTCAAGAATTGTCCATAAGATGACAGTGCCACCTTTTCTTAGCTGGGGTAAAGCAAGGCTTGGTTAAAAATTTCTCTTTAAAAGTAGTTATCAATGGAAAATTTGACCAACCTGGCTAGTTATTTTATAGGTTGGCCAGTGGGTAGAAAAATAACTTATTCAGCTGGGCATTTTTTATAAGGGTCTAAATATTTGCATTATTATCACAATGCACTGGTATATCTTGTCCATTGCTCATTAAATTAATTTGATGGCCACCCCTCCAGGGCCATCACTTAGGTATGTAAAGAATGTAAGGGGAGCAGATGGCCCCTTAAACTAAACTAGATGGCCCCCTTAAACATAACTAGATGGCCGTTGACACCCCATTGACCTTTTCAGGGCTGGGTGTAGGTGGCCACTGCCTAACTGCGAGATCTTTGAAATAGTGAAGGCACAAGTCATGCCCACCTGAGTTCCCCCCTTATTTGTAATTGGGGCCAAACATAGCCACTGGCAGGAAACACAGTTTAAAAGCTCAGAGGTTGGGGTGATCAGGCAGGACGGTCCCTGACATCCTGCCTGGCTTGATCACCCAGACGCTGACCTCCTCCGCTCATGAGTCCTCCCCCGAGTATACCACGATTGAAACTGCTGGCCGAGTAACGAGTCTCTCTCTCCTGCCTGTAATGCTGCTGCTGCTGCTGGGATTGGTAAGAGCCTGCCCCTGCAGCTCTCTTTGAAATAAAGTTCTCCCACCTTTTGCTGCTGTTTTGCAACTGCTGTCTCCTAGCTCTACAGGCTTGTTTGTGTCCTTTACTTTCTCCCTTTTTTTTTACTCACTGCTTCACTCTGTGCTGTTTAAAGGAGCGCCTGTGTCTCTAATTATTTGCTGCCGCTCTGTATTACTTGTTGTATCTCTTCCCCTCTAAATCGTTTGAACTTGTCTTAAAAGTATCATTGTGAGTTGTAACACTGTTGTTAGTTTAATTGGTAAGCCTTAGAAGTATTAAGTTAGATTGTAAGGTTGTTCCCTTTGGTTTGTAACCCTTAGGCTGTGTTCACACACACACGGTTATTTCGAAACAAGTTGTGTCAAAACAACTTGTTTCGAAACAACACCTTATTTCGAAATAAGAAAAAAAGCGGGAAACGAAATAGCAAGTTCACAGTGTGAACATGCTATTTCGTTACCCCTGGGGGTGAGCCGCTGCTGGCTCACCCTGCAGCCCCAGAAAGGGGGCTGCAGGCACCAGCAGGGGGTGAGCCGCTGCGGGGTGGCTCAGCCCC
>ML681989.1:58827050-58877619 GCA_007922195.1 Podocnemis expansa
CTTGTTTCGAAACAACTGTGCGTCGTGTGAACATGGTTTTTTTTGTTTCGAAACAACGAGGTTGTTTCGAAACAAAAGTGCCGTGTGAACACAGCCTTAGAGTTGTTTTGCTAAGTTGTTTTATCCCCCCTGTGATTCCCCTGAGCTAAATAAACTTTTCTTACCCAAATCTTCCTTGTCCCCCCTTTATTTTCCAACCCCCCTGTGTGCCCTGATTTTTCCCGCTGCCTCCAGCTCCTTTCCCCACAGTCCCTCCTTTCCCTGCAGCCCCCCCGCTCGCTGCTGCACCCAGCTCCTTTCTCCGTGGTTCCCCCGTCGCAGTCCCTCCGCTCCCGCGGCTGCTGTGCCCCCCTTGCAGCCGCTTTCCGCGACTGCCAGCTCTCCTGCTCCCACTTCCTGCGGCACCCCCCCCCCCGTGCCGCCACTTCCCGCGGCTCCAGCTCCCCCAGCTGCTGCTGCCAGCTCTCACTCCCCTTTTTTCTTTCTTTCTTTCCTTGTCTTCCAGCTGTTTCCACAGCCCTCTTCCCTACCACTCAGCCCCCCCTCTGCCTCTCTCTCAAACCCCCGAACTTCATGCATCCCCATCCCACTGTCCCTAACACCCCCCCACTTTCCTCTCTTCTTCCTAGGGTCCCTCCAGCCCCGAAACTCCTGCTCCCCTGTTTGTCTTAATTCTTCTCTGCTACTGCAGCATACTGAGTTGTGTGGTACCCCCTTTTTTCCCTATACGGTATTGGAACATCTTCTAAGTTACTGTGAGTAGGTTTATAACTGTAGGTTAGGTTAGTCGAGAATTCTCATTGCCCCCCCCCAACCTGTCCCACTCCACGAAGTTGAGCACCTCACCACACCTCATTGAAAAACTGTGATAAACATCATACACATACACTCCACAGCTCACTTTACATCAACACCCCATTTTAATAAAGATTAAAGTGTACCCTGCTTGTGCAGTAACTGCCCCCCAAGATCCCCAAATTGTTGAACCTGCTGGCAGGGTCATATCTAAACTTAAAAGTTTCTATGTCCAGCTAGCGATGTTGCACTGTTCCCACTTCCACTGTTTAAATAAGAAAATGATATTATCAGTCTTATCTATATGTGTTATCTCCCTAGATGCCATTAGTGTAAGGGCAGTCTTAGTGATATTGGGGCTCTGGGCAAAGTCAAGGATGCCCTCCCTTGTGCTGTGGAGGGGCACATCCTTGACTTTTGCACCCTAGCCTTACTGTGGTCCCTCCCACCTCCTCTCAAATCTTGCTGCCACCCACTTAACACCTCACCCCCAAGCCCTTGACTCCCTACCACCTCTGTGCCAATCCCCATGCTTGTGCCTCTCCACCAGCCCCCCACTGCTGCCACCCCACTGCCAACTCCCCTGTCTCACCTCCAGGCTCCCTCAGTCATCACTGGGGGCCCCCACCCTGCATGACTCCCCAGACCCCTCCTTCCTTCTCACCCCAGCCCTCTCATCTTACCTGGCTGACTGGAGCTGCAGGCAGAGGCTCCTCCTGGCCCAGCTGCTACCTTGGCTGGCCCACATGTATTAACATGCACCAGCTCCTGGAATCTGTCCCCCTCTTTCTGCAGCAAAGGGCCCCTCTTCCTCCATCTTGTGGGGCTCTGGGCAAATGCTCACCCACCCCATACATAAGACCACCTATTCATAAGTACAAATGCTAGTACAAATGCTGGAGGAACAAACTAGGGGCCTTGCACCTCTTGACCTGCTGCTCACAAACAGGGAAGAATTGATCAGGGAGGTAGAGGTAAATGGCAAATTAAGGAAGTATGGGTTGGATAGGTGGACTATAAGGTGGATAGAAAACTGGCTAGATCAACGGTTTCAGCATGTAGGAATCAATGGTTCCATGTCTAGCTGGCAACCAGTCACGAGTTCAACATTTTCATCAATGATCTGGATGATGGAATAGACTGCACTCTCAGTAAGATTGCGGATGACACCAAGCTAGGG
Organism: Podocnemis expansa; assembly: GCA_007922195.1. Classification (NCBI taxonomy): domain Eukaryota; kingdom Metazoa; phylum Chordata; order Testudines; family Podocnemididae; genus Podocnemis; species Podocnemis expansa. Next base: position 58,829,026 of record ML681989.1, read on the forward strand.
GGAACAGTAGACACATTGGAGGGCAAGGACAGGATTCAGGGAGACCTAGATAAATTGGAACAGTGGGCCAATAAAAATCTTATGAAGATCAATAAGGACAAGTGTAAAATCCTGCATGTGGGACGGAAAAACCCCATGCACTGCTACAGGCTGGGGAACATTCAGTTAAGTAGCAGCAGTGTAGAAAAGGACCTGGGGGTCATGGTGGATGGGAAGCTAGATATGAGTCAGCAGTGTGCTCTTGCTGCCAAAAAGCCCAATGGCATCCTGGGCTGCATCAAAAGAAGTATTACCAGCAGATCAAGGGATGTGATCATTCCCCTCTATTCTGCACTGGTGAGGCCACATCTAGAATACTGTGTTCAGTTTTGGGCTCCCCACTACAAAAAGGACAGGGACATGCTAGAGAGAGTTCAGAGGAGGGCAACCAAAATGATTAAAGGGTTGGAGCACAAGCCCTATGAGGATAGACTGAAAGCATTAGGCTTATTTAGTCTGCAGAAGAGAAGATTGAGGGGGGATTTGATAGCAACCTTCAACTACTTGAAGGGATGCTCTAAGGAAGATGGAGCTCGACCGTTCTCGGTAATAACAGAGGACAGAACAAGGAGCAATGGTCTCAAGTTGCAGTTAGGGAGGTCGAGGCTGGATATTAGAAAAAACTTTTTTACTAGGTGAGTGGTGAAGCATTGGAATGAGCTGCCGAGGGAGGTGGTGGAGTCTCCATCTTTGGAGGTGTTTAAGGCCCGGCTGGACAAAACCATGACTGGGATGGTTTAGTGGGAGTGGTCCTGCCTCTGGCAGGGCGTTGGACTAGATGACCTATGAGGTCCCTTCGAACCCTAGGATTCTATGATTCTATGATAAGTAGCTGTTGAAGGTGGGGCTGTTGCAGGTGCCATGGGAGTAATAGCAAGCTTGCCTTGTTGTGGGGGAGAGGTTACTGAGTTATTTGCATTTCAAATATGATAACCCTATAAAGGGGATAAGGACTTTTGAACGATCTGAGACAATAGTATTTAAGAACATAGTATATGTCTACCCTGGCAAATTATTCCAGACTAAGGAGGCTTAGACTGGACTAATTTAGCCCATGGTCACACTAGGCTTTCCCTAGTTGGAACTAAGAAATTTCTTAGTTTGAACTAAGAAAAGCTTAGTTTGAACTTGTAAATACCAGCACTTAGTCTGGACTTAGGCACTTAGTTTGAACTTTAGTTTGAACTAAGCATAATGTGGACTAGGACTATGGTTTAGTTCAAACTTAAGTAGTTCAAACTAAGCTGCTTAGTTCAAACTAACCACACATTCTAGTTTGAGCTAAGTGTTAGTTTGAACTAGAACTCGCGGTTATTTCAAACTCATAGGCTTGTGGTTAGTTCAAACTAACCCGAGGTTAGTTCAAACTAACCTAAAATGGCTTAGTTCAGACTACAAGTCTGAACTAATTTGGCAGATGTAGACGTAGCCATAGAAACTATAAAGGAGGTTATGGACATGATATAAAAATATTAGATTTTTTTGTTTCTTGGACTCTGTTACCCTGGAAGATATGAAACTTTAAATGACTTGTCTGGTGGACCACGGCCCAAAAAGAGTTAGATTGCCACAGGGCTGGTCTAGCAATTGGTATGAAGTGACAGATGATGAAAGTCTGCTATGCCACACCCTACCACAAGGGGGCACACCAACAGTTTATAGTGGCATTCGACTCCTTTTCAGGGTCCAAATCCCCATAGGGGAGTGAGAACCCGCAATTACATGTCCCCCAAAATAAAGGTGTTCGGCGACTGTAACTGGTTTGAGCAACCCTGGCACAACTGGCTGTTTTTGCCTACCCTGCTCATTCCTATAGCCTACATTCATGGCCTCCTTTTTCATGATGCCAGATATTTTGGTATCTGATTCTGTTTTCACTTGTACCAGTTTATATCAATGTATCTCACTGACTTCAACAGAGTTACTTCTGTTTGACACTACTATAAGTTCAAAATCAGGTCTCTCAGGTTCAGGCTGAAATGCTAAAAACATAAATATGAAGAAAGCAATCAGAAGTTTTCAAACTGATACAAGAGGAAAGGATAATGTATGTCAATACTGTAAAAAAAAGTTTTAAGAAAACAACTTGGCTTGCTATTATCCAAACTGAAATAAAATCTAGTCTTACCATTCTCACCAGATGTCTTGTCTTTTCCATTTGTTGCTCCAGAACCTTGTCTCTGAGAGAGAAATAAAATTGTGGTTATTATACAAATTCCCAGGGATTTCCTTATGCCATCTGAATTCTTAACTATTAGAGCCTTATTTTCTCTATTGCTTTACATTTATGAAGTCATTCACACCAGTTCATAGTAGGTTTGAAATGATGCAAAATCAGAATGTGTGTGTTTTACATGAACAGAGTCAAATCACTACCCAGGTGCCAATGTATTGGAAAATCAAGACACATGTTTGAATGGAAGAATCCCCTGTTCCTCCTGGTTCAACTACCTGTGGAGAGGGAACATTTCCCCTCTGGTTTAAATTCAGTCAAATATAGCAAAGACTATCCGATGACAGTCCAGTGACCATGTATGATAGTCACTTAAAATCCATTTAATAGCCTTTCCTTCCAAGGCATATGCATACTTTGATTTGAAGGAAGTATATTGCCATTCAATTAATAGCAGTAGATTCAGAAGGGGGGGGGAATTAATCTTACCTTAACAGGGCATTGAAGTGCTTGTTTACAAGCTATCAATGCCCCCCCCCACACACACAAAGTATTCAGCCTTAATTTAGTTCACTCACAGGTCCTTTTTTTTTTTAATTACATCATGTTGGCATTATTAACTCTTGAAGTCTCTGTGTTCTTCCACACCCTTAATGGTGCCATCACATTGTGCAACACAAGGGATAGCTTTTTAGTAACATGATCAAATTAATGGAGTGCACAGTTGGAAGTAGTTATTGTAAGTATTGTTGTCACAAATTAATAGACCATAGCCCTGGGAGAATAACAGCATAAATTCTCCTTGTACACAGCAGAAGCAATAAACTCAATTTAAAAAAAAAAAAATCACAAATTTTGTTGGAGACCACAACACTGTCTTTTCATATCTAGACAAGCCCAGAACTGTAGACTGTATTTTAAGAGGCACAAAGTCTTCTCTTCAACATGTCACTTTTGGCCACTTTTACTACTTATGACTTCTGGAAGTTCCCCAGGATTTTCTAAGGCACATATCAGTCTCCATCAGAGGATAGAGGCACTGCATAAAATATTCAAGCTAAAATGAACAAAGTGCAAAAACATAATGATTATACAGTAAACAGGATAAACAGTTTTGTTGCTTGTCTGTGTAGGAGGAAACAGTTTATGAATGCTTGGGGCCATATTAATTTTTAACTCAGTGGTTCTGCAGAATATCAAAGACAGATCATTAAACGTGTCTCCAAAATCAAAGTCACTCCTCATTTGTATGAAGAGGAGAGAAAAGGGAAACAGGCTGTGCCCAATGTTATAAGAAATTAATAGATTTACTTTTCTCCCACTGCTGTTTTTCCATACAATTCTCAGTGCAATACACAAAGTAGCTAGTTCATCTGGCATTTAAAATAGTGTTAATTTAATTCCCTACATATAGAACCTAGGCTCAGCCGTAGAATTTCCAGGAAGAAATAGTTGTTTTTTTTCTGAGCCTTAAAAAAAATTAAATTGCAACATAAATCTTTTCCATTTGTGCTTCATCTCCAAGGAGCTTCAAGGCTTAAATTTTCCCTCCAATCTTAAATTCTTTTCCTATCTTACATTCTACTGACCTTTGGTATTATATTGTACCATCGGCATTGCTATTGTTAAGGATTGTGGTCAGATGCTAATAAATGCTTCCGGGGAGAGGGAAAGCTTTATTGTTATAGAGTCACAGAAATTTCCTTTGCACTAAAATATAGCTAATGGAAGTCTCAACCTGAAAATCATTTTTAAATTCTTTTCAAAATATTTTGTAAAATTATTTCCCCTTATTTGAGTTGAACATATAGTTAATAAATTAAATGCATTAGTTTCTGATCCCTTCTTCATTCATGAAAGTGAAGAAATGAAGGAAAATATATTTTCTGGTCTAATGAATATGATGAAAGCAGTTAATGTTATATACCGATTTTAGTAAGACTGTGCTACAGTCCCACATTGCCATCTGATATGTAAACTAGGGAAATGTGATCAAGATGAAGTTACTGTAATGCAGCTGAACAACTGGTTGAAAGGGCATATTCAAAGAGTAGTTATCAATGGTTCACTGTCAAATTGGCAGGATATATCTGTAGTGGGGCAGTTTTCCCACTCTGGAAGGGAAAGTTTAAAAGCCCTTCATAAAGGAGTGGCTAATAGGCACTCGTGGCTGGGGCCCCAGTCTGGGAGTAGGAGCCTGTTTGGACAGAGGCTGCAGCCACAGCTCAGGACAGTGTTCCTCTGGGCTGTGGCGAGGAGTGGCATTCTGGAAGTCTGAGTATGGGATGGAGAACCAGGGACAGCTCACTTCAGCCTGCCTCTGTGATACAAGGGAGGGATGGTGGTCACAGACTGCACATCTGCGTACCCTGGGTTATGATTTATATGATTTTCCTGTTCACTTATACGCTGGCATTGTATGCATTGTTGCTAATTACATCATGCAATGTTTCTTTATGGATGGTCATAACCTATTTTACATGAGTAGTATGATATCATGTTTCTTACAGCTTCATGCATGTGTTCAGCTGTTTAGCATGGCTCAAGGGGTAGAGTGACCCAAAGAGCTCTCCCAGCAGCAGTGAGCCTGAAAGAGACAAAGGTGTGCTAATGGAGGTGGCTGAGAAGAGACAAAGCCATCACCTCTGCTGTGAGGGGAAGAGTGTTGGAAACGAAGATTTTAGGGGATTTTGACCTGAGACTCTCCACCTGAAAACAACTTCAAGCAAGATCTGGACCCTGCTTGGCCACAGGCAGAGACTGGCTTTACAAACATCTGACAGACAAACATTTTGAGCATAGCTTGGACTGTGAGGTTAGTTTAAGTAGATATATGAGGGTAGGATGTATGTTTTACCTTTTATTTCCTTGTGGTCTTTCCTGACTCATTTATATTGTGATTCTGCCATAACTGGCCATATTGTCATTTAGAATTGTAATCTGATCAATAAACTAGTAGTTGTTTTCTCTAAAACTGTATGTTCTTTAGAGAGTGTGAGTGAAGAGGGCTGGGCACAATCCATTTCTTTGTTAAACGGACAGACTTGAGAGTGTGGTGATTGGAAATGGTTCCCAATCTCTGTAGACAGTGGCTCCTGGCATGGTAACTGGGGCCAGGAGTGCTTGCTGGTGGACTGCTCTCGAGTAGCCAGAGAGCATACACCCACTGCTTGGGACCAATTACATGCCAGAGGCCAGAGTGGACTGACTCAGGAATGAGTGGTCACTTGGCAAAGTGGGGCAAATTGAGGTTTAGGAGTAGGAATTGGGAGGTCACAGCAGCACACTGGACTGGATCTGGGGAGTGGCCTGTCACAGACGGTACCCGGAGGAGTTGTGGACATGGCCCAGGTGACTAATTGAGCTAGAGTGGGGTTTGAGGCGGTGTGAGGACAGTGCAAAGTGAGCCTGGACTGGGAACTAGATAAGTTGGTCCCTCCCCACCTCCCACAGACTGCCAGGGAGCACTGCTTGAACTAATGGCGGCCACTGAGGCAAAGTGGACCAGCCTGGACTAGATAGACTGTACCCCAGAAGGGAGGAAGGGAGAAGAACTCGGCCAGAGCACTGAGGTCCAGGGCTAGAGGTACAGAAAGCAGAGCACAGGTCACCAGAAAAGGGGGCTGCTTGAGCAATTCCATAACCAGGAGACACCTGTCTGGTGGATCACATGTTGCCTCCCATCTACAATTCCATGATCTTTAGTGTAGTCACAAATAACTTGGATAATGGAGTGGAAAATAGACTTATAAAATGTGCTGATGACCCCAACCTGGGAGGGATTACAATCCAAAAAATCCTTGACAAACTGGAGAATTAATCTGAAATCAACAGATGAAATAAGTTGAAAGTACTCTACTTAGGAAGGAAAAATCAAATGAACAAATACAAAACAGGAAACAACTGGCTAGGTAGTAGTGCTGGTGAAAAGAATCTCAGGATTATAGTGGATTACAAATTAATGAGAGTCAACAATGTGATCCAGTTGCAAAAAAGACTAATATCATGCTGAGGTGTATTAACAGTAATATCACATGTAAGGCACAAGAAGTAACTGTCCCACTGTGTTCAGAACTGGAGAGGCCTCAGCTGGAGTATAATGTCCAGTTTGGAGTGCTGCAGATGTTAAGAAAGATGTGAACATACTGCAGAGTCCAGAGGAGAACAATAAAAATTATAATAGATTAGAAAAAACTTCACCAATGAGGAACAGTTAAAAATATCAAAAAGAAACAAAAAAAACTGGCTATGTTTAGTCTTGAGAAAAGAAGGCTGAGGGGCATGTAAATATGTTAAGGGCTGTGATAAACTAAGATGACTGGTCAATTGTTCTCCATGTCTGTTGGATGTAGGACAAGAAGGAATGGTTTTAGCCTGAAGAAAAGGAGGCTTTTAGGTTAGATATCAGGGAGAAATTTCTAACTACAAGGGTAGTTAAACTGTGGGAAAAGCTTCCAAGAAAGGGTGTTGAATCCTCCCCCACCAAAGTTTTTTCAAAACAAGGTTAGACAAAAACATGTCAGGAATGGAATAGGTTTACTGGTCTTCTGCCAGACCAACTGAGGGCTGAGCTTGATGTTCTCTTGAGGTTCCTTCCTGCCCTACATTTCTACGATTTTACAATGGGTTGCAAAAGAAATCCAGTTCTTAATCCTCACTTCCAGTGTCTCCATTTGGGTGCTCAAATTTGTACCTAAGCACCTAAAATATAAATTTGCGTGCTAAACTACAGAACTGGGGACAGAAGATTAAGCATATAGGTTTGAAAATGGGGTCGTATAAGGGTGCTCATTGAGTCTTTTTATAAGTTTAATCGATTATTGGATTCTTAGGTGGCTATACTATTATGCAGTTAGTTAAAGAAAGAAGGCATACAGCTTCAAAGAAAGAGCTGCCAATGGAAAAAGAAGGGGCAGGTAAAAAGGCAGAAGTTGTGTTCCAGGAGTTGTTCAGTGGATGAAAAACAAGTCAAATGGAAATGTACTGCAAAGATTTATGGTATGTCCACACAAGGCTTTTATTTTGCAACAAAACTGGTTGTTTCAAAATAAAAAACTGAATGTCCACACAACGTTTTCTTATTTTGAAAAGACAGGCACTGTCATTTCGAAATAAGAACCGTCATTTCAAAACAACTTAAACCCCATTCATTTTGAAACGGCAGTTATTTTGAAATGGTTATTTCGAAATAACGCCGTTTGGACATGTTGTTTCGAAACAACATGTCCAAACGGCCTTATTTCAAAATAACCATTTCGAAATAACAGCTGTTTCAAAAGCAGGCTTTCCCTTAATTTGAATTAATATTTTCTTAATCCGAATTAACTTATTTCAAAATAAGGACTTTATTTCAAAATAACTCATTTCAAAATAACTTATTTTGAAATAATGATGTATGTGTGAACATAACCATAGTGTATAGCTGGCCACTCATTGATCATCCATGTCAGCATCTTATGAATTTTCAGTTTTTAGTGATTGTTTTTTCTCCAAAGTACAATTTTTGATAGTAAACCCAACCAAAAAAAAATTTTTTTTTGGTTGAAAGTGCTCACATCTTTTGACCAACTATAGAGCTGGTCAAAATTTGTTACATTAAGAATCAATGTATTGGAATTTCTCTGTTTATTTAACAAGTAACATATTTTGGATGTGTGCAATTTAAAAAACAAAACAAAACATTTTTTTTCATCCAATTCAATATCTCGGTATGATGGAGTATGCAAACCCTGCTCAGGACAGCAAAGAGTTAAGGACATGTTCTGGCCTCAGACAACTGGGTCCCACTGTTCCTGCAAGGCATGCACTGTCTGGAGGAGCAGCTTGAAAGGGAGCAAAGCAGCAGACTCATCAGATCAGGAAAGAGAAAAGATTCCCCAGCTCCTGAGGAAAGGGCTGGCTGAAGACAGGAGTTTCCCAGACAGCCATTGCTTGAAGGCCCCTCCCTGAGAGAAGGGAAAGCCAGATTTTGAAACATTCTGAGAGGGCATCATTCCCATCTCTTTTAGTAATTCAGTTTATGTTCATTAACTTCCCTTGCTAGTTTACTCACAGATTACCCCAGAAGGTGTGAACCTTTGACGTGACCTGGACAGAGGGCCAAGTCACAGGAAGAGGCAAATCACTGTAGAAGTGGAGTAGCTATTGGTAGGAGATTATTAGTAGAAAAGGAGCCACTGCACCATGACAGGACACAAGGAGCACAATCAGTGAGTCAGCTCCTTCGCAAAAAAGGAATCAGGTGGCACTTTTAAAGACTAACAAATTTCCTTGTTTGTTTTGCTAGATTAGACTAACATGTTTACACTTTTGGCACTCCTTCACACTATGTCAAGAAATATAAACAATGACCCTGCATCAGTAACAAGTAAATGGTTGTGCTTCTTGCAGCATAGCCTGAGGCATGATAGACCAAGCACGTAGGAATATGCATTACTGACAAAAGTGTCACCCAGATGATGTGGAGGTGTAGCTGCACAGAGAGAGGAGAAGGTAAGCAAAGTGAAATCCAATAGATACTCATGTTAGTCTGCTACTGATAAAGCCGTAAACCAGCTTTTAAGATCATGAAATGAGTTTGGCTTGGAGCACTCAGGTCAGCATGTTCCTACTAACATAGAGCTAGTTCTTGGACTGTGTTTGATCTAAGACTGCAGGGGTGACATGGTGCATCAGAGCATACATTAGGACTGCAATAAATGCATAACTGCAGTAGAAAGTCCTGCATCCAAAGAACCAAGACATTAGAGAAGGGAAGACAGAACAAATAAACTGTTACTGTTGTTTTCAAAATTCTAATCGGAAGCAATGGGAGTAAATTTGATTACAATGAGGGCAAAAAAAGTCATTGGGATATAGTAAAAAGGATATATATTATTAAAAATGTATAAGTATTTTGTCTTTGGGCAGAGAAGCAGAACAAAGTCTATGCACAACTTAAATCTTGCCTACACCTTAGTTCTCTACTAGAGTACAAGTTTCACTAAGGCTAAGAGCAAGGAAGTTATACATGTATAAGATAGGAAAGGTCTTCACTGAAAAAAAAAGAGTTCTTAACCTGTGTTAATTGAGGCTCATTAGCTAACTTAAGTTAAAATGTTAGTGAAAGCATGGCAACTCGGGTCTTAACTGCTCAGATTAGCCTATGATTGAAGTTGAGTCAGTCACTTAAAGTTAAGTTGCCATATCTTCACTGCTATTTTAACCCAAGTTAGTTAAATTGAGAGTGCATGCTGATGTGATATGACATCTCAAAAAGGTGAAACAAATGAAAGAGTTATACAGTATATCCTTGGTTTTCTGGACCAAAGGGGGGGAAGAGGCATCCGAATTTCCCATTGTCTGGAAAATTGAAAGCCTCCTCCCCCCCCGCAGCTGAGCGCCAGCCCCGTCCTCCCCCGCGGAGGCACGGCTGGCTGGGGGTCAGCTGTCTGGCTGCTCCACCTGCTGTGGTGAGGCCAGGAGAGCAGGCAGGCAGAGCAGCCTCCAGCCCCCATTCCCCCCCCTCCTGGGGGCTGAAGGGGGGGCTGTTAGGGCCCCTTTCCCTGGCCACCAGACAATGTTCTCAGGTGGCCAGGGAAAGGGGACCTAACCGCCCCCCCCTTCTAGCTCCCAGGAAGGGGCCGGGGGCTGGGGCCTGGAGGCTGCTCCACCTGCCCGCCTGCCCACCCAGCCTCACCACAGCAGGTGGAGCAGCCAGACAGCCAGCCGCACCTCCCCGGGGAGGAGGGGGCTCGCACCGAGCTCCGGCATGTGGGGTCGGAGCACTGGAGTGGCCCACCCTGTGCCCAAAGAGTCTGGACCTCTTTGCCCCCACCCCCCCATCCAATGGACCTGCTCATGGCCTCAGGGGGGAGGCGGGGGCGAAGCAGCCCAAACTCTTTGGGTGCGGGGCAGGCTGCTCCAGCACCCTGACCCTGTGCGCCAGAGCTCAGCACTGGCCCCCTCTTCCCCCAGGGAGGCACGGCTGGCTGGGGGTCGGCTGTCTGACTGCTTCACCCACTGCAGTGAGGCCAGGCGGGCAGGCAAGCAGAATGGCCTCCATCCCCCATCACCCCCACTTCCCAGGAGCTAGAAGGGGGGGGCAGTTAGGGCCCTCTTCCCTTGCTTCCGAAGTCTGGGAAATTGGGGTCCGAAAAATCGAGGATGGACTGTATAGATCATCCCAAGCTAGTGCGAATAAAATCTCTAACATACCATTACATATTCTGTATAAACCTCATATGTTACCAAAAAAAACCCCACTATTATACAAATGTCTTATGTCTATTTCCTATTTTTCATCTTTTTGCTTGTATTGCCAATTGCTTCATGTAGTGGGGTGTTTTCCCTGCTCTTAGAGAAAAGTGGTTAAAAGTGAACCTCCACTAGGGGCAAGAGGCTTCAGGGCCAATAAGAGTCCAGGAGTCTGTATAAGAGGAAGGCTGCAGCCCTTGATCTTGGCTGTCTTCCCCTGGCCTGTGAGGAGGAAGGGTGTGTTGTCAGTCTGGCTGCAGGAGACAGAACCAAGGAGAGCACTATACAGACTGCCAGGGTTTGGCCAAAACCTACTGCCTGATACAAGGGAGAGAAGGTATCTGGGGTTGTGAGAATGTGGCCCAGGGAACCTCTTGAACTGGAGTGGGGGTTGAAGTGGGGCTGGAGCAGCACTTAGAGTCCCAGGGACAGGGCCTGGAGAAGTGCAGCAGCAGCATCAGGAGCAAGCACCAGGGCTGTTAACAGGGGAGTTTGGGACTGTACAGGAGTGCAGTGGAGTTGGGAGTGCTGTGTGTGTTTGCTTGTCTGTTTTGTATTTGTTTTCTTGGTTGCCTTTTTTTTTCCTTCTCAGTTTGCAGGGGCTGAGTGGCAGTTGGGATCAGGTGACCCCAATTAGGGGTGGAGCCTTCCTATTGGGGAAGCTATAAAGGCAGCCACTCAAGCAAGCTGCAGCAGCACCAGGGCTGTTAACAGGGGAGTTTGAGAGGAAGTTTGTTGGGGAAAGACAGCTGCAGAAGTCACCTCAACAAGGGAAGAGACAATGAAGATGAAAGGATTTGGAAGCTGTGGGATGTACATTATCTTGAAGGGTGTAACCCCAAAGAATTCTGTTTGTATGAAATGCCACCTCATAGAGCTGTTGGAGGAGAAAATCTGAGGGTTGGAGATGCAGGTGGCAACTCTGGTTGCGTTTAGAAGGGGGTTTGAACAGTTGATGGAGCAGAGGACTGTGGAGGGTGGAGACAAAAACTCAGACCTGCAAATGAAAACAGGGGTAGCCAATTCTGAGGGGAGACTGCTAGGTGAGGAAAGTGAGGAAACATGTGACTGTGAGAAGGCGGCAGAGAAAAAGACCAGCTAGTGAAGGTGAACTAGAACTCAGTAACTGGTTTGCTGAATTAGCAAATGAAGGAGAGCAGCAGAGGAACACTGAAGGTGGGAGTGTGAGGAAGAAGAGGAGAGCAGCTAGTCCCATTCAAGGGGGAGTTGAGCCACTGGAGACAAATAAGAGCCCAGGGAGCATTCAGGAGTGGATGCAGAGGACTGGGAACAGCTGCTGTAGACATCATGACTCCCAATCAGAGAGAACTGGGAATAGACTGGAGGAGCACACTGTTGCCAGGAAAAGGCAAGTGTATGTGATTGGAGATTCTCTGCTGAGGAGGACAGAGGCCTATAACTAGAAGTGACCCTGAGAACAGAAGGGTGTGCTGCTTGCCTGGAGCTAAGATACATGATGTGGATTTCAGGCTGAAGAGGATCCTAATGGGAGCAGGAAAGAATCCTCTGATTATCCTTCATGTGGGTACAAATGATATAGCTAGATTCTCATTGGAACGTCTCAAAGGAGACTATGCCAGGCTGGGGAGGACTCTCAAGGAGCTGGAGGCTCAGGTGATCTTCCGTGGGATTTTGCCCCTCCCTAGAGGAGGACAACACAGCTGTGAGAAAGCTCAGGCAGTGGTGTTATAAGGAGGGCTTTGGGATGTATGGGCACTGGGAGGTGTTCATGGACAGAAGACTGTTTGCTTGGGATGGACAACACCTGAGTAGAGAGAGAAACAGACTTGTGGGAGGGAGGCTACCTCAACTGATTAAGAGAGCTTTAAACTAGGGAGTGTGAGAGATTGTCCAAACATCTCCTAACAATCTCCCATGCCTGATACTAGCATTGACGGGCAGGAAACTGAAGTCAGAAAAGACAAAGATGTGGGAGGCAGTATGGATGTTAAAAAGGTGGGAAGCACAGATACTGGTCTGATGGATGATGTTGGCAGTAGTAAAAAGAGGCCACATTGGGTAAAGAATGCGAGCAAAGCCGAGCAGCAAAAGCTTAAATATTTATATACCAATGTGAGAAGCTTAGGTAATAAAATGGAGGAACTGGAACTACTGGTAGAGGAATTGAAACTGGATATTATAGGGATAACAGAAACATAGTGGAATAGTAGTCACAACTGGTGTACAGGCATTGAAGGCTGTGTGCTCTCTAGGAAAGACAGATGCATTGGCAAAGGTGACAGTGTGGCATTGTATATCAATGATGCAATAGAATGCAAAGAAATTCAGAGTGATGGAATTAGCAGGACAGAATCGATCTGGCTCAAAATCACATTGGAGAAGAAAGCTACTAGATTTTCTCCTGGATTAGTGCTTGGGGTGTGTTACAGACTGTCGGGATCTGATTTGGACATGGACAGAGAACTCTTTAAGGAAGTAAACATTACTGGGAACTGTGATTATGGGAGACTTTAACTTCCCAGATATAGACAGGAGGATATGTGCTACCAGCAATAAAAGGGCCCAGACTTTCTTGGAGGTGATAGCAGATGAATTTCTTCATCAAGCAGTTTCTAAACCAACAAGAGGAGATGCAGTCTTAGATTTGGTATTAGTCAGTAGTAAGGACCTCATAGAGGAATTAGTTGTAGGGGACAACCTAGGATTTAGTGACCATGAGTTAATCCAATTTAAACTGAATGGAAGGGTAAACAAAAATAAATCTGTGACCAGAGTCTTTGACTTCAAAAGGGCTAACTTCAAAATATTAAAGGAATTAGCTAGGGAAGTGGACTGGACCAAAGAATTCATGGGTATGAACATTGAGGATGCTTGGAACTGCTTCAAGACAAGCTGCAAGAACTATGTGAAGCCTGCATTCCAAAGAAGAGAGAAATTTTCAGGCATGGGTTCTAAACCAAGCTGAATGAATGTACATCTTAAACAGGTGATTAGGAGGAAACACAAGGCCTACAAAGAGTAGAAGATGGGAGGGATAGGAAGGGAGGGCTACCTTTTAGAGGTCAGAGCATGTAGGGATCAAGTGAGGAAATCCAAAAGCCAAGCAGAGTTGGACCTTGGAAAGGGAATCAAAACCAATAGTAAAAGGTTCTTCAGCCATATAAATAGAAAGAAAACACAGAAGGAGGAGGTTGGACCACTATACACTGAGGATGGTGTAGAGATCAAGGATAATCTAAGCATGGCTGAATATCTAAGTACTGCGCCTCTGTCTTGGCGAGCTTGGGGACAGAGGTTGGGCAGCTAACGGGAATGAGAATGTAGAAGTGGAAATTACCATATCTGAGGTGAAAGCCAAGCTTCACCTGCTTAATGGAACTAAATCAGGGGGTCCAGATAATTTCCTTCCAAGGATATTAAAGGAATTTGCGCATGAAATTGCCAGCCCTTTAGCAAGGATTTTTAAAGTATTGGTGAACGCAGGGGTTGTGCCTTCTGACTGGAGAATTGCTAATGTAGTCCCTATTTTCAAGAAAGGGAGTAAAAGGGATTCAGATAACTACAGGCCTGTTAGTTTGACCTCAGCAGTATGCAAGGTCTTGGACAAAATTTTGAGGGAGAAGGTACTTAAGGATATTGAGGAGAATGGCAACTGCAATAAAATACAGCAAGGCTTTACAAAAGGTAGATCATTCCAGACCAACCTGATCTCCTTTTTGTTGAGAAGATAACAGATTTTTTGGATAAAGGGCATGTGGTGGACCTAATTTACTTAGATTTCAGCAAAGCATTTGATACAGTTCCACAGAGGGAATTATTAGTTAAATTGGGAAAGATGGGGATTAATATGGAAATAGAAAGGTGGATAAAGAACTGGATACAGGGGAGATTACAGAGGGTCATGTTGAAAGGTGAACTGTCTAGCTGGAAGGAGGTTACTAGTGGAGTTCCCCAAGGATTGGTCCTGGGACCTATCTTAGTCAATCTTTTTGTTACTGACCTTGGCACAAGAAGTGGGAATGTGCTAATTACGTTTGCAGATGACACCAAGCTGGGAAGTATTGCTAATACAGAGAGGACCAGGATAGCATGCAGAATGATTTGGATGACCTTGTGAAGTGGAGCATTAGAAATAGGATGAAATTCAACACTGGGAAGTGCAAGGTCATGCACTTAGCGACAAATAACAGGAATTTTTCTTGTAAGTTGGGAATGCATCAGCTGGAAGTGATGGGGGAGGAGAATGACCTCAGTGTACTGGTTGATCACAGAATGACAATGAGTGGCCAATGCGATGTGGCAGTGAAAAAAGCTAACGTGGTCCTGGGGTACATCAGAAGAGGTATTTCCAGTAGAGATAGGGAGGTGTTGGTACTATTATACAAGGTGCTGCTGTGACCTCACTTGGAATATTGTGTACAGTTCTGGTCACCCATGTTTAAGAAAGATGAAGTCAAACTGGAACAGGTGCAAAGAAGGGCAACAAGGAGGATTCATGGAATGGAAAATTTTTTCCTATGAGAGATGACTTAAAGCACTTGGTTTGTTTAGTCTGACCAAAAGAAGGCTGAGAGGAGATATGATTGCTTTTTTATAAATACATTAGAGGGATCAATACAAGGGAGGGAGAGGAATTATTTGAATACAGTGCCAATGTAGACACAAGAACAAACAGATACAAGTTGTCTTTCAGAAAACTTAAGCTTGAAATTAGATGCAGATTCCTAACCATCAGAGGAGTAAAGTTCTGGAATAGTCTATCAAGGGAAGTGGTGGGGGCAAAAACCTTAGGTGTCTTCAAAACCAAGCTTGATAAGTTTATGGAGGGAATGATATGATGGACAGTGTAGCTTAGCCATTGTCTGTCTTTTACTACTGGTGAGGGGTCTGATAGTGATCTGGGAAGGGGCATTAGATGGAGTGGGTTCTGAGTTATTACAGAGAAGTTCTTCTTGACCTGGCTGTTGTGGACTTGCCCTCCTTCTCAGCATTTAACTGATTGCCATATTTGGGGTCAGGAAGGAATTTTTCCTCAGGGCAGATTGGCTTGGGCGTTGGGGATTTTTGTCTTCCTCTGTAGCATTGGGCATGGCTCATCTGCTGGTTGATTCTGCGTTCATCTTTAAATCATGATTTGAGGACTTTAATAGCTCAGTTATGGGTTCATTGTAGGAGTGGCTTGGTGAGGTTTTATGGCCTGCAGCGTGCAGGAGGTCAGACCAGATGATCATATTGGTCCCTTCTGACCTTAGTGTCTATGGCTGTGTTCACACACAGGGGGTTATTTTGATATGGTTGTTTTGAAACAACTTGTATTGAAATAATGCCTTATTTCAAAATAACTTAATTCAAATTAACAGTTTGTTAATTCAAATTAAGGAAAAAAGCTCAGCGAAATAGCAGGTTCGGGCAACAGTTATTTCGAAACAAGTCACTGTTTCGAAACAACATGTTCGGACGGCATTGTTTTGAAACAATCATTTCGAAACAACGTTGTTTCGTCCCCATATGAGGTTTAACTTGTTTCAAAACAACACTGTTTTGAAACGACAGGTTCCATTGTTTTGAAACAACCATGCGTCGTGTGAACAGCCTAAATCTTATTTCGAAACAACCTCTGTTTCGAAATAAGAGGGCTGTGTGAACACAGCCTATGAGTCTATGGATAGGCCCAGGTCCCTCCCTGCCTCCCCCAGACCACCAGGGGACAGACATGGAACTAGTGGTGGCCACTGACTCAAAGTGGACTGGCTGGGACTAGATCTCATCCCAGAAGGGTAGAACTAGAAGGACTCAGCTAGAGGACTGAGATCTGGACTGGAGATTCAGAAAGACAGGCCACTGAACAGGGTGCTGCTTGAGCTATTCCTGAAGACCATCACCAGGAGATGCCTGTGTGGCAGGTCAGATGCTGCTACCCATCTACACCCTAATTACTGAGATTCCAACTGCAGAGACCTCAGAGGAAGAGACAACGTATAACTATTACATTATTAAAACTTCTAAAAATTGCATAAACTAGCTTTTCCATGCATAAAAATATTATTCCTTTAATGTCTATTTGCCAACATTGCATGGCTTCCAAGCAAGGAAAACTTGTAATTTTCCATTTCTGCTCCTGACTGGTCATGAGATACCAGACCTTTAAATGTGCCTCTTGTCTGCCCAGAACTAAATCTCCAGCACCTCAGAAAAGTGTAATTTTGGAGAGATTTTTTCCATTTGAGTGGTCATTGAAATATTTCTTTTGCAAGTGATTTTTAAGCACTGGTGATTTCTTGAAGCTGCTTAGAAACTTGAAATGTTAAAATACATCCTAGTGAAGGTAGATTATCAAAAATTGGGCAGCTGAGCTCAATGTACATTACAAATACAATTTAACACATGACTACTGCTACCATCTCCCATAGTATAAATTTAATGGAGTGCTGTTTTAAAATCTCATAATCAAACTGTCCTCTATTCTATCACATTGTCCTTAATTTGCTCAAGGTATTTATAATAAAGTATAAGATGTCTGAAACAAAAACCCCAGGTCTGACTTCCCTAGAATTTGGAGTGCTTAAAATCACAATCCAGTTCTTCAGACTGGCCGCCTCAGCTGTAGTATATGTAATCTATTTAGATCCATAAAACATAGCTCCTGCACTTCCTGACTGTTGTAGTTTTCAAATTCACTAATTTTTTCTGTAATCAGTAAAAAATTCTGATTGGGTTTTAAAATAGCTGGCTGTCATTGGGGGAAATCTTGCATATTATTGATAGATCAATATCCTTTCAAGTATCATTTTAAAATGACTCCTTTGGAGTCAATGGGAATTTTGCCATTGATTTTGATGGATAAAGATTTCACCCATAGTCTGTAAGTCCAGAGAACACAAACATCTTGATGGAATTGTAGCTATTGTACTCAAACAACAACAAACAAGAGAAATAGAAAGACTTAATATGCAACTAAGAAGGGGGGGACCCCCAACAACTAGCTGGAGCAGACTGACACAGCATGTAAAATTTAGGGTGTCAGGTATCTTTGTGCATGAAAGCTGGAAGGTTACATTTTTCATCAGTGAAGGAGCCCCAGCCTACATTCAGAAGTTAACCTGTATTTGTTGCAGTCAGTACTTTCATATGAAACTAAAGTTTTGAGTTTTGTCATCTACTTACCAGATCTCAGTCTTTTTCAAGAATTTACTGGAAGGTCATAATGCTGTTAACTATTTCCCCCCCCCCCCCCAAAAAAAAGCTTTTAAGAGCAACACCTACGGACAGAAGGACCTTCTGATTAATGAAACTAGTAGGAACTACCTGCTTTTTAAAAGACGAACCTAGAATTTATTTAATGCTCCTACTTCTTGACCATGTACTAGTGAGGATGAGGTGGAACTCAAGAGACAATGAAGTACTGACTGGTAGCTGATGACACACATGTGCGCTTTGTCTCCTTTCCTCTCTGCAAACACTTTGTTTTAAAAAAAATGGGTGTTCCTCCCCAAAATCTGACTACCACATGACCAGCTTACAAATACAAAGTCAAATACCTCCATGACAAATCAGCTCATCTGTATGCATAACATTGCTCATCCATCTGCAGACATGCATTGTGTTGCTATTTTAGGATTAGCTGGAGGTGGGGGATCCTTTAGAGAATCTCTAACATAGGTACAAAACCTTTCTTCTTGTTGCTCTACTTTCAACTCCTCCTCATGTTTCTCTGCTTGTTTCCATGCTAGGAAAGTGGTGCTGAATGTTAATGAGAAAAAATTGTCATTCTCCATCAGTCTTTTGGTAGTAATTGCATCAAATACATAACACCCAGCCAACACTGGATATAAATACAAAGTGAGTCAACTATCCAATTATTTATGTCTTATACATGGATGTAGAAAAGGCATAGGCATGGAGCCTGAGCACCTTACAGTAAATGTAAGCTACAGTAAATAATTAAATATACAGCTACTCACTTGGATGGATGGATGTGTCTGGACTATATTAGGCACAACTTGAGAGCAGGGGACATATGTCACTGTATGCCACCCTTGTAGTTCCTGGATTCTGGAACTGACCAGAAATGATTCCAGTCTCTAACATAAATTGGGTAACTGAAAGCCTTCTCTAAGACTGTCCATGCAGGTAGTTAAACTGATTTAACCTGAAGCGATCTAAGTTAAATTGATATAACAATCATTAAATTGATTTAAGTTAGATCAATGTAAAACCAATCCCCACCAAAAAAAAAAATCATACTAGGATGTCCAGGGACAGGACTTGCTAATTTGATTGAGGCAAGGGGCACCCTGGGAGGTGTGGCAACATGGCCCCCTGCCAGGGCCATGTTGCCACCCAATCCCCTGCCTGGCTCTCCCCAGGAGAGCCAGTGCCAGGGGGGGGGGGAAGCCTTCAGGGCAGGGATCCCAGTGCACCAAGCAGGGGAATGGATCCCCATGCACCTGGCATCCCCCACTGCTGGCCTGGAGGCAGAGGCAGGAATCCTCATGTGCCCAGCATCTTCTGCCACTTGCTGGGCAGTGGAGGCAGGGATACCAGCACACTGGCTTCCCCTGCTGCTGGCTGGGTGGAGGGGGCAGGGATCCCTGTGCGCCCGGCACCCCCTGCCACCCAGCCAGCAGCAGGGGATGCCAGGTGTGCTTGGATCCCTGCCCCCACCACCCAACAAGTGGTGGGGGAAGCTGGCACGCTGGGATCCCTGTCCCCACCACCCACCAAGCAGCAGTGAATGCTGGGCGCAAGGGAATCCCTGCCCCCACCAGTCGTATGGGAATCCCTGCCATGGCCACCTGGCTTGTGCAGGGAGCGGAGCACCTCCCCTGTGTCCCCCCTCCCTGGCCAGGGTGGGGGGGGGGGGGGTTGTCTTCCTTCCAGGGTGCTATGCAGCTGGGGAAGAAAGAAGGTCAAACCATTTAAATCGAGAAAATGTTTCTAAACGATGCATCCCAATGGCGGTGTTTCAAAGGGACCATTTTGATTCAATGGTCACTTCAATTCCCTACCAGGTTTTACTCTTTAGCTCTAACTTTTGTTGTCTCGATATGTTGGAGCTTCTCATATCCAAACAACAAAATGTCATGTAGACCTAATTTTTTTTTTAAAGCAAAACAACCATGGTTTCACTTTAAAACCTATGTGTGGACATACCCTAACTGACACCTGGCTGTTCGCTGATCTTAAATCCCCTTTTTCCTGGCTATAGCCCTAATGTCAGCTATGTTATGTCATCTTTTCAGCACCTAGAGATTGCCCTTGCACACTGGGAATTCACAAGAAGCCAGTAGAGCCAATTTTCTGCTTGTTCTGTGCAGCACACCAGAAGCTGGCCCTCAGTAACATCTCTCTCTCTCTTTCTCAAAATAAAAACTCTTTCAGCATTTTGTCAGTTCCTCTAAGTATTTACATGTGTCATGAAGTATGCCATTTAACCATCTCTTGATTGTACACATTTCTGAGTATTTTTGATTGGGGGTCTTCTATAGCCTTATGAGTGAGAGTAGGGGAGGATGATTCGGACTGCATTGTCAGGACATAGCATTGCCAGTGGTATTAATTTTTAGTCAGTTCTATAAGCACCAACCTTAAGTACATTATGAGATTCCAGTGGCAAGTGTAACATTTTTTTTTCAATAACGCTTTTTTTTTCAATAACCAACAGAACTTGAGGGGTACACAGCAGACCTGCCTTCTAGTTAAATAGATCTGAATCTCTTACCCCTTCACCTGATTCACTCACACCTGTGTAAAAGGAATGCCAAGTGGGTCAAAGGCTACATGGATCAGCTTGTGTGTCTCCTGTTGGCTTCTTAAATTCTGAATGCAGTGTTCCCACTACGCTTAACAAACAGGAATTCCCCCCCATTTGTGCAGCATTACTCTTTTTTTTTTTTTTTTTTTTTTTTTTTCTTCATGGGTGGATTTAAGTCAATTTCCAAACTGACTGAACTGGTTTCCACTTTGGATTAACTGATCCCCAAGAATCAATCTGAAGACAGTGAATGTGCCACCATCAATAAAGACATACCCTAAAACACTGCAAAATCAGAGGGTAGTTTTCACACCTTTCTATACTAATGTACATGTCTATACAAGGTGAATGGGAGGGAGCAATCAGCTCACTTAAGCTTCATTGGAAAAATAACTAACCATAGGCTGAATATTTTAGACTACACATAAGCAAAATTTCTATGAAGTCAATCTGGACCTCAGATTTAACTATTGTTCTCAATTAACTGTCAAAGATAGCTTTTAAAGATTACCAGTTTAGGTCATATTGCCCCTGAAAAATGTCATTCTAACTTACAATGGTGCAATTTTTGAAGAGCTCAGATGGGATGAGCAGTCTTTTAATAGGTCACAATTGCAATTGGTTTTACTACTATTCCACAAATTGTAGTTAAAGTATAGAATGGTTTTGTTCAGGGTAAGGGGAATATAATAGCTATATTTTAAGTCTTGTAAAGGCATATAGGGGAAAAGTTTTCATTCTCATTCTTTTACTGTTGCAATCCTGGGCTATGTCTACATACATCCTTATTTCACAATAAGGATTTTGAAATGACTTATTTTGAATTAATGATGTTAATTTGAATTAAGGGAAAGCCTGCTATTGAAACGGCTGTTATTTCAAAATGGTTATTTCAAAATAAAGCCATTTGGACATGTTTTGAAACAACGGTGTTTCAAAACAATCGGTTTAACCTGTTTCGAAAAAGCAGTTCTTATTTCGAAAGGATGGGAATCTGTCTTTTTGAAATAAGAAAACATCATGTGGACCAAATACCTTTTTATTTTGAAATAACCACTGTTATTTCAAAATAAAAATGCTGTGTAGACATACCCCTGGAATTTATAATCAGCACAGCAAAATACCACTGATTTTGTATTCAAATTCAGTTTAGTGCTCTCAACAGAGAATATTTACAACACCAAATGTAATCAGCATAATTAGCACAAACTATATCCTGACTAGTATTTGGTTTATTAGCATATTTTGAATTAAAACATTAAGTAGATATTTCTCCAAAACAGTGTAATTGTGTTGTTTTTTTTTTTTCTGAGGGGGAAGAAATTAATGGAATCTTTTTAGTTAATTTTAAAAACTGCAAGAGTGTGCTGTATTTCCCAAATCCTTTTAATTACTGTGCAATCCCTAGAAAGATATCCTTCATTATTCTGGAGAAGGCTGCAGGTTTGATGCTGCCAGACTTATTTATGTGAGTCATCTTTACTCTGGCAAGCAGTTACATTTACTTTAATGGGATTGCTTGGAAGAGTAAGAAAAGTAAGACCAAGCCTTTTATGTGCTAATGTGAAATTCCTTTCAGCAACCTGTTAGGTTTTGTTTAGTTAAGAACAAACATGGCACAATTGGCAAAAGGACAAGCTTCAACATACTGCTTGCCAGAACATATTACCTCCACTCCAGGCTACAATAATAAAGTCTGTACCTAATTAAATGGGGAGGGGAAAAGGAGATATTATGGTGGCCCAAGAAAATTGCTGTAATTTTTTTAATTAATAAAGCCAAGTGACACAAGTAAAGGGCAGCCTCTTAAATCAAAGGATCTCTTACACTTACTAGTTTTTATTACCTTAGACTTAAGACCACCAGTACATATCTTCTGGCCAGTTCTGCAAAATGTATACGGATTCTGCCAGACCCTGAAGTCCTTACTCAGGATCAAAGCTTTCTGTATTGCCTGGAGAGAGGACACTCCACCAAGCATTTCACCTTAAAAATTCCATAAGAGGAAAGGATTGTTCCCCCAAGCTCTGAGGTCGCTGTTTGGAAGAGAGGGAAGACTCTATTAATTTTTTCTAAACAATCTTCATGGTGTAGCGAGGAAGATTAGATGTTGTTTGTATTGTCACATCTGAACACATCTACACTCATTCCTTCACCTTTCTTCTCCCATGGAAATTGCTCTGTAGAGTCCCAGGAAGCAGAGGTACAGTGCCATATGAGCTCCTGAAAGTCCAGCCAAACACAAAGAAGGTATGCTACCTGTCTGAGGGCCTTTCCATTTCTGGATCTGAGGCATAATCTAGTCCTCAGTTTCTATTCAGTCATCACACAGGCATACACCCACTGACTTTGAGTTTTCCCTGAGTGGGGGGCCCTGTACTTTGGCCCAGGTTGCTGAGGAAAAAGCTGAATACACTGAGTCCCTCTGCTTCTAACTGCCAAGATATATCAATATGTGATATGAAACCAATCAGCTTCTCTTCTTTTTTTTTTTTTAACTTTCTAAGGATCAAAATGCAGTACAACTCAGTGCATGCTACAAAATTCTCATCACAACAGCCCCATAGAGATTGTAATGAGACAGTGTACCTGCTTCTAAATATAGGGAGGAAATTGAAGAAAATCAGAATTACAGTTCTGTATGAAATTTTGGTGGTTTTATATTTGTTTTTTGTCCTCAAACCATTGAAAAAGTTAATGCGGAGAGCAATAGGTCATAAATGGCAATGCATTCCATTTTGGCACTTTTGATTTAAACTAATTGTAGTACTCTTAAATTAAAATGTTTTGTTGGTTGAACTGAACCAAAGCAGTTTATTTTGAACCAATTTGACATGTAGTTGCATCTCCCTAGGTGCTTCATTGACTCAAGGCTTTGTCAGTTGTGTATGATGTCCCATTCTTTCATAGGGGATGGACTCCATGGCCAGACTACAATGCCTGTGTCAGGTCAACAACAAACAAATATTTTGATTCACATCAAACCAACTGCTGTGGTTTTTCCAAGGGAAAATATAAAACATTCCATGGAAAATTTTATTTAGCAGAAAGTACATTTCAATAGGGAAAAAAATGAATTAGAGGGAAGGTTCTCTAACAGGAAAGCACCACAGCTATGTTAGGTGCCTGGAATCACAACTGTTCAGCTTTTAGCAATGCTCACTGTAATGCTTCGTGTGGAATGAATCAGAGATCTGAGTTTATTGGATGATGGTATACAGAGGCCGGTTTTTTTGGAATCAGATGATATGCAGAGTTCTGCTCCTACCCAACTATTAGCACCCCTAAACTGTCATCTGACAAAGTGGGTCAGAACCCACGAAAGTTTATGCCTGAAGAAATCTGTTAGTCTATGAGGTGGTACAGGACTCTTGTTGTTTAAACTGACATAGCTTCCTGATCCGAGTATAGGTATTAGACTTCTTGCTCATGCCTAGCCCCAATGATTATTGGTGGATTTTTGTAGCAAATGTTTCCTTCATATTTCGTTTTCCAAACCACCATGAAATCCAGAAGAATGTCTTTCCTAGGAAACAAATGCAGCTGTAATTTAATTTTAAAGTTGTCTTCAAGGACCAGCACAGTTATTAATGGGAGAAATTTGCACCAACAAGTTGGGCTGGATCTGAATATATTGATCCTAACATTATAAAGACAGACTTATCTCTTTCTCATGCCTGGAGAGTGAAAGCATTTTTTCAATTCTAGATTGCAAACCAATTTGTTTTCTCTTTCTCCCTGGACTCCCTACATATTTCAGGTGAGACAAAAACAAATTAAAAATGCATTAGTATCACATTTCAGTACTTTGTGGTATATATTGCATTAGCAATAGTAGCTGACCAGCCAAAGTCTGAACATATATATTAACTGAAGAATGTTTCAGATTGTCATACAGTGCAGCTTCCAGCTTTCACAGAAGGCCAAAACCACCGGACAAACTACTCAACATCTGGTACAGCTTCAAGGGAAAGCAGCAAAAGTGGCTATATTCTGCTTTTGCCTCTCTTGATGTCCAGGGCACCACTCTGTCATGAGGAGCAATTGAGAGCAATCTCAGGGATGATCTGATTATGCCAGCTGCAAAGACCTCCACAAACTGGAGAAGGATGAGTGCACTACACCCAGACCCCTTGTATTACACTAGGGATCTCAAACATGCAGCCCCTAAAGCTATTTCCTGCAGTCCACAATGACACTAGTGTTACCAGTATTTGCAATAGCACTGTATGAAAAGGTTTCAGTGTTGTGGCCCTTGGGCTAATGTACTAGTCCTCATGTGGCCGTTGTGGTGATTTGAGACCCCGGTAATAGACCATGATCCTTATGCTGGCAGCTGCATGGAGACATGATGCAGAACTGTTATTGCTTTCTCTGTGCCATTGGAAGATTCCTTTGTGCAAGAAGAATCCTGAACTGACCACTTAACATGGCTTAGTTTGCTTTGGGTCAGTGGAGTGGCTCAAATCAGATATAAGTTGACAGATAGAAAACTGGCTAGATCAACAGTTTCAGCGTGTAGGAATCAATGGCTCCATGTCAAGTTGGCAAGCAGTAACGAGTGGCGTGCCCCAGGGGTCGGTCCTGGGGCCAGTTCTGTTCAGTGTTTTTCATTAATGATCTGGATGATGGGATAGATTGCACACTTGGTAAGTTTGCGGATGATACCAAACTGGGGGGAACGGTAGACACCCTAGAGGGCAGGGACAGGATTCAGGGAGACCTAGACAAATTGGAGCAGTGGGCCAAGAGGAATCTCATGAGGTTCAACAAGGACAAGGGTAAAATCCTGCACTTGGGACAAAAAAACCCCATGTACTGCTACAGGCTGGGGAGTGATCAGCTAAATAGCAGCACTGGAGAAAAGGACCTGGGAGTCATGGTGGATGGGAAGCTGGATATGAGTCAGCAGTGTGCGCTTGCTGCCAGAAAGGCCAATGGCATACTGGGCTGCATCAGAAGAAGTGTTGCCAGCAGATCGAGGGATGTGATCATTCCCCTCTATTCTGCACTAGTGAGGCCACATCTGGAATACTGTGCCCAGTTTTGGGCTCCCCACTACAAAAAGGACATGGACAAATTAGAGAGAGTCCAGAGGAGGGCAACCAAAATGATCAAAGGGCTGGAGCACAAGCCCTATGAAGAAAGACTGAAGGAACTAGGCTTATTTAGCCTGCAGAAGAGAAGATTGAGGGGGGATTTGATAGCAACCTTCAACTACTTGAAGGGTTGCTCCATCCTCCTTGGAGCAACGACTGTTCTCGGTAGTAACAGAGGGCAGAACGAGAAGCAATGGTTTCAAGTTACAGCTGGGGTGGTCCAGGCTGGATATTAGGAAAAACTTCCTTACTAGGCGAGTGGTGAAGCATTGGAATAAGCTGCCTAGGGAGGTGGTGGAATCTCCATCTCTGGAGGTGTTCAAGGCCCAGCTGGACAAAACCCTGACTGGGATGATCTAATGGGAGTGGTCCTGCTTTTTTTGGCAGGGGGTTGGACTAGATGACCTATGAGGTCCCTTCCAACCCTATGATTCTATGAAGGGAAATTGAAAAGTTATACGTGATATAAACAAACTTGAATGAAAGAGGGAAGAATAAGACACTGAGATATATAGTCAATGGAGAGAAAAGGAAGAGTATGCATGGGATGCATAGTACAATTTGAAATACATAGGCAGGAGTACACATGCTGCAGTTCAGCTAGGGCAACCAAATGCCTATGACCAGCCAATGTGCCTCCTTTCTTTAGTTCATCCAATCATCTATGCAATCTGCATGACAGTAGTAATATCTAAGCCAACCTGAATTATCCTCTTAAGAAAGATTGTGTGAGTCACTCCATGATAATTTCACTAAGTTTTTGGCCTGAATTGTTTGCTGCATGTAGAAGTACAGACATGGTTGAATCTTGGATGTTTGCTTTTCAGTCAGACTCTCTGCTGGTGTAAATTAGTGTAGGAGCCTGGAAGAAAATGGTGCAATGTTGGCTTGCATTCCCTGACTGACTTTAAAGATTCAAAATTAGAAAATTGCAAATAATATGCATTCTGGCAGCACCCTTTTGGGCTTATCCATGTAGACTTCCCCTGGCCACAGCTGTCTGCAAAATTTTGGAACTAAATGGAACATAGTTGATCTAAGCAACAAGAAACCGTGAATTTTGAACTTAATTGGCTACTGTGCTTTATTTGTGAAATTCTGAAAGGAGGGGGGTTTTTTTTGGTTTTTTTTTTTTTGCTTTTCTTTCTTTGCATATTCAAAGCAATTAACTTACTAAATACAAGCTTCCATTTTTAAGGAGAGACAAAAAAGGACTATTTTGGGCTGCCTTTCATACTTAGTGGTCATTTCAACCTGTACAGCATAGATGTAAAACGATACCATACTAATTTGGTGGCATTTGAAATCCAGTTTGCATTGGTGTAACTGACCACAACAGATCCACTGCAACAAAGAGTGAGGCCCAAAGTATTTTGGGATGAGAGGCACACAGACAATGTAAGATTGAATGCCTTGTGGTAGTTTGTTTTCCTCAGATTTCTGTCTATGAATAAAAAAAAGCCAACTAAATGAAAATGCTTGACACTACTTCCTGGTAGTCACTGTGACCTTATATAGCACTGTTTATTTTCTTTCCAGTGTAGAAGGGGCACTTTCAATAGTCTGAATTCAGTTTAGGCTCACAGATCCAAATCAGACAATACATCTTTGTTTTGACATGTATTAACTTCAAACTCTTGAATCCTTACCTTACCAAATCAATTTCAATATGCGTTCAAACAATAATGGGGCAGATTCCCTGTCATAGAATCATAGGGTTGGAAGGGACCCCATGAGGTCATCTAGTCCAACCCCCTGCCAAAAAAAGCAGGACCCACTCCCATTAGATCATCCCAGTCAGGGTTTTGTCCAGCTGGGCCTTGAACACCTCCAGAGATGGAGATTCCACCACCTCCCTAGGCAGCTTATTCCAATGCTTCACCACTCGCCTAGTAAGGAAGTTTTTCCTAATATCCAGCCTGGACCACCCCAGCTGTAACTTGAAACCATTGCTTCTCGTTCTGCCCTCTGTTACTACCGAGAACAGTCGTTGCTCCAAGGAGGATGGAGCAACCCTTCAAGTAGTTGAAGGTTGCTATCAAATCCCCCCTCAATCTTCTCTTCTGCAGGCTAAATAAGCCTAGTTCCTTCAGTCTTTCTTCATAGGGCTTGTGCTCCAGCCCTTTGATCATTTTGGTTGCCCTCCTCTGGACTCTCTCTAATTTGTCCATGTCCTTTTTGTAGTGGGGAGCCCAAAACTGGGCACAGTATTCCAGATGTGGCCTCACTAGTGCAGAATAGAGGGGAATGATCACATCCCTCGATCTGCTGGCAACACTTCTTCTGATGCAGCCCAGTATGCCATTGGCCTTTGGCCTTTCTGGCAGCAAGCGCACACTGCTGACTCATATCCAGCTCCCCATCCACCATGACTCCCAGGTCCTTTTCTCCAGTGCTGCTATTTAGCTGATCACTCCCCAGCCTGTAGCAGTACATGGGGTTTTTTCATCCCAAGTGCAGGATTTTACACTTGTCCTTGTTGAACCTCATGAGATTCCTCTTGGCCCACTGCTCCAATTTGTCTAGGTCTCCCTGAATCCTGTCCCTGCCCTCTAGGGTGTCTACCGTTCCCCCCAGTTTGGTATCATCTGCAAACTTACTAAGTGTGCAATCTATCCCATCACCCAGATCATTAATGAAAACATTGAACAGAACTGGCCCCAGGACCGACCCCTGGGGCACACCACTTGTTACTACCTGCCAACTTGACATGGAGCCATTGATTCCTACACGCTGATACCGTTGATCTAGCCAGTTTTCTATCCACCTTACAGTCCACGCATCTAACCCATACTTCCTTAATTTGCCAATGAGAATGCTGTGGGAAACTGTATCAGAAGCCTTGCTAAAGTCGAGGTATATCACGTCAACGGCTCTTCCTGCATCCACAAATCCAGTCATCTCATCATAGAAGGCGATGAGGTTGGTCAGGCATGATTTACCCTTGGTAAATCCATGCTGACTGTTCCTGATTACTCTACATTCCTCCAAGTGTTTCAGGATGGATTCTTTGAGAAGCTGCTCCATGATTTTTCCAGGGATTGAGGTGAGGCTGACAGGTCTGTAATTCCCTGGATCCTCCTTTTTGCCTTTCTTGAAGATAGGTACTATATTTGCTTTTTTCCAGTCCTCTGGCACCTCCCCTGCTCGCCACGAGTTTTCAAAGATAATGGCCAACGGTACTGCTATCTCATCAGCCAGCTCCCTCAGCACCCTCGGATGCAGTTCATCCGGCCCCATGGACTTGTGCACATCTAGTTTCAATTTCCCTTCTCTTCCTCCACCTCCCTCGTCCCTGCTATGTCCTGGAAATCCAATAAGCCAGTCATGGCTTTTAAGTTTACTAAAGATTTTATTTGAATAACAAACAATGAGAAAATAAAGTCACTCACACATGCACAGCTGAACACATTAGTGTGGGAGAGTTTGTCAGTAGTAAGGCTCCTCTTTTAAACTCTGCATCCAGAACATTCCAGTCCTTAAATGCAAAGAAGGATTTAGCCCTTGGGGGTCTAGAAGTCTATTAAATTGTAGAACGCTTTTTCCATGAAATGTAGCAAGCCCCATTACTTGAGACATTTAAAACCAGTGGAACTAAACTGTAGGGAGCAATTCTGTACCAGCAGGGGTATAAACTAGCTGACTTATTTTGTCTTTTGTCTCTAATTCCTGTGATTAACAGAATTTACCTTTGAGGAAAATATTAAAAAAGAACTAAATATCCAAGATCTTCAGCTCATATAAATTGGCTGTGTCAAGCTGCACCAGCTGGGGAGCTAAGCTATACATATAGCTTGCCTAAACCAGAACAGGAAGAGATATAATAACCATTTTCAAGTGTTTGTCTTTGAAGCATCCACACATCCAATATGGAGATGAGTTGTGATCCAAGGTTCAGTCATTAGACAAAACATTTGCAATTGTAACTGTTCTGTGTCTGCATTGCTTTGAGTCTTTTCCATAGAGGCTGTCATCCAGTTTCCTGCTACAGCTGGGAGATGCCTAAATAATCAAATAGGTCTTCTCTGAAGAGAAATCATAAGAGAGTCATTCTTCATTGGAAGTGGCATAAGGCAACTCTGGATCTCAACTTTAGTTGAAGTTCAACATCTATTTCAAGCAAATATATGGATGTTATTATTTTAATTTTAACTTAACTAGATTGTTTGTTTGGAGATAAAAGAAAAAAAATGTCAAGGGAAGCAGAGAGGAAGATCAGCAGCATACTGTCAGAAGGGGATGCAGGTAATCCATCTTCATTAGAAAAATCCTGCACATTGTGGCCAGTATAAAAAAAAAAAAAAAAAAAAAAAAGTCATGGGGCTCAGAAGAATGTGAAGCAACAAAGACAGCACAAAGAAATAACTAGTCTCACACATGCACAGCTGGATGCTTCTTTCTCCCAGTTTTCCACTTTGGAAGGAAAATGGCCTCTCTTCTTGGCTATGTTCACACAGAGGGCTTTTTTCAAAATAACTCTTTATTTCAAAACACCTTATTTCAAAAGACAAAAACAGTGTCTTCAAAATAAGGGTGTGAAATAGCATGTCCACAGTATGGACATGCTATTTTGCTTGGGGAGGGGACTGCAGGCACCCGCAGGGTGAAGCAGAGCCACACCTCACCCCGCAGGTGCCTGCAGCTCCCCTCTGCCAGCCAGAGGACACCCCTCAGCACCCTGGGAGGAAGGTCACGTGTTGTTTCAGAACACTTTGTTCCAAAACAACATGTCTGCACAGGGCTGTTTCAAAACAACCTTGTTTCGCCGGGAAACCAGGTATAAGCCGTTCCGAAACAAGCGGTTTGCTTGTTTTGAAATGGCTGTGTGTCGTGTGGCCATGACATTTCTTATTTTGAAACAACATCGTTGTTTGAAAATAAGAATGCTGTGTGAACAAACCCCTTGTGTTTTGACCTAGGCCTATTCTCTATTTTTTTTTTTTTTTTTTGCCACCTGTTGTGATTCTAATGGTATTAGAGGCTCTTCCTTAGAGTAGTGGTCCCCAAACTTTTCCTTTCTAAGCCCCACCTCCACCATAAAAGCTTTAGGACCCACCTGAGCCACAGTATCTGTGTTTCAGCCTCATTTTAGTGATATCCAGGATTCAGATACACCATGACTTGAGACTCAGGTTTCAGTGGTGTGGCCCTGGCTTTGGTTTTCTACCCTGAGCCCCACTGACTCTATCCCCAGGCCTGCTGGTGGCAGATCCCCTGAAGCCTGCAGGCAGACCCCTGGTTAAGAGCTGCTGCTTTAGAGCATACAGTTACAGGCAATAGAGTCCACTTAATCATCTGAGGGAGACTGATATTCTCCTGGCCATCATAATAGCAGAACAAGAAAGACAGGCAAATGGTGGCAGAAAACCAAATACATTTTATTCAAATCAGTAAGCAAATGACCACTGACTTTTTCCTGTGATAAAACAACTGAGTCTGTTCACATTGAAGTTGGTAGGATTTTTGCCATGCATTTCAGTGGGAGCTGGATCAGGCCCAAGATTAGAAATGTTGGGAGAAAAAGAACGGCTTCTGTAAATACACCTGGTCAAGAATTTTTTGACAAGAATTTTCTCCTGTCAAAAAATGCCAATTTGTCAAAACTGATTTTTTTTTTTCCCTAGAAACTCATCAGTTTCAACAAAATTATCATCTACAAGGTGTCTCAGATCCAAGACAGAATTTCTGGTTTTGACAAAGTGAAACACTAAGTGTAGATCAGGAGACTCACTTGGGTGGTGGGAGCCCCAGGTTAGAGCTCTAACTATTCATGATTCCAAGTGGGGCTTGAACTTGTGATTCCCTATGGTCTAGATGAGGGCCCTGATTACTGGGCTACTTACTGTATGTTTCTTTATGCACTGTCATTTCAAAAGGTCTCCTCTTCATTCCAGAACAACAACAAAATTCAAAATCTCCTTTTACTAAATGAAATTCTTTTATTTCAGAAACTTGTCTATAAAATATTGTCTTAATGACAATTAACCTCCTCCCTACATTATAATTTACTAGCTCTTATCAGACTCAGGCACACCTTTTAGAGTTGCATAAGCTTATAGTTATTCTCTCACAAGCAGCTAGAAAAATGAGACCTAACAATAAACTTCTAAGTAATGAAATGTGGTCAATAATAATGCACTTAGACTATGTTGAAATGTGCTGTAATTATATCCCTGGGAGGAAACTCCTGCTTTAAAAATAATAAATAAAGCATGGCCACCAGTCTCTCAAACTTAGGTAGCACACCATGCTGAAGAAGAGCAACCTGACAGGCCTAATGAACACTGTTCTCCCTTTTTCCTCCCCTTTTGAGCTGCAGTTTCCCACCCAGTTACTAAATGGATGCAAGTTGAAATTAAAAAGTGATCTTTGTGTGCTAGCTACAGAATTCCTCCCTGACTGTTATCTCTGCACTTTGCATAAATATTTATTTTCTCCTGATTTTGGCTACAGACAGTTGGCTGCATTGAGGTGGCTGTTGTGGGTATGTGAAGACTAGATTGCAGAAGGCAGTCCCCAGAGAATTTTAGCAGCTAAGCCCAAATTTCCTCCCAGCAATTAACACAGTACAACAGCAGCTCAATCAATCTTTAAAGGGATGTAGCAAGTGCTCCTTCTCTGCATCCATGCCCAGCTTTGCTGGTTATTGCAGAGGAGTTAGGGCTGAGCGGTCTGCAACACTCTCAACAGCTCATTGGCTGCCCCCTTGTGGCTCCATGCTTTGTGCTCTTGGCTCCTGTCACTGGGGAACAGTGCAGGCACTCAGTTCCTAGCTCCGGGCTCCCCTCAGTCACTGGGGGACCCTGCCGGGAGGAGCCATTTCTGGTTCTGGACTCCTCGCCTTTCCACCAGGGAACCAAATAGGAGGTGCCCTGGCCCAGCTTCCCACACCAAGCGGCTGCAGCTCTCAAAATGCTTTCTTATTGCAGACATTTTTAAATATGGCTCTTCTTATCTTTCCAAGTGCTGACCCCTGGTTAGGATAACATGGTGCTTCCCCCATAGTTCCTTCAAAGAGTCTAGTTCCCACTCTGCTGTTTATACACTATGCCTGAATTATTTGGGGGTCTATAAAAATAATAGTTTTTTGGCTTCCTGGCAATTCCTTAAAATAGGAGTGAGGAATGGTTTTGGCTCTAACTGAAAACAAAATGTACTGAAAATTAAAAAAAATATAATGTTGTGTCAAACTAAATACTTTCAACAAAAAGAATTTTGTTTTGATTTTAACTATCTGCAAACTTTTGATCTTTTTAAAAAAAAATAGAGAAATTTTTAAACAAAGGGGTTTTTTTGAACAAATTGTCAAAACATTTTTATTTTCTTGTGTGTGTGTGTGTGTGTGTGTGTGTGTGAGAGAGAGAGAGAGAGAGAGTGGGGAAGTTGACAAAATTTGGTGAAACAGACACAAATTCACAAAACACTTTGGTGTCCCCAAATCTTCATTTTCTTCAAAACCATTTTGAATGAGAATCTTCAGCCAGCTCTAAACTTGCCGGTGCAAGATACATGAGAAGGAAGACCCCTTGTACTCTAGCAAGTTCACCCTCTGTACCTAGGCAGTGCCAGCTTCC
Source organism: Podocnemis expansa (assembly GCA_007922195.1). Taxonomy (NCBI): domain Eukaryota; kingdom Metazoa; phylum Chordata; order Testudines; family Podocnemididae; genus Podocnemis; species Podocnemis expansa. The sequence continues at coordinate 58,861,882 of ML681989.1, forward strand.
CTCTGGCCCTTTATATGTCTCTTTAAAAAATTATCAAGACAATCCCTGCTAAAGCTATTTCCAAGCTGCACCTCTTTCTGCACCTATTTCAGTTAATGCTTCATCACAGGAATGGCTGGATGACAGTGCTCAGGTTTTTGAGGACTGCAACATCTTGAATGACCTTTAATAGGAGACTTCTGTTCATTCTGAGGTCTGGACCTCTGATTCATAAAGACATGTTCACATTTAATACTGGAGACAAATGTGCCCCATCACTGCTACAGAAACCATGAGATGAAATATCTCCAGTGATCCCTCTTACCATAGAAAAAGTCAGCATGACCAGGCATTGCCTCTTAAGTGTCACATAATTAAGTGTCTGTGATGAGATGATGTGGTTCCCCTGATGTGCATCAAGTTTATGCCAGATTTCAGCTTAAAGGCTCAATGGTAAAGCTATTGAGAACTCTTGGGTGTGAATAATGTAAGAAATGTATTTTGGTGTTTTTCTGTGAATAATTTATTCACTATTTGACCTGCTCTATTTAACAGTAAGGAGCCGAAAAACCCAAATAACTCAGTCTTAAACTCTTGGCCTTAACAGAAAGCACACTGGCATTAACTGAAAAGCTCCCATTGATCCAAAGATCAGGCACTCACTGAATAATTATTTGGGGCCAGATTTACAAAGGTATTTAAGTGTCTAAAGTTTCAATAGATGCCCAGTGAGACTCTCAAAAGCGCTTAATTAGCTTAAGTACTGAATTCCTATGGAAAGTAATGGGGCTTAGACACCTATGCTGATAAAATGGTCTGAAAATCCCAATTCAGCCACTCTCTAGATTTTACAGCATCTAAATACCTACCCCTTTCTGGCTAGTAACAAAATATTTTTCCCCTACCACACTTAGGGATAGACCACAAATGCGGGCTTGACTTGGAAGTGTGATGCCCAAATTTGGGCATCCATCTGCCTTGTAGAATCTTTAGCCCCCAAATTAGGTGCCCAGGCTCCCACAATGTATGGGGAGTGTTAGGTGTATAAGAATGAAATGCACTACTAAAGCCAGTACACTGAGCAAGAAGCTGCCTAAGCTAGCCAATAAAAATGCTGATGAAAGCTGTGCGATCTAAGACCCACCACTCAGTGGGAGTGAGGTGCCTATCAGTGCTCAGGATACACAGCCGTAAACTTGCTCCTGGATTTAGATATCAAAGTCAGGTCAGTCCTTTCGCACAAAAAAGGACAGAGGAAGAGGTGTTGGTACCTTCTTTCTGTGCCAGTTGTTTGAGCATTCACCCAGGACATGGGAAATGGGCTTAAATCTCCTCTCTGTACACGGTGAAGTCAGAACTTAAACTCAGCTATCCCACAGGAGTGCCCTTCTGGCAAGCTCTATTTGTCCTCTTGAAGCTGTTCCACTTTTGATGACATAATAAAATATTTATTGGTCCAAAGCAAGCAAATGCTTCACCTTCCAGTGTTCAGGGTCCCCTGTAAGGTGTGGGGAACTCCAGTCCCTGCCCCATAAGATAGTTAAATTTTCTCTAATAAAGTGGAACAGCTTCAAGAGGCTGAAATGAGAGCCTCAGTCTGGATCCTGGTGATAAGTGGTCCCCCTGTAGGAGATGGGAGATTGCAGTTCAAGTCCCTGCTTGTGAACCCTGATCTCATGCATCCTTGATGAATGGCATAACCCATGAGTTTTAACAAGAGCACAACCACCACTTCCTGGGTTTTCTGTGGGGCCCAGTCTACTTGATGTACTTGGAGAATATGTCAATTCTGCAGTTAGACATCTAGAACTGGCTCAGGATTGTTGACTCGGGCTTGTGCTAATAAGCTGTTTAATTACAGTTTAGATGTTCAAGCTCAGACTGCAGCCTGAACCTCACACCTTGCAGGGTCCAAGAGCTTGGGGCCCAGATGTAGCCCACATTCATATTGCAATTAAACAGCCCCTTAACCAGAACCCCATGAGCTTGAGTCAGCTGGCACTTCAGACCCGGACAAATATAGTAATTGTCTTCAGTTAATCTTTCTTTTGTCTCCATTCTTTTAACTAGAGCCTTTCTAACTAAGAGGATCTGGGTTGTTCCATTTGATTTTCTGTCTTGAAAGAGAACTAATCAACTAAAGAAAAGCTCGAGGCACTCTTCTTTAGTGCAAGTGGTGTTGTAAACTCTCTGAGTGCTATCATGTTGTGTATGACAATGATGGCAGCTCTGTCCTAGAAGCATCCACCACAGAGTTAAAAAATGTTAAATAGGCTCTTGGCAGGGACTTGAGAAATGTACTGGGAAGGAAGGCAGCATCCTCTCTGATGAGGACATGCTAGAAATGCTATTTTGTGAGGGACTGGGAAATATAATAACAATGTGGGAATCCCACTTGTTTTATAGATGGGCTGACTTTGATGCTCATGGAAAATGTTTGTTTATTGATTACAAAAAAGTGAGGTTATGTCCAAGAGGGGTACCTAATGCAAATTATTGCACTGTGAACTGTTACTACAGTATGAGCAGCTGCTGCAATGGGAATGTAATACAAAAACTACATTGGCATGATAATAATAAATCTATCATCATTTTACTTCATGAAAACTTTAAAAATGTGACACTTTACCAAAATAATGATGCCATAGAAAAGAAAGTATTTCTGTCAGTGTATGTGACCGAAGGATACTTAGTATGTAAAAGCTGCAATATCAGCTATGTCCAGTTTATTTAATTATAGACATCCAAGCAGCAGATGAAAGGTTGTGGGGTTAGTGGTGCCTTATCTCTGTTCTATGTACATGACACATAGTAGGAACACATGAGGAGGATTCCCCATTTCTTAGCCTGTTCACATATGCATAATGTAAACAGAAATATGCCTGCTGTATGACCTTTTTTCAAAGACCTCTATAGTACATCTCTCCTTATGTCTCCCCATTGTGTTTATATCACAAGTCTGTCATTTAAGATATGGTGGAAAACACAGCAGTAGCCGTAGGCAGAAACATACTCTGTGCAGTTGTTAATTTTACCCTGACTGCCAAGAAAGGAACACCCATCTGTCAAAAAGGCAGTAATAGAAAAGAAGCCTCCAAAAATAAGTTCTGGTGAGACATAATTACAACTAACTCAATTGATTTGGGATGAGTTAAAGATCTGAACTACAGAACCTTCCTGACATTAGGAATGAATACATTTTTTAAAATACAAAGATTGACTTTTCACTGCCAAAGTCTTCCACTGCAAAGAGAGGAAGTGCAGTGAATGAATTTTCAGCTTTCTTTTTTTAAATACACAAAGGTCCTTTCATGCTTGATGTTATTTGCATTTTCCTTTACTGGTTATGCGGATGAGTGTAGATGTAATCTTTCCCAGGACAATAGCTACCCAGTTCTTAGCAATAACAAACCACAAACAAGGCATTTTTCAAACAAGATTTCTACTTTAATATTGAATTTTTAGAGCACTGACCTCTCAGCTCACATCTTCTACATTAAATACAAACATAAAATGGAACCTTAAAAAGTGATGAACCTTATCTTATTTTATACCTCCAAAGCACCTTGCACACCTATGGAGCTAGCCTTAGTAATGAATAACAAGAATTAATAAAAATCTTTGTTAGAAACTGATGTATTTCCTATTTCACAACAAGAGATCAGATGTTTCATATGCTAAGAGGTACAATGTAAACTCATTTCTCTTTTTAATGAAGTAAAAAGAAAATAAGAAACTACCAGAAAATTTCCAAATATGCTTATTTATTAGAGTAAGCATAATATTTACCTCTGGATGCTTTACATAGTCAAACAAAACATTAACTAATCCTGTTAATTATTTGTATTCATTAATTTACTCAGTTATGAATGTCTTCAGTTTGCAAACTTTTAATTCCATTGTTGATTTAAACTGACTTTTAAAAACACCTCACGTCTGATCTTTTTTTTAAAGCTGCATTTTCACCCTTTTACTGGTCTTATTCCTGTTTCAGATACCTACATCTTTCTCCAGATAATAGGTTTATCCACTCACCTCACTCATGTTTGTTTTGAAATGACAGCTCACAGATTTCCACTTCCTCACAACAGGGATACTTGTACAAAAGCTCTTTCCACTGTTCCTGGCTTTTCTCTTAAAAAGAGCTGCCCAGTGGCATCATGCCGCTAGTAAACCAATAAGATTTATTCACCTGCTGAACTCCTCAGCATGCATCCGAGATCACAAAGGGCCACCTAGTGGTACAAACTGAAAAGCAGATTCACATGTCAGGTTGTGTTGCTCCAGCTAGGTGGAATGTCCACAACTCATGATCATTCATAAGAGGGGAATATGATGAGACTGATGTGATGGGACGATGATGTGATGAGAAGCATGGGGATTATGAAATGTTTCATAGACTCTAAGGTCAGAAGGGATCAATATGATCAATCTGACATCCTGCACAATTCAGGTCACAGAACCAGACCCACCCTCTCCTGTAGTAAGCCTCTAAACTATAAGTGAGCTATTAAAGTCCTCAAATCATTATTTAAAGACTTTAAAGTACAGAGAATCCAGTAGCAAGTGAGTTGTGGCCCATGCTGCAGAGGAACGTGAAAAACCACCAGAGACCTTGCCATGTTGCTCTGAAGGAAAATTTCTTCCTGACCCCAAATATGATGATGAGTTAAACCCTGAGCATGCGGGCAAGACTCATCAGCCATTCACCCAAGAAAGAATTCTTTATAATAACTCAGAACCCACTCCATCTCATGTCCCTTCTTTTAACTGTAAGATGAAACTATTTGACGTAGTAACAAATGAAAATATTCAAAACCATATAATATGTATTAAGTAACAAAAGGAGCAAGGAAACAGCAAACCAATTCATAAATCAGTATTCCTGAAAACAAGAGTGTCTGTGCTGTCCCACATTTGTATATACATGTATTGATTACAATCTTGTTCTTTCTTCACATACTCAGCTTCTGTGTGTGTGTGTTTCCTGGAAGACTGAAATAGGTGCCTGGCTCACTCCACATGAAGTGCTTAGTGTTGGTGCCCATCTTATAACTTTTATAGCCCAGTGGTAGGAACACTCACATGGAATGTGACAGACCCAGAGTCTACACCCCGCATCTGACGAAGAGGGAGAAAAGATTTGAAGATGGGTCTCCTATCGCTCTCAGGAAGGTGATCTAACCACTGAGCTATGGGATATTCTGATGCAGGGCTCCCACAAGCTTCCTGTTGAAACTTTTCCATTTCCTTTTAGTGTACACACAATGTGCTTCAGGTGGCACATGGATCAGGATTCATCACCAAATTTGGTCTGCCAGTTGGAACATTAGTTCACGTCCTCACTCCTCCAGCTGGGTACTGGTGGGGAGAGTGACATGAACACTGAGCCATGCCCCCAACTTTTCCACCACAGATAAATAAACAAACAGTCATTGGAGCAAGACTGGACACTGGGTCACCGACATAACTCCCAAACCACCAATCTACACAGTCTTTTCCTGTCCCAGTGAGTGTCTATTGATCCAAAGTGCTCTGACCACTGAGCTATATATGAGGCAGGTGCCTCTATCCCCAGTCAGATTCTGAATGGGACCCAAGCCAGTGGACATGCTCACAGGCTTCTTGCCAGATTGGGACCAATATGCTGGTTTGATGGACAAACAGCTCTCTCGTCACATACCCCAAGGTTGTGGATCATGCTTTGAGGCTGCTATACAGATGTCTAAAGTGAGGCCAGTGTGCATAGCAGCAGAAACTTAGGCAGTGAGACAACTTTCACCCTGAAAATTTAGTCACCTGCAGGGTTCAGTGGGAGTCGTTTAGATCACAGCAGAGGTTAAACTGGAACTTGCTTGCCTAAGTTTTTTGTGGATCTGGACCTTACTGCTTTTTATTCCTATTAACCTCAGAAGCCCAAGAAAGCTAAATGAGGGTGAGCTGTAGTCTGTTCCATTTTTGTCTATCATCAACAGTAGAGGTCACTGACTTCCAATGAATTTCACTTGTGCAACAGTGTGAAGAGTGCCACATTACACAAGTGTGACTAGGGCGTAATTGGAAGACAATGAGTTGCACACGTGTAACTAAAGGGTTAATTAGTCTGCAGAACTTGTATAACAAGTGATGATATATAACCTGGCTGGAATCTTCTCTAAGTCTGAATTTAGTTGGGCTAGTAACTGAGTGCATTTGAACTGGATGTGATTGAGGGAGGGTAGATCTCAAACTCCACCTGTGGTTTGTAACAATCACATTTCAGAGTAGAATTATATTTTAATGATGACTGAAAGCAAGGCAGAACAGTTATCCAAGCCCAGCACAAAATTCAGATCAGCAAGTATCAGGAAAAAATACTTTTTTGTATTGTCATACTTTCACGCTAAATGAACACAAAATAAGTTGAGCCAATTTTCCTCAAGCTTTCTTGTCTTAAAAAAAAAACAAAACAAAACACCTTTGAGCTGAAACCAAGCATGGACGCTTCAGACTGGAATGCTTTTGTTTGAGAAAGGAATGTGTCTCAGAAAAAGGAAGAGGTATAGAATGAAATTTAGAGCTCAGCCTTAATTATCTTCCACAAGCTATAATTACAGGCTGTGCTTTATTCCTTCATAGTGATAGGTTTTAACATTCATATCCCCAAACACTGTATGATTTAAGACTGGCCGTCCACACTTACCTGGTAGTTTACCCAACTAAAACATGAAAAATGTAAAAATAAACCAAATTTCGAAGGTGTTAATGGTTTAAAATATAAAATAAGCTTTAATCACTTGGGGTTCTAGTTGCAGTCTAACTTCTGGACCCATGCAAGGGAAATGAGTCAATGGTTACAGACAAGTCCCACAGCTGTCATAAAGAATAAGACAAATGTCACAAAAAAATCAGACAATTTGGAAAAATTGACAGCGTTACATCAGGAGATGTGGGACAAAGCTTATTGTATGGTATGAATCATCTCTCATTCCTTTAAAAAAAATCCACTCCAAAATATAAAACTCTGTTTCTAGGTCAACCCAGAAAGTAGTGATGCTGGTAGCAAGTAGATGTTTGCTCTCTGATGGCTTTTGTGCCCCTCAACTTTGTCATAAGCAAAGTGATGCCTGGTTTCAAGTATTATTAGTCCCCTAAATCTCTTTTAAAGGATAAATAATGCTTCCTTTTTCCCACTTGAACTCCTTGCTTATTGCAAAAGGGCGTATTTGAAAATACACAGTATTCAAATATTACCTGGCACTTACTGGGGCAGTTAACTTTTTAATTCAAAGGTAAAAGGCATATTAATTATCGGTTAACAATATGCAATCTCTGTTCAGTCAAGGGAATTAATGTGTTTAAAAAGATCCTTGGCAATTATTTCTTGAAATTTGGGAAGAGAATAAAAGTTAAAAGTATATCCTTTTCCCCACTTTATTTTACTGGTGCTAAGAAAGTTAAGGTTAAGGACAAAGTTGTTATGTTAGGTGTTTGTTTCTTTCCACTCTGGATTAAAGAAAAAAAAAAGCATGAGATTGTAAACAACATGTAGAAATAAAGGATTTCTCTTCAGCCTCACTGGAAAGCCTTTGCAGTTTAACCGTTTGTGAAAGTGTGCTTTGGAATAAGAAGAAATTGGCTGTGTTCACAGACAGGGGGTTATTTCAATACGGTTGTTTCAAAACAACTTGTATCAAAATAACACCTTATTTTGAAATAAGTTAATTTGAATTAACAGTTTGTTAATTCGAATTAAGGAAAAAAGCTCAAATCGAAATAGCAGGTTCAGGCAACAGTTATTTTGAAACAAGTCACCGTTGTTTCGAAACAACATGTTCGCACGGCGTTGTTTCGTCCCCGCGTGGGGTTTAACTTGTTTCGAAGCAACCTTGCGTTGTGTGAACAGAGTATTTCTTATTTCAAAACAACCTCTGTTGTTTCAAAATAAGAGTGCTGTGTGAACACAGTCATTAGGACTAGATGATCATAACTGCCCCGATTGGTGGTGCACAAGAAAAGAATAGGGTGCAAAGAGCCACTTTCTCTACCCCACACACCCTGTGCAGAGGACTGGCACAAGGAAAGCCCCAGCAGTCAGGAGCTGAAGTGCAGCATACGACTAGTGTCACTGCCAGTGTTCACCTGTCCAAAGAAGGAAAATGTCAGCATCCTTTTTCAGTCTGCCCCGGGCAAGCTGATTTGGCAAGGAACAAGGGGGAGGGGGTGCTGTGCTATGAGGGTATTGCAATAGTTGTATTCTCCCTGGACAGCCTAATGTCCTTAATACAGTGGCTGTGGCTGTTATTGCTCTTCCTCCTGATCTCAATAAAGGAGAAAAAATTAATCTTGAACTGATTTCTGTCCTGCTTGCTCTTCTTTCTACCTCAGGAGGGCAGTAGCTTCTGAATTGCTGCTGCTGCCCATGCTGTACACAAAGACCTTGCCTTTCTGGGAACTACCTTGTATATTTGTTGCCATACAAATAATAACAATAATTACATACAAAAATCTGCATTAAAAAATGTTAAGGTTGCAAAGCCAAGCACTCAAATATTAGGAAATCCCAGAATTATGCCAGGGTAATTTTACTTCTCTCGTCTCCTTGTTTGTATGCATTATAATAGTCTATAATTACATGATCGTACAGTATTTTTCCATGGGACCTCTATGTGCTGGGGAGGAATCAGGGCATTAAAGGAAGAAAAAGGATAGTCAATGAAGTTTCTAATCCTCATGGCTGTGGAGAAAAGTTTGGAAACATGGCCTGAGTGCACCATAAAGGCTCAGACATAAGAAAGAAAATAAAAAGAATACAACATTTTTTATGAATTCATTTAAAAATCTTTTGACTTTTGAGGCCTGAATCGCAATATGAATGCTTGGGATTAGCCATCCTGGAAACTGGTATGCTTTTTTTCTTTAGCCTCTCTTGGGGTCTATACAGCTTATCAGCAATGTTCCCTGTAAGGCTTGGTGGCTTGTGTGCGAAATTTTCAACCTGTGTGCAAAACTTTTTCTGAATAAAACTTTTGTGCAAACTCACGTGAAAAGGAGGATAGTGGAGGACACATGGAGAAATAATGAGTATTGATATAACTTATTACCCTATCATGTCATGGAAAACAGGTAGTGATTAATGAACACAGCATTTAAATGGCGCAAAGTCATGTGTTCAACGAAAAAAATTACCAAACTATTTTCTTTTACCAAAAACTGGATTTTTTTCATGACCCTTTCATTAAAGTTCATGAGACTAAAAAACATTAAAAAAACTAAATTTGCAAATACAAACTTGAAAAGCACCTTTAAAAGCTTAAAAAAAAAAGGCAGTTAACTTGCCTCTCATTTTTGATTTTCCACAGGAGGCCATTTTACAATTTAAAATAATTTGTCCCAAATTGTTTCTAGCTAGTTCAAATGTGCCCCTTTATTTGTTTTACTTAAATGGTCCCTGTTAGTAATTTTATTCATAGCATACTTCACATTCCTTCATTTTATTAGTATCCTCCCTGTCCCCCCAGTTTAGCCATTTTGTGGGGAATGAGGGCCAAGAATAAAAGTGCCTTGAATACACAATCCCAGGGTTAAAAGATACCATCATCATCATCAACTGAGCTATCCAGGCAGACTTTTAAAAGTAGCCTCCAGAGTCAGAGGATATGTGAGCTCTTAGTGAGAAGCCCTGGTTTGTGCTGAGCTGTGACTGGGTGGTGTGTGCATGTGACCACCTCCGATCTCTAGTCACTGGATGAAGATCCCCCGCTCCCTAACTTGACTCTTAGAGGTTTTTTTCTTTTTTTCACATTCTATTCCTGAGCAATAAAAAGCTGGACAAAACCACCTATTTTTAAAATGCCTGGAGGTCGGAGGACATGAAGGAGGACATGGCTCCTTTTGCCTGACATCTGGTATCCCTACCCAGCACCTGCCACCTCCTCCTGGTCTCTGGCTGCACCATCCCCCCCCCAGCCCAACACTGGGGCTTCCTCCCCACCCTCTGTGGCTGATTCTCGGCTGCACCCCCGGCCCACTCCAGGCCAGCCTTACCCTAGACCTCCTCATGTGGCCAATTCTCAGCCACACCGCCGAGCTGCCCCAGCTGGACCCAGCGCCTGCTGCCTCCTCCCAGTCTCCGGCTGCGCTGCCTGTCCGCCCACCCAGTCCGACCCTGGGGCTTCCCTCTGCCCTCTGCAGCCAATTCTTGGCTGCAGCCCCGGCCCACTCCAGACCAGCTCTACCGTGGGCCACGCGCCTGATAGTCTTCTGCGCTGCTGACCTGGCCTATCTGTTGCGTGCACGGGAATCACAAGATCCTGCATGGCACGAGTTTTTAATGTGCACAGCTGTGCAGCCATGTGCTTTAGAGGGAAAGTAGCTTATCAGGGGAGCATAATGCTTATTGGCCACTGAGAAATTAGGTAAAGGAAGCACAGATCTCACTTTTATCATATGCACCAATTAGTTTGAGATGAATTAGTTTAGGTCTGCCCATAGCCTAGGGCTATGTCTACACTAGCAAATTAGTCTGGACTATTTGAACCATGTCTACACTAGCCTTTGGCTAGTTCAAACTACAACATTTTTAGTTTGCACTAGCCAAAGCTTAGTTTGAACTACTTAGTTTGAACAGTAATTCGAACTAAGTGCTTAGTTCAAATTTGCCACTTTGGCTAATTTGAATTAGCATGATGCAGTCATGCTAGTTCGAACTATATAACTTTGAACTAGCAGTTAGTTTTAATTGTGTTTTTTAGTTTGAACTAGCCGCACTTTTTTAGTTCGAACTAAAAAGTTAGTTTGAACTAAAAAAAAGGGTGGCTAGTTTGAACCAAAAAGTTAGTTTGAACTAAAAAAAACATTAATTTAGTTCAAAATAATTTTGAACTGCTCAATTCAGACTAAGCAAGTCCAAACTAAGCTTTTAGGGGTAGACATAGGGCTAGAAACAGCTATTTCATTGTGGGTGTACTCAGAGGTCCATTACAGGTATAGTTACATTAGCATTATATCATCTCATTTGAATAGCTATTCCCATATTTGTAACATATTATCTATCTCACTTTACAGGGAAGAATGGTGACGAAAGAGAGATCAGGGAGCCAGGAGTGGCTGGTCAACAGGACACTTGTATATATAGTAACACAAAGGTAACAAGGCCTGAAATGATATTTTGCCAGCACAATAGGTGCTATTGGAGAGTGTGATTTTTTTTGCATTATTTTAATTATTAAAAAAAAAAAAAGAAATAAGAAAGCAGAGCAGGAAGCAAAAGCAGCCCCATGACTAATGGAAATGCTTGGTTCTCCACAGATACTACCTCATGCACTGCACAGGGAAAAAGTTTACTTGTGCTTTCTTCAAGCATTATTTTATAATGGTTTATAATAACAACAATTCTGTCTAGTTTGGGTATTTCCCTTAATTTAATAATGATGTGGTTTAATGGTCCACGACCTTGCCTTGGGCCCTCATTTCCCAGACCCTTATGCTAAAAAATGCTCACCTTGTGACCCATTAATACTTTTTTTGATATAGTAAGAAAATGATACTTGTAAAAGATCAATACAAATGGTGAAATATATATGTGTGTCGATATGACAGGCATAATTTCCTATATGGAATCATTGCAATGAAACCATCTACAGTATTTTGCATATTCTGGGAAGAATTTACCGAGGTACACAGTGCTAGCCTACCTGTTTAATCGACACTGGTAGAAGTCTCCCACTAACCAAAATTGGAGCAAAGAAAAGCTTGTAGTGACTGCCTCTGGAAATCCCATTCTTAAAATACAAATTTATTGGCTAGATAATCTGCACCATAAAACTCTATGGCTGTGTTCAGACGAGAGTTTTATTTCGAAACAACAGCCGTTGTTTCGAAATAAAGTTTCTTATGTCCACATGACATTCTGTTATTTTGAAACGGTACAACCTCGCTTGAAATCGAAATAGCCGTTGTTTCAAACGGCTGTTTTGAAACAACGGCATTCAGACACATTGTTTCAAAACAACACCATTGTTTTGAAACAACTGTTTTGAAACAACATGTCCAAATGGCATTACTACGAAATAACCATTTCGAAATAACAGCTGTTTCGATAGCAGGCTTTCCCTTAATTTGAATTAACATTTTCTTAATTCGAATTAACTTATTTTGAAATAAGGACTTTATTTCAAAATAGCTCATTTTGAAATAACTTATTTTGAAATAACAGTTTACATGTGAACATAGCCTATGTGATATGGGAAACTGTGATCTGACTGAACCAAAATACAACATACACAGAAGTAATCATAGAAATTCAGCTACATTTTGCTTGGAGCAAAGTAGAAATTCTCTTTTAGAACAAAATTTGAAGGTTAATTGAATATGGATCAAGATTTGATTAATAAATAGTTTTATTCCCAAATGTAAAACTCATTAACCCTGATTTATATGTTTTTCTTTTTCAAGTACCCAGTAAGCTCATTTATTATAAATTACTAAGAAGAGTTTCTGAAGGTCAAAGGAATTTAATCCTACCATCTTTTAAATATTTAGTTTAGCATCTCTTTGTACTTAAAGTTTCAGAAGTTAAAACTTTAATGGTGTTATGAAATAGTACACAGATGATTTCACCTGAGATTCAGGTTGAGAGTTGGATAACACACATTTGATTTATATAAGTCCAGTAACTGGTGAGGGGTATGATAGTGATCTGGGAAGGGGCATTAGATGGAGTGGGTTCTGAGTTATTACAGAGAAGTTCTTCTTGACCTGGCTGTTGTGGACTTGCCCTCCTGCTCAGGGTTTAACTGATCGCCATATTTGGGGTCGGGAAGGAATTTTCCCTCAGGGCAGATTGGCTTGGGCGCTTGGGGGTTTTTTTTGCCTTCCTCTATAGCATTGGGCGTGGCTCACTTGCTGGTTGATTCTCTGTATTAAAGTCTTTAAATCATGATTTGAAGGCTTTAATAGCTCAGTTATGGGTTTGAGGTTCATTGTAGAAGTGGATAGGTGAGGTTTTATGGCCTGCAGTGTGCAGGAGGTCAGACTAGATGATCATATTGGTCCCTTAGTGTCTATGAGTCTATGAACTTGCTAGCTGCTCTTCTAGACTAGAGGACTATGAATAAAATTTTAATTGCTAGTGACTATTAATTTATCCCTTTTGTGTTGTGCTTTGTAGGTGGATTGCCACACAGACCAAAGACGTAGCCTTAGAGTGTTGTCTTGACTTCTGCTAGACTACAAAAGGGATCTTAGTGCAGCCTGTCAAGTTAGATTGCAGAGAGTATCACACAAGTCATCATTTCAAAATAAGAGCCATCATTTCGAAATAGCTTAAAACTTCTTTAATTTGAAACAGCTGTTATTTCGAAATGGTTATTTCAAAATAACGCTGTTCGGACGATTGAAACAACCATTATTTCAAAATAACACTTTTGCCCTTCTCCTTCCCACAGTGCCTTCCTTTTAGCCTATATTGGGTGGGGGCATGGCCCAGGGAGGGGTCTATGTTGCCACACCTCCCATTGTGCCCCTCTCCTAAAGCGAAATAGCAAGTCCTGTGTTTGAACATGCTATTACGCTTTTGCTTTTCCCTTAATTCAAATTAACACTTTCTTAATTCGAAATAACTCATTTTGAAATAACTTATTTTGAAACAATGATGTACGTGTGGACATAGCCTGAAAGTTCTAGCTACAATCTGATCTGTATTGCAGGGCAGTGTCTATTAACTACTTTGGAGCAGAGCTGTGCAAAAAATTTACAGTGAATCTGAACTCACTTGAACTGACCCATACGGTTCACAAAATATAAAAAGACGTAAAACCCAGGCTAGGAATTTTCAACCAGTGAGGAAAACTTGCAGACATCTTTCCCTCAGCCAGCTTCCCTCAACTTTCTTATTTCTCTCTGTATCCGAGGTCACCACTGCCACCTCCATGCAAGACTTGGGACCCCTCTGGTGCCAATTTTTGATGTTTCCATCTTCTTCTAACTGCCTCCCAGTGTCTTTATTTCTGAATCATAGAAGATTAGGGTTAGAAGGGACCTCAGGAGCTCATCTAGTCTACGCACCTCTAAGCAGGATCAATCCAAACTAAACCATCCCAGCCAGGGCTTTGTCAAGCTGGGCTTTAAAAATCAGTAAGGATAGAGGATATCTTCCTAGGTAACCTACTCCAGTGCCTCACCACACTCCTTGTGAAAAAGAATTTCCTAATATCCAACATAGATCTACCCCACTTTATCCTGATACCATTGTTCCTTGTTCTGTCATTTGCCACCACTGACAACAGCATATCTCCACCCTCTTTGGGAACCCTCCTGCAAGTAGTTGAAGGCAGCTATCAAATCCCCCATCACTCTTCTCTTCTGCAGATTAAATAACCACAGTTCCCTCTTCCTCTCCTAATAAGTCATATGCTTCAGATCCCTAATTATTTTTATTATTTTCTGTGGACTCTCTCCTGTTAGTTCACATCCTTTATGTGGTGGCAAGGAGAGGCAATACTCAAGATATGGCCTTACCAGTGCCTAATAGAAGGGAATAATCACTTCCTTTGATCTGATGGCAATGCTCCTACTAACGCAGTAAAATATGCTATTAGCCTTCTTGGCAATAAGAGACAATGTTGACTCATATGCAGCTTGTCTACAGTAATCCCCTGGTCCTTTACTGCAGAACTGCTGCCTAGCCAGTTGATCCCTGCTCTATAACTGTGAGTGGGATTTTTTCATCCTAAGCAGAGAACTCTGCACTCATTCTTGTTCAACCTCATCAGCTATCTTTTGGCCCAATCCTCCAATTTGTCTAGGTGACACTTTATCCAATTGCTACCCTCAAGCATACATCCCCCACCCCCTCCAGCTTCATGTCATCTGCAGACTTTCTGAAGGTGCAATCCACTTCATCCTCCAGATCATTACTGAAATCATTGAACAAAACCGGCCACAGGATCGAAACTTGGTCTTTGGCAAAGGAGAGAACGGTCACTGGATTCCAAAGCTTTCTGAGAAGGGAAAGGCAAAGAATCAGCCTGACTCTTGCTACACATGGATTTTGTCTATAGTGGTGGTAACCTGTAAGGTATATGCAGCTACATGCTGTGATGAAAAGCAAGCTGTGTCCAGACTGCAGTCTTTAGCTACATGCAGCAGTTAAGGGCTCTGGCAGGGGTGATGCAGCGGGCCACCACAGTGCTAAAAATAACAATGTAGATGGCAGAGGCATTGCTTCGGCATGTAGAGAGGTGCGTAGGACAGCCTCCCTAAGGTTCTGAAATGTTTTTACTCATCTAAGCAGTGCCTCACTACCTATACTGCTGTGGTGGGGGCAGTGGATGTACTCTGCATACCACTGTAGGTGTAGACATAGTCATAATGGGACTGGGAAATCTTCTCACCTGATATAGCCAGTTCTTCTCTAACCAGTATGATTCACCTGCAACCCATGTACTAAGCATTATGGTGCTTCACTGGCTGGGATGTTGTTTCTGTTCCTCATTAAAAGTTCAAGGCACTGAACCCATAATCAATATAAGGAATAAGAATTAGGTGAAATACTCATACTTTCAGGCAATTGGTTGACACCCAGTACTACCTAGTTAGGTCAAATATTTAATTATGCTGCTAGCTCTGCATTTGTCTTTAGTTTGACATTGATTTAATGATACCAAATTAAAATTCACTGTGATATATCAAAATACTATTTGAAATATGCGCACGCGCCCGCACGCGCGCGCACACACACACACACACACACACACACACACACACACACACACACAC
>ML681989.1:58877629-58953071 GCA_007922195.1 Podocnemis expansa
ACACACACACACACACACACACACACACACACACACACACACACACAGAGTCTATATAGGCCAGAGGAGTAAAGTTCTAGAATAGCCTTCCCAGGGGAGCTGTGGGGTCAAAAACCTAGCTGGCTTCAAAACTGAGCTTGATAAATTTATGGAGGAGATGATATGATGGATGGCCTACTTTGGCAATTTACCAGTTTTTGACTACTGGTGGTGGATATGCCAGTGACCTGAAAAGGGACGTTAAATGGGGAGGGTTCTGAGTTATTACAAAGAATTATTTCTTGGGTGTCTGGCTGGTGAGTCTTGCCCACATGCTCAGGGTTTAACTGATTGCCATATCGAGGGTCCGGAACGAATTTTCCCACAGGGCAGATTGGCAAAGGCTCTGGAGTTTTTCACATTGCTCTGTAGCATGGGGCATGACTCATTTGCTAGTGGAGTCTCTCTACTTTAAAGTCTTTAAAGCATAATTTGAGGATTTTAATAATTCAGTCATAGGTTAGACGTTTGCTACAGGAGTTGCTAGGTGAAGTTTTGAGGCCTACATTGTGCAGGAAGTCAGACGAGATGATCATATTGGTCCTTTCTGACCTTAGGAGTCTATGGTGATGTCTACATCTGCAAAACGTAGTTTGCACTTGTTAGTCCGAACTAAGAAGTTCGAGCTTAGTTCGAACTAACCTCGCGCTTCTAAGTTCGAACTAACTGTATGTTCTAGTTAGAGCTAACACTTAGTTAGAACTATAATGTATGGTTAGTTCAAACTAACCGGCTTAGTTCAAACTTCATAAGTTTGAACTAAGTATTAGTCTGGGTGTTGACTGGACTTAGTTCAAACTAACGTAATTAGTCCGGACTAAGTGCCTGTACTAACTAGTTCGAAGTAAGCATTCCTTAGTTTGAACTAAGAAATTTCTTAGCTCGACATAGGGAAAGTCTAGTGTGGCCCTAAACCAAATTAGTCTAGACTAAAATTCCCTAGTCCAGATTAATTTGCCAGTGTAGGCATAGCCTATGATCAAATAACAAAAGCTAATGATGAGCAGAGAGTCTAAATAGAGCAAATTGGGACAGGGGAAGCAACTTCACAGCCTGAAACATATATTGCTTTGTTGTTGAAACTGTTAAAATAATGGGCCAAAATCTCATATCAGCTACTCTGGAGTACATCTTAAGTAACTCAGTTGAGCAAACTGGCTTCAGTGGGGTTTCCATGGATTTACAGCAGTATAATGAAGATGAAAAATTGCTTCAAAACTGCTGCTTTCATTTTATTCTGTGAAGTCATATGAATTAACCTGCCACCCAAACCATGGCACTATTTTTGTGCATTTTTAAAAGCTGTGTCAGAATTTTTTCCCTTATTTTTGACTAATATTATGAAAATTGATATACAAGTATATAAACAATGAGAATCTGCCCCCTCCCTCTAAAAAACTCTGTGTCACTGCTATCCTATTGTATATATTCCTAATTTAAAGAAATACGTGACCGATTCAAGTACAAAAAAACCATGGTGTCCTTTTGAGCTTTTTAAAGGTAAATTACCTTGACAGTAATGCATACTCAGAAATGTATCTGACTGTTGGGAAAAGCCATTCTCCTAGCAATGAAATGCCCGTTCTAAGCCAGAGAAGGAATCATTAGCTGAGGTAATGAAACTGAAAAAATGATAGATTTATTACATAAATTGTTGATTATGCCAATTGACCTTTTACTCCAATCTTTAAAACATTATAAAGTTCACTTGTTCCTTCACAGGGAAAAAAATCACATCCCAGTGCTAGCAATTATATTTATTTGAGAGCTGTGTTTGCAAATAGAAAACAGAGCTAGAGGAGCAAGCTGAGTTCAGTGACCTCTGAACTCCACAGCTGAAGCTGACTATCTACTCGGGATTGCAGTTTATGGTACTATGTATGCACAGAAGGGGAAAATATTATAACTACATTTCAGGACCTTCCATATAAATTGCTATAATTCTAGCTATTTTAGCCATTGCTTCAAATTATCACTGGCAGTAACCCACCGGTGATGAGAGGAGTGCTGCAGAGGAAGAGAACGATAAAGAGGATGGAAGTTTACATGTATTACCTTTCAGATGCAGTTGCTCTAGCTACTTTATAATAAGAGTTCATTGTGTAAAACAAGAGTGCAAAAATATGTTTGGTGTCTGTTAAGCAATTCTTATCCAGTTGTAAAATTAACAAATACAAGCAGACGCACATCACAGTAATGTAACATTGGTAATTGTAGCTCATGGGATCTTCTTACGGTTTCTGTTCTAGAGCACCCCCAATGACCTCAGAATGCATTGGATGTTAATTCTATCTTCTTCTACTCCCACGAAAAGGGATTAAATGATGAATTTAAGGAGTGAGAGGTTTATTAATTATGAAGTTGCTGAGCATAGCAGTATAAGAGGGTGGAAAAAAAACTGAGTTTGGTGGCCAACCTATCAATACCTATTAGAAGTTCTTCATTAATTATTTCTGACTGAGTTCATTGTGATAAAGGAACAGCATCTGCAGCACAGGGCAAAACTTGTCAGCAGTCTGGTCAATGAGGGTCAAGCGATATCGATTTCATTACGTATACTACTTATTTCTGTAGCTCTATGTTGCTGTGCAGCACTTTGCAGCCAGTGGGAAGAGTAGATGCCTGCTCTGAGGTGCTTACATTCTGGCAGAAAGTGTAATGAGAAGTGACAACAGACCAAGGGTGAAGGGAAAGAGGAGAAGCATCAGCAAACAAGGGATAATGGAACAGTGCTCTAGAAAGGGGCACTATTTACAAGGGCCCACCTGCTTTTGGGTGCATAGTTCAGAGAATGGCTGAAGGAACCCGCTCGGCAGCAAGTCATGATTGCCGTCACTATCCTTCCTGGAGCACAGAAACTCCTTCTTGCAAGTATCCCAGGAAGGCACACTCTAGAACGATGAGAAATAGTGGGGCCATGGTTCTGCCTCTTCTGCATTGACCCAAAGAACTGGCCCAGCAGCAAAGGTGACTTGTTGCAACCCTGAAGGGTATAGCATCAGGCCCATGCTACCACTGTGTTCTGGCGAGCCTCAAGAGGAATTCTTGAGACACAATTGTACTGTCATACTTCTCACCAACTTCCATTTGGGACTGTGCCTAAATAGCAAGAAAAAAAAATTAAATTAATTCAATTTCCATATGCTGATAGGTGCTTTTTGTAAATATATGCAGCCATGGGGTGGACCTTCAAAAGACATATCGAGATCATTAGTTTATGGGATTTCTAAAAAGCAAGCTTCTAGCCTGTTATAAAAACTGTCCTTGTAATTATTTTGCTTGTGGCTTGAAAAATCTATGCACTCATTCACCAGTAGCTGTTCATGGAATGAAAGCAATTACATGAATCTAATAGCTACTTAGAAGGAGCCAGATCCAAAGTCCACTGAAGACAACTGAAATAATCCATTGATATCAATGAGCTTTGAATCAAGCACAAAATTTGGGTTCATGTTCATGAAACAGAAATCATTCTGTGAAATCTCCCCAGCCCCAAGCTGAATCTACTGTCTGAATTAAAAGCAATGACTTTTTTTTTATTTCAGTTACCTCTTTCTTCCTCCACCCACTCCCTTTGATAACGCCCACTTTCCATTGTATTACTGTAATCGAGTAATAAATATAAATCTTTATATGTTTAGAAGCATTGAAAAATGTCAATCTTGGATAGTCTATTTTTGCTCAATCTTGTAATATCTGTAAATTCAGCCAGTTTATATTTAAATTATTTTTCAGTATGAATAGTTTTACCCAGTGTGGTAGATTTTCAAAGGTACAAATGGCTTTTATGCATGTGCCTTTCAAAACTCTATCTGATGTGACAAGGTTCTCAAACTTTCTTTTCTGGAACCCCTTTTAAAAATATTTAAGGCTGTGCTGACCCCTCCTCAAGAATGATGACCTCCCCAAGCCAGGCCACCCTTATCAGCATGCACACAGACTGACAGCTTGCAATCCCCACTTAATAACCTTGTAACCTCCCTAAGGGGTCACAATCCCAGTTTGAGAACCCCATCCCAGTCGTTGAACAATATCCTGGTTCTCTAACTTACTGTAAATGTCCACTGAAGCTAATAAAGATTTGTGTGAACAAAAGGAACAGGCACTGACCCTTTCCAATGTCCTGAAATGTGTATGAGATTATAAATTCGTCTCACATTGAGTTTACATAATGTAACATGGAGTGTCACACTTTTAAGGTTTCTAAGGAAAAACATAATCAGTGAACTCTGCGTTATGTTTAAATTGCTGAGGTTGCTCAATACAAAATGTTCAGGTGTTATTTTTCCTATGGCTTTCACTCAAAAACATATGCTGCCTTGACAACTAAGTGCCTCAGCAAAGCACTGTCTCACCCTTTCAACTCTTCTATAACAATTCAACTGTAGCCTCAGTGCCCTGCAGCCCTTCATGGATGGATCAGATGTAACTGTAACAAAGATGAATCTGTATATATAAAAAAGACTTGTTACCAGCTGAATGCTGGTTAAACTATGTACTTGATCATCAAGTACCACACCATAACTCCACATCATAAATATTTGAGACTAAGTATAACTGAAAGCTCTATTCCATCCTATCAATGAGAAATTAAATATTTAGTCTATAAGATGAATATTGCCCCGTTTGCTGACAATGCTGAGAGTTTGCATCCATTATTTCTACTCAGTTCATTCAGTGGTGAGTTGTTTTCTTGTTGTAAAGAGAAACCACCACATGAAGTTAAGGCTATTTTTAAATAGCTATGACTAGGTAGGTTCAGGTAGCTTATTTTTAACACTCAGTGAAATACAAAACTAAAGGAAACAATTTTAAGAAACCTTACTCTGGAATGAAATACTGTATGTCCATGAAGTACTTGTTTCCAGGCTTATGTTTAAAGAATTCAAATCAGAGTACTTAGTAATGGATCATGAAGTGGTTTTACAATAGCAGGCAGCACCAATGTTGGTGAACAGCATAATAAATGGAGATCAGTGGTGGATCAGGGGTCTCAGGGCCCCTAGACCTCCCCCTCTGCTATCCCCCCAATGGAGGGCCTCCAACAGGCCAGCACTGGGGGGGGGGTGGCTGGGGCCATAGGCACAGTCTGGCTGGTTGGCCCCGGGTGGTGAGGGCAGGGGCTGACTGCCATGCGTGTTGCAACTTTGGGCCATGCTGGAGCCTGTACTGCTCACACGGAAGTCAGCTCCCTTTTCCCGCCTCTGGGGATGACCTGCCAGGCTGTGGCCAGCCTGCCGTGCCCCAGAGGTGGAGTGGTTGGCCCAGGGGCAGGGTGAGAATGGCAGAGCTCAGCCCATGAGCTGGCTCACCCCACCCCTGAGGGCAGATCAGCCAGCCTATGGGCAGGGCAGGAGATCAGACCTGGGACTCAGGCTAGCTCGCCCCTCTCCCCTTCCCAGTGCTAGCCTGCTGGCAGGGTGGAGGGGCTGCCACACTGGGGTGGGCCCCTGGGCCCAGGTCTTGTTGGTCCAGGCAGTAATCTTCCTTGATAGAGATGACCAGAATAAAAAAACAAAAAGTCACTGAAGTCCTAATCATAAAATCTACTTCTGCATGTATAAGAGATCTATGTCATCATAAAGTGCCTCAAGTCCTGTATGTGTTGTAATTTTTTAAGAGATAAAATCCTCACTTGATTGTACACAACTTGCAAGAGAGCCTAGAAAAAATAAAAGTTAAGGACTACACACAGTTTATGTAAGAAGTCTAAAAAGAATAAATTTTGTAAGAAAATTGACAAATGTCCTTGAGAGTTGCCATTTTGCCAAGTTCAAAAGGGGCAACCGTGTTAGTCTAGTACAATAAAAGACACAAGGGTGATATCTACACTGGAGGCTTACATCGACTTAACCTGTCTTTAGTCAATTTAAGCAACCCCAGGGCCAAATTTAGAGTTTATTAAATCAATTTAAGCCCATGCTTAAGTAGACTTAATAAAAGCTGCCCTGCAAGCGACTTAAGCATGTGTGAAACTGACCAGGCTGGGTCAATGGCATTGCCTGGTGTGGGGGAGGAGCAAAACCCCACCACAGTGAGGTTTGCTCCCAGCTGCCTGACAAAGGTAGCAAGTGGCTCAAGGCCATAGAGGGCTCTGAGCTGCTTGTGGCAAGTGACTTGGGGCTGGATCCAGCTCTGTGCTGCTTGCCAGCCCCTTGCCACTCGTGGCAGAAGCTGGATCCAGCTCCTAGCCCCTGCTGCCTGCAATAGGCAGCTTGAGGCTGGGTTGGACTCCCACGCCCCTGCCACCTGCAGCAGGCAACTCAGTGCTGGATCAGGCTCCACAACGCTTGCCACAGGGGTCTAGGGCCAGATCCAGCTCCCAGCCACTTGCCAGTGGAGGCAGGAGCCAGATTAGCCCCCTGGGGCCAGATTGGGGCCCTGGAGTTGGATTGCGCCCCAGGGTGTGCACCCAGCAGCTGCTGGGTGGGTCCCAGTCCTTTGTTCAGTCCCAGGAGAATAGTTCGGGGGGGGGGAGGGGGTTTGGCTACAGACAGGCTGCAGACTGAAGACTAAAGACAAAATGGAGAATGGGCTATGGCCTCGTATCTCAGAGTCCTTGCCAGATCCAAATGGAGGTGGGCCACATGGTCTGTCTGGGTAACTGGTCAAACAGGTTTTCTCCTGGGCCCACTGTAGCTGGGAGCCTCTCCTGGTAGGCCATTAACAGGACCGTGGTTTGCAGATGCCCAGTCTGGGTTGCCTCGCCTCAAACAACTTGGAACACACACAAAACAAATGAGATTCCTAGGCTGTGTTCAGATGTGAGTTTTCTTTCGAAACAACAGCCGTTGCTTCAAAATAAAATTTCTCATGTCCACACGACATACCATTATTTCTAAACAACGGGACTCGTTGTTTTGAAATAATGGTCGTTGTTTCAAAAATGTTAAACCTAGCAGGAAATCAAAATAGCTGTTATTTCGAAATGGTTGTTTCGAAACAATGGTGTTCAGACACTTTGTTTCGAAACAACACCGTTGTTTCAACACAACTGTTTTGAAACAACATGTCTGAACGGCTTTATTTTGAAATAACCATTTCAAATAACAGCTGTTTTGAAAGTAGGCTTTCTCTTAATTCGAATTAACAAACTGTTAATTCGAATTAACTTATTTTGAAATAAGGATTTTATTTCAAAATGTGTTATTTCAAAATGGGTTATTTCGAAATAACAGTTACCGTGTAGACATAGCTCTAGATTCTAATACAAATATGATACCTACATATAAATTATATAAGCATTCCTAGCAGATTACAACCTTTCTATTCATACCAAACATGGCATATCATATATGGATTATTGCAAATATGAAATATTAATACAAAAAAAATCACAAACAGTCCCCTAGAGCCAGATAGCGTCACAGTAGACATATCCCTACATTGATTTAACAAGGTTAACTTTAAGTCAGCCTTGCTAAGTTGACTTAAAATAGCCCCCTGGCGTAGACATAGCCAAGAAAGTCCTATGGCACTTAAAGAATATATAAATTTGTTAGTCTTCTAGTACCACAGTATTGCTTATTTGTTTCATTTTGCCAGTTAGTATTTTTAAATTTTGCCATGAACGAAGCTTGCACTAATTCTGTGCAAGAATATGATTTAGCTGCATGATGGAATTATAGTCTCTGATGGTAAGAAAAACAGATCTAGTGTGTCAGCACACACTGTCTTTAGTAATTGTACATGGTTCTAAAAAATTTTCCTTTTTTTAAAACTTGTGTAATTTACAGAACCATGTAAACATCACATTATATAGGTTATTTTGTATTGCTATGTCCTGACATCTACTACAGAATGAAGAAAAACAGCAAAATGTGATTCTGGGGAATGGGAATGGATGTGTTTTTTAGGCTGGATCCAAAACTCAATGGAACATACGGAAGCACTCTGTGTTGCTCATGTACTATAAGGGAAGAAGCTCTTGCAACTCTGTGGCTGGGAGATCCCTTGGCAGGCATGAGGTGATTCTTCCACCTTTCTTCCTGCAGAAACTGCCACTATTTGGGTTCTGAGATGTGAGCAGAGCTAGTGAGCCTGGGTCTCAACTGATTACAAGGGATGACAACCTGCAGAATTTGGTGCAGGGTAGAGGTACTGAAGTGTTGAGAGGAGTAACTGGAGCATGCTGTGGGTGTTACAGCATGCCAATAGTCAGTTGCTGTGCATTAGAACAGGGCCTCAGGCTGAGTTAATCTGCACCTGTGATAAAAGCCAGTCAGGGAATTTGACTCTCTAACAGCATCTTCTCTGATGTACTCAGAAGAAAGTGGATACAATAAACCATTTGGCTGTATGTAGATACATAGGCTATGTCCACACATAAGGCTTTATTTCAAAATAAGTCATTCCGAAATGACTTATTTCAAAATAAAACCTTTCTTTCGAAACAACTTATTTTGAACTAAAAAAAATTTAGTTCAAAATAAGGGAGACGGTTAAAGCGAAATAGCAGGTCCTATGTATGGACCTGCTATTCCGCTTCAGGAGAGGGGCACCCTGGGAGGTGTGGCAACATGACCACTTGCGGGCCATGTTGCCACCAACCGGGGTGGAGGGGGGAGAGGGCTTGCCAGGAGCCCAGGGGTGCCGCAGGTCCCCAGCCGCTTGCCCAGAGGGCAAACAGCTTGGGGGGCCGCGGCATCCTCAGGCTCCTCCACCCAAGTCGGGGGAGCTGCAACCCCCGTGGGGGCCCCAGGGGTGGCGGCTCACCCCGCACCCAGGTCCCCCGGGCACAGCCCTGGTGGGGTGAGCCACAACAGTGGTGGCTCACCCCGCAGTAGCCTCTGCCAGGCGGCGGGGATCCCAGGGCACCCAGCTCTCCCCGACGCTGGGGCTGCTGTCAAGCCCGGCGGCATGGTCCAGGGGTGCCTGGCTTTTCCCTGTCATCCAGGCTGGGAGAAGCCCCATGGTGGGGGTGCGGGGCCACCCTGCTCTTCCGCCCGCTGCGGGGCCAGAGCAAGCCTCACCCTGGGAATCCCCGTGTGCCCCGCTTCTCCCTCAGGTGCCCTGCTTCTCCACCGGGCTGGGACTTCCCCTGTCCCGGGGGAGAAGCAGGGTGCTAGGGGATTCCCGGACTGGAGCTTCCATCAGCCCCCACCCCAGGGGAGAAGCTGGGCGCTGGGGGATTTCTGGGGCGGGGCTTTCACCGGCCCCCGCCCTGGGGGAGAAGCAGAGCACCGGGGGATTCCCAAGGTGGGGCTTCCACTGGCCCCTGCTGGGGGGAGAAGTGGGGTGCCTGGGGATTCCTGGGGCGGGGCTTCCCCTAGCCCCCACCGTGGGTGTAAAAGTGGGGTGCCCGGCTCCCCACCCCTGGGTTTGGGGGCAGCCTCAGTGGTGGGGAGAGCTGGGGGCCCACAGACCCCACTGCAGGGAGAGCTGGCTGCCCCCACACCTACCACAGGGCTCCTCACCAGGCTTGGGGGCAGCCCCCCATTGTCTGGTATCAGGTCTATCTTCAGCACCCTGGCCAGGGTGCTGAGGGCTCCCTGACCAGGGTGCTGAGGGGTTGGCCCTTCCTCCCAGGGTGCTAAGCACCCTGGGAGGAAGGTCAAAAGTTATTTCAAAACAACAATTGTTTCAAAATAACATGTCCCAACGGCGTCATTTTGAAACCACGGGTTTCAAAATAACCATAGTTTCGAAACAGAAGTGGTTTAAGCTTTTTCAAAACAACGGCTCTTGTTTTGAAACGAGGAGCTCCCTTGTTTCAAAACAGGAAAACATCGTGTGGACATAGTCTTTTTTATTTTGAAACAACTACTGTTGTTTCAAAATAAAAAAGACGTGTGGACATACCCATAGTTTCTAAGGCGAGAAGAGACCATTGCAACCACCTAGTCTGATCTCCAGTATAGTGTAGGTCATGGAACTTTCTCCAAAAATGTCATAAAATTGTAAAACCACTTATTTTTATTTCTTGTAGTAGAACAATGGAATCCACATATTATTTACCATTGTGCATAGTGCTGCACTTTTTGGTTACTACAGTAGATTACAGACTACTAGGAGAAAAGGTAAAAAGACAATTTGAAAGACCCTATGCTCTGATATAAAAAGCACCATCAACCATTATACCTTGATACCTTGACTAATTGGTCCTTCGTCAGTTAAGACTGCGCCGATCACAACATGTGCTCCACTCTTCTCTTGTTCTGGCCATCCTTCACCACAATTGTCTATATCTGCTTGTCAGGTAATCACCTCACCTCTTTGGAGGCCAACCAGGTGGTTGCTTCAGTTCTCATGGATACCACTCAGATATAGCTGCAGCCCATTGATTGTCGCTGAATCAGGCTATCCGTCCTGCCCACCGCATTTTGCTGAGCTCGCGTTCAACCACAACATTTTGCACTGCTGACTGCTGCCTAATCGTTTTGTTGGGGATGCAATCATGCAGTGAAATACCCAGAATTATTCTTTCCATTGCCTTCTGTGTGACAGACAGTTTTTGTTCCTTGAGCTTTGTCAGCGGCCATGTTTTGTTCCCATATAACACTGCTGAAAGCACGGTCGAGTTGAAAAGATTTGCACAAGTTGTTTTGCTGCTCTTTCATTGGAGGATGTCCCTAATACTATTGAATATGCAGCATCTAGCTTTTCTTTTTCACGACAGTTCACCTTTCAGATCATGACACATGTTGACTTCCTGGCCTAAATAAACATATTTCTCAATGTCTTCAACCAGCTCTCCTCTGAGAGTTATTTGGATTCTTGGTAGGAGATCTGATTGCATGTATTTTGCTTTAGATCAATTCATTTTCAGTCTGACTTGACTACTTTTTGCATCCAGTTCTTCAAGCATTCTTTGAAGCTGGGTGGTAGTTTCAGCAATCAGCACTATGTCGCCTGTGAACCTGAGATGGTTTAGTCATTCACCATTGATGTTAACCCTGCCTTTCAAGGCCACTTGTCAAAAAAAAAACTACTTTGAGACAGGCTGTGAATAATTTTGAAGAAACAGTGCACCTTCAACCATAAGCACCGTCAACTATATACTCTGATATAAAAAGCATACTTCAACCATTCCCTGCTGCTCCACAGTAGATCACAGCAATAGCGCTTTTAGAAAATTGTAAATGAAACAGAAGCATTTTTAAACAGTAGTACTAGAGATGACCCTCTCCTTCCCTTTGTCCCATCATTTGAGGTCATCATCCTCAAAGTATCTGCATTTTTTTTTCTGTTTGAGGCAGTCCTAGGATCCACCTGCTTACCATCTTCTTTGATGCATCACTGCCTCAGCTTTTCTCATAGTCTCTTTCCTACCACCCTCTCCTGCTATGCTATCTTCACCCAGTCTTCTTGATTCATTTTTTGAATGAGTCAAACCAGTAAAGTCACACTTCCTGGATTTTTTCCAGCCACTTCATGGACTTTCACTTTCATTTGCAATCTGTACCTTGATGTGACTCTTTTTCTTTAGTGAAGACATTTCATCTCAAACCCCTTAGATGCTGAAGCTGCTGTCTTTATGTAACCCTTCTGCCAGAGCAGGCTGGCAGAGCAAGGGCCTGGTTCTATATCTAGGGGTTTCCCAATGATGCAACACCACTAAGTGGCTCAAGCCCCCACCCAGATTTCCGGGAAGCCTGCACTGTTCCCTGGGCACCTCAAAGGGGTAAGGCTTCCCCACTCGCAAGCATGAGTCTGAGTGTAGTAAATGGAACTTTTAAGAGTAGTAAAACAAAAATGCAAAAAGGCCAAATAACAGAGATCAGCACTAATCTAGGAAACTTAGTATAGAGCAAAGTTCCCAATAACCCACCCCACATAACAGAACATACAAACTTAATGGCAAAACTAGCACCGATCTGGGGAATCAGTGCTAACTAGACTGTCAACCAACCATAAGGTACATAGGGAATGTTTTTCACACCAGCTGTCCACTGACACCATCTACTGCTCATTCATTCCATCCTCTAGAACAGATTTCTCAGCTCTACCCCTCTATCCACCAGCTCCACCCACTGATGTCACCCATCTTCCTACTGGCCACTCCTAGCAATCATCAGCCACTCCATTATTATTCCTTTTCAGCTCAGAAAGAGAAAGATTCCCCACCGAGCTCAGTGATAGTCAGCTCTCTTAGTCTTTAGCAGTTGTAAATCAGCTATTTTCATAATAAAAAACAGAACAAGCAAGGGGGGATAGGGGTGATAACTACCCCAAGCATTAAAACAATGCAAACCTTCCACTTCTATTCACATCTTCTTCAGGCTGAAACATCCAGGAGTCTCTCTTACAAATCTTTTTCTAACTATGGGTGGCTTTTACCCTTTAACTAACCCAGACAGATCTGAAACAAACAGAGAGTAGCAGTCCACATAAGGACAGTATTTCATATTTCCCTTTAGTAGAATTACAGATATTGATAGATCTGTGAGCAAACTAACCCCAAATACTACTACCCACTATGCTTTGCAGCCAGTGCACCCAGTATGCTAATCAGCCAATTGTGCTCTTTGTATCCATGCTAATATAGATTAGTTGCCCCCCTCTTCAGTTCAGAAGCTGTTAAGCACAGCTTCTAAGCCTGCCTTACATTTATACTGCCCATGCTTCTGCACCGTACAGCGTATCAGGGCAAGCCTTTGTTTTACACTGCTGGTCATTCAGTCTCAGTGATGCATACTTATGTGCGACAATTGATATGTTACTACACATCCTTCCAGAACTCCCTCATCTAAACTGCCTCTCACATTCAAGCTCTCAATCTTCTGTAACCCAGTCAACAAGATACTTAAACTGATCAGTAAGATTTAGTCATACTACATTAATCTCTATATTCAGTTTCTCTGTGGCACCTCCACTGACCCATATGACCTCAGTCTTAGTCATGTTTACTTTAGTCCCATTCTTGTTTAGCTGGACATACTACTGATTTATATTTCCTTTATGTCTTGTTTGGAGGATGCCATTATTGCTATGTCATCTGCAGATAGCAGCTCCTCACCTTGTTTCCATGGGGATCTTCTTGCTGACTTTTCTTTCGATATGATAAGTGCCCCAACTTTCATTTCAAAGGGACTTGTTATTCTTCTTATGCATTGGGACCAAGAAAGACTTGATCGAGAGTAGACCAAAAATATGATTTGCCCTTTGCATGAAATTTGGAAATTTGGTTTTGTCGCAAATTAGGGTGAAAAGTCAAAACCTTGGAATTTTGTGCAAAATGAAACCATTCCAAAAATATTTTATTTCTACCTCAAAATGTTTCTTTTCTACTTTCATATTGCATAATATAATATTTAAAATGATAAAGATGAAACATTGACTTTATTAAAATTATACATTTTGATAATTGCCCATTGAAATTGTTGACCACACAGATTTTTTCCCATGAAATATTTCATTTTTGGCATAATCTTTTCCAAAGGAAAACCCAAAATTAGCTAATGACATAATTTCTCTTCCATGGGGATGTCTGACATTTCAAAATTTCCTTTCACTATAAATTGAAACAAAAAAAATCAAAATTTCCCATGAACTAAAAATTCAGAACATTTTTTCTTTCAGGCATATCAGTAGCCATTTCAAAGTGCTTTTTTCCTGAATATTTTATATGTTATATTAATACAGTATAAAAGTCTGAACAATAAAGTTGAAATGAGGTTCTTCTACCTTATTAAAACAAAATGGCTCATACATTTTGATCAAAGCAGCATTTTCTGTCTTGTTGGAAACTTTTCAACCAGTTCTAAATGTTAAATATCATTTCTTTTCAGTGCAATTGTAATTTTTGTACTGTAGTAGAATGATTCAGGAGAAATCATTCATCATGTACATGTACTGGAGGCCTTACAAAGCTATATTCTTCTGTTCTGTGGTAGAGTTTAGTTTGAATATTGGTATATCTTTAGACCTGATCATTGCATTAAATGGAAATTCCTTGTAGCAGAGCTCTTGTAGATTTGGGCCCTAAATTTTGTTGTAGATGGACTGTTTGTCTTTTGGTTTGTTACAATTTTATTTTAGACAACACTAGTACCAAGGGATATCAGATATAATAATACTAATATCAATGTGCTATTGATTTTTCTCAATTCATTGTTGTTACAAAGGAAGGACACATAGACAATTAGATATAAATTATTTATACTATCTTTTTATAATTTCATTGTTTACATAACGTGTCTGGTCCCACTGTAGTCAATGAGAGTTCATTGGAAAATCCCATCCTAAACAGATAAGATAGACAACATGAATTGGCCTCAGCAATTGCTCTGATACACTGATAGTAAAAGGTTATTAATAATGCAGAATCTGGATTCAGTAGCCATTATTTAATGAAATGCTAAATGCCCAGACTGCAAAACAAAAATTTCCCACAATTCAAGATCTGGATTTCTTCTGTTTGAAGCATAGAATATAATTTTAGAAAGAGTTCTGGTGCCTTTACTTTCTTCCAACATTTCAAAAGAACTAGTTCTTATGAAACATCAATGAGTAAATTACAGGATAACTTAGAAAAATCTGACTATATGAAAGCTAAAGCTGATTAGAGCATCGGGTTTTTTTTTTCCCCTTGGCAAATTTTAACTTTTTGGTGAAAAATCATCAACTGAAAATTTTCAGCTGAAAAATGAAAAAGTTTCAGCCCATAATTTTTGGCTGACAACCAAAACTTTCTGTTTGGCAATGCCACTTCACTGCTTCATGTGAATAGCAGATCAACTGCACCACGCCCCCATTTTCTCTATAGACTAAGCTCCCTGGTCAGACTACATCTTCCATGATGCACCACAATCTTTTATTTTGATGAACCACTCTAATTTATCATGGGAGAATCTGGCCACAGTTGGACAAAAGAGGTGGCTGACTGGAGAATTCAAAATGCAGAGAACAACAGGGAGATGACACATCCAAACTTCTCACGAGAGGTTGCACCATGAATTCTGAAGCAACATTTATAGTTTTAAAGCTGATATATTTTGGTTGTCAATCAAAAAATGGATTTTTGTGTTCATTTTTTTGACAAGCAATTGAATTTTTCTTTAGAAAGCACTTTTTGCAAAAAAAAAAAAAATTTAGTCAGCAACATTTTAAATATTAAAAAAGCTGTTTTGATTGAAAACCCTCAACTAGCCCTGTTGGAAATCCTGGATCACAGAAAGGGAAAAATTTTGTTGATGATGGCGCTTGAGACTATCAGAAAGTATAAATTAAATCATATTAAAAAGTCATTATACTAACCAGCAGTAGATCATGCTGTGCTAGACTAATAAATGTCCAACCTATATAGACTCAGATCTTTCAGTTGGCTCTGGGTGAGCAAAATTTTGCACCCTGGTGACATCTTCCTTGCTTCCATGGAACTCCACTGCATGCCCCTGTGACATCCCAGGGAAGTTGGTCGAGCTTGGCAGAGTGCACCTGACTGGATCTTACTCCAGCATCAGGGCCATCATTTATATACCCAGTTTTATTGAAGTCAAGATTGCTAGTCCACTTGGCAGAAATTGTTCCATATGTGAAAAATGAATAACATCCAAAGGTGTAAGTTTCAGTGATACAGGAACCTCACAGAGCACTAATTCCTATACAAGTGTCATATTTCTAATTTTCCTTGGATTGACTGGATAATCAGCAGTTCTTTGAGGTGATACTCTGCTCTGCTGCCCTTTATAAGGTACCTATGGAAAAAAATAGATTATATCAGAATGAGATCCATCAAGTGCCCCACTCAAAACCCAAGTATAAAGTAAAACAGGACCAAGAAGAAAGAAAACACTTAGGCATGTTTCACATGTGACAAACCAGTGATAGGTACTCACAGTTCTGGAATTTGTTAATTAACCATTTGCAGTCTGAGAACTGGTATTACTTCCTTTCAGTCTCTATCCCTTTCAGCAAAAGACTGCTGGGATACCTCTTCTCTGATACTTTTATCAAAGCCATTCAGCAAACTAAAATAAAACATCTGGCATTGTTCTCAATACTAAAAATACATCAGACATGGAACAAATGGAAGAAATATTTTAGAAGTAAGAAGTAGGCTGCCTGACTTTCCAATGTTGATTTAAGGTGGGATTTTCAAAATGCATTGGCCTACCTCTACTCCCACTGTAGGCAATGGGAATTTTACAGTTGATCTCAGTGGCTATGTCTACACTAGTCAATGGCTGTGTTCACACAGCCCTCTTATTTCGAAACAACAGAGGTTGTTTCGAAATAAGATTTAGGCTGTTCACACGACGCACAGTTGTTTCGAAACCGCGGCGGGTTTGGGGGCAGACCGGGCTTTAAGCCCACGGGGAGCAGTGCTGGGCAGCGCTG
This sequence comes from Podocnemis expansa, assembly GCA_007922195.1. Classification (NCBI taxonomy): domain Eukaryota; kingdom Metazoa; phylum Chordata; order Testudines; family Podocnemididae; genus Podocnemis; species Podocnemis expansa. The sequence goes on from ML681989.1 coordinate 58,893,950, forward strand.
AACGCCGCCAGTGCCTGCAGCCCCCTGAGGAAGTGAAATAGCAAGTTCATAGTATGAACCTGCTATTTCGTTTCCGCCTTTTTTCCTTATTTCGAATTAACATTTTGTTAATTCGAAATAAATTGTTTCGAAATAAGCATTATTTCGATATACGGTTGTTGCGAAACAACCATATCGAAATAACTGGCTGTGTGAGAACACAGCCAATGAGTCTGGACTAAACAAGTCTAGTCCAGACTAATTTAGTCCATGTCTACACTAGGTTTTTCCTAATTCGAAATCAGAAATTTCTTTGTTCAATTGGTTAGTCCGGACTAAGTGCTTAGTTTGAACTTTAAGTCTGAACTAGCGCAATGTAGACATGGTCTAATGGCTAGTTCAAATTAAAAAGTTAGTTTGACCCAAGACATGCAGCTAGTTCAAACTTAAAAGCCCCAGGAGTCCGAACTAGCTCGAGGCTAGTTTGGACTAACCTCAGGCTTCTTTAGTTGAGACAAGCAAGTCTAAACTGAAAAAGCAGAGATATGTCTATACTGCCCATTTCCAAAATCCCTCCCTAAACTCAAAACTAGATTTTTGATTAGTATAACAGACTTCCATCCTTAATTACAAATGAGTCTGTGAAAAATATAGTATGAAAGAGTAAGGTAGAATATGAGACTCAAAATTCTCAATTAATGCAACCAACAAATATATCTTTCACATTGTTAAACTTCCAAAAATAGAGGTTTAAGAGAAATAAGCGCTTACTAAGGAACTCTAAAGACAAGAAATCACCTGCAAAGCTAGAATTGTGAACTTCATAAATATAGTTTGACAATTGTAAACAAGCAGGGAATGAAAACTAATGACCCAAATCTTAACTACATCTGGGGACCGCACAGTACAAATTAAGAGATGGGACAAAAAGTTGGCTTTGTGTTCCCCAAAGCCTGGACCATCTGCATGCCAGTATAGTCCACGGTGTGACTAGCAATGGCAGACTCGTAATAGGCCTGATCTCAAGACCATTGAGATTAATGAGTCTCTCCATTCACTTCAGGGGAGCTTTGGATCAGACCCAAGATGGGATACCTTCTCAGCTGCTGAATAGTCTTCTTGTGGTCTGCTTGAAGTGTAAGTGCATGAAATCTGTATTCTCTTTGTATTCTGTCTGTGTTTAACATTTTAAATAATGCAACTGGTACATATTAATTATTTAATAGGTCAGAGAAGGAAATGTTAGATAACAAATGTGGAAAATATTGCTCTAGTATACAGCTTAAATGGCTCCCTGCCCCTCAAAGAAAACCACAGGATAAATATAACTATTCTAGGAATATGTCATTAGCCAGTTGTCTTCTGTTTCAAATATGTGTGTTTCTTTTTCCTTCTGCATCACCAAAACATAACATTATTTTCCAAATTTATCCAAGTTTATTAACTATTTATTTCATCAAAGCGTAAAGAGTGCTTTCAGAAGTGACCAAGTGGTCCATTTCTATATCAGAGACACCTTCAGGGATCTTTCAGCTGTTTTCTGCTGATCTTAGCCTCCTTCAGTTCAGCATCTGTAGGCTTTGCTTATGTCCCTCAGCAGAGTCACTGCTCACTTATAATTTCCAGAATACAGGGGAACTTTCATTTAGTCTGTGTTACCTATGAGAAGAATAGCTGATAGCCATTGTTCAGTTCATGGCCAAACAGTACTGGGCATTTCATGATACCTCAACTATAGGTTGACAAATCATAGAATAAAAATACAGGATAGTTACCTGCAGACAAATTTACAGATTTACAAAACAAGCAATACACATATCAACTGGAAAAAAATCAGAAGGCAAATATTATGTTTGCAGAAGCAGTCACCTCTTTCTCAGATATTCTGGTTCGCCCAGCTAGCCTAAATTATATTGAAAAGATCAATCTAATGGCAAGGAGGTTGGCCAGTGCTTTATGTGTTTGTTGTGCTTAATAACCCTGAAGTCTCAAATACAAGCAGAACAGAAAGGCATAGTTCAGAACCAGAGCCAGGTTAAGGCCTGTGGTCCTGGGGCTGCCCACTGTTGTGGGCCCACCACCACCACTGTGGTGCCCTGTCTGCAGGCATGGTGTCTGGCCCCACCAGCCCTGGGGAGCAAGATCAGGGCCAGGGACTCTAGTAGGGGGGATGCAGGCTGGCACTGCTGTGGGGGGCTCCAGGAGGGTGCAGGGGGTGGGGAGTCAACAATACTGCATGGACCCCATAGGCTGGTTCTGGGAGGGGCCATGAGCCAGAAGCCATGGTTCATGGTGCTCCTGTCCTACCCCCTGGTTTGGGCAGGCTGCAGGTAAACGGTGGCAGCATACCTTGCCGGTTGTCCAGGGCCAGATTTTTGTGAGGCCACAGGGCCCCCCTTTAGATCGAGACCAGGGGCTGCAGCTCCTAAAGCCTCTACCTTAATCTGGCCCTCTTCAGAACTGTTTCTGAATTTTTCCAACATATGGATTTTTTTTAAAACAATCTGATGTTTAGCAAAGTGAAAATCCAAGACATTTCCAGAGATTTGCTGCACCAAAATATTTCAATGGGTTTGACTTTGTTAGAAAAATACTTGACAGAAATTGAACCAAACACTACCGTATAGTTATTATAAGATGTGTGGGTTGGGACCATTACTAGACAATACCGTAGTAGGATCAGCCTTCGGTGGCTGTGACTGTTTTAGAAGGGTGAACTAACAGAGGCAATCTTGACTAATATTAGGGCCAGAATGCCCCAGCACTAGAGCTCATAGACAGGGAACTGGAGTTTTAAGGAGACTTGTACTGCCTTGGAAATCCCATCGGAAGGTATGGACAACTGCATTTTCTCCCTCTCCCCCCGAGGAAGGGCTGAGGCAGCATGTGCACTTCCAGTGTAGGTGCTTATGCCTCATAAGGCACAATGGACCTGATTTACTATCACTCTGCATCTTGTGTTTTCATTTACACCAGTTCCAAGTGAATGAAAAGTGAATGTAAAAGGCTTCTGTGCTGATCTGGTAGAGGTTACACTCACACTGAGCAGGGGTAAATGCCTACACAAGGTGCAGTGAAATAGGCCTGGTGTCTATGAGCTCCCACTAAAGCCATATTACTGAGTTCAGAGTGTGGCTAAATGGTACCATTTAGCATTCCCTAACAAAGATTGAAGAGATCGGCATATAATTTGGTTCCATACATGAAGTTCAAACACTTAGGAGCACAATAGTAACTCCTTGATTTCAATTATTGTGTTATGAATGCCATACCCTCAGCTTGGTTTCCTTCTTTGAAATAATTCAGCACACATAAGTTCCCAGTCTTTACAGGATCACTCTCACACTTCATGTGGTCTAATGGCTTCATTGTCAATTATGTCTAATATGCTGGAGAGAGGACGAGTAGCAATCTTGAGGCTTCATTCAACTATTGAAGTTCTTGATGCTGCATTATCACTTTTCTAAGATGGCCACAATCCTCTCTACCAGGTATGAAGCAAAATGGTGGCATTCCTTCATCATTGTTTTAAATCTCTCCAGAACTATAGCATGAAATCTTTTATCCCTTGAAGATTGTCAGTAAAAAAGTTTAAGACCACACAAATTTATTTGTCAGTTGCCTTCAAGGTCATTGAAAGTATAATGCTTTTCCTGCACATTGGGTTGGTTGGGATGAATTGGATACACAATCAATTTTTCCAGCTATTACAGCTCTTCACACACACAAAAGGAAGTAGTAAGCCATGAATGAAGCTAAGGAGAAAACTCGTGTATGCAGCAGCTCATTTCAGGGTTTAATTCTTTAATTGTGTTTCTTTAATCGGTGAAAGAGATTTCAACTTGTACAAGCACAGTTTAGTCACTTTTAATTCCTATATGACATCAGTTAGATAATGATGTGAGCATATCTGCTATTCTTAAACTGAGGTTTGAAATTCAGATTGATTTGACAGGTGGCAGCAACTCAGACACTGATGCTATGTAAATGGGAGATGAGCTGAAGGTCCTGTCTATTCTTACCCAGCCAAAACGCCACCTCCAACAGCATTAGAACAAATGAAATTAATACAGTAGGAATATTTCCAACTATCTGTTTGCATTTTGCTAACTGTACTAATAGCTGGAGCTACTAGACAGCACACAGATTAGAGGCCTAGTTCTTATCTAAAGACAACTCTCCCTGAAATCAGTGAAGTTTAACCTGCAGGTTCAAGCCCTTGGTATTGCTTGGCTTACAGTAAGATGAATCTTCATGTTTGTATGGGTGCCATGTCTTTAAAGGGCTTGACTCTCCTATTGAGGGACCTTTTCAGAAGCTCTCCTAATCAAATGCATTCTAGTGCTGGCATTGAGTATCAGCTAGCTGGCAGGTCAGGGAATATCTCCTGTTTACTTTACATTCCAAGGTTGCTTGCCCACTTTTGTTTCTTTTAATTCCAATTTTAAATTTAGTTATTTTTTCAGCGTATAAATCAGCAAAAAAGCACCCATCCAAAAACCTTGGCTATCCTAACAATAACTCAGATGCACCGTGTCACAAAATCCATTATGATTAAACCGTGTCAGACAATGGATGGCCTTTTTACCCTCAGTTGTGTGACACCATCAGCCATATTCTCCTGCGCACCCAAAGCCATCCCATGCACATGCCCAAAACAAGACCATAATATTGCTCCTCTCCTTAGGCATCCATAAAATATAACCATAATCAGATCTGTTAAAGGGTCTGTCTTTTCTACAGATGTGTCTGTCCATTTCTTGTCCCCTTAATCAAGATTTACTGACCAACAGTGTAACAGGACATACTCAATTGTACATTTTACCCTTAAATGTCAAGTTACTTGAGGTCATTGTTCATATGTCTGTTTTACTGATCCTTTTGTTCAGTTTTGGTAGTGCAGTTCTTCCTTTCAAACACTCCAAAAAGTCCCCATACGGTTATATGTAATGCAATAAATGTGGTCACTACCCTCTTTCTATCACAAAGACATAACTGCAACTAATAGTTCTAATTTATATGCTGTCATTTGTAGTAGTTCAAATGAAAATCAGATCCTGCTCCATTACTGGAGCAATAACTCACTTTAAATTGAAAAATGGGGACTTCAAATGTTGTGCCAAATCCAGGCCTGGTGCAGCTCTACTGAAAGCAATTGACTTATGCTGGAGATGGATTTGGTCTACTATAAATTACAAATGATTGTACAAAGTGATCATCTTATCTATCAGAGACATTTCTGGTATATTAAGTGACCCTTTTATGGGGCTTGCTTTCTACTGCACCTAACCCTGCAAGGTTCTGAGTGCTTTCATTGCCCATCGATATCAAGGGTAATTGAAGGAGCTCAGTACCTCTCAGCAGGCATTCAGCACCTTTAAGCTTGGCCCCCACTGCCATTACTGGGGAAAAATATTTGTTGTCCTGATGCAAAATCCACTGATGTCAATGTAAAGACTTCAATGGACTTTGGATCATGCCACAGAAAGCAGTACTAGAAAAAAAAAAAGAGAGAGAGAGAGAAATAACCCTAAGAACAAAAGCTAAATGCACTGAAAATATATTCTCAAAGCATAAATTTGGCCTATAGGTTATGCCTGTGACTGTGAGCAAGAAGCATATTTCATTACCATCAACAGTAACAAAATATGCAATTAAACAGAATTCTGTAACCCTAATCTTCCTGTGACTTTTCCTTAGCTAATGTATTCACAGTGGGAACCTTCCAGCACCTCTGAACAGATACCCTGGCCTCTTCTTCCACTTGCTGGCAGTTTTCTCCATAGCTCAATATCATAACATATTTAAAGTGATAAATGCTACAGCATTAGTTTTCTCTATGGCTGTGTTCAGATGAGAGCTTTATTTCAAAACAACAGCCGTTGTTTCGAAATAAAATTTCTTATGTCCACATGACGTTCCGTTATTTCAAAACAATGGGTCCCGTTGTTTCGAAATAACGGCCATTATTTCGAAACAGTAAAACCTTGCTTGAAATCAATATAGCCGTTGTTTTGAAATGGCTGTTTCGAAACAACAGCATTCGGACACGTTGTTTTGAAACAACATGTCTGAACGACCTTACTTCGAAATAAACATTTTGAAATAACAGCCGTTTCGATAGCAGGCTTTCCCTTAATTCGAATTAACATTTTCTTAATTTGAATTAACTTATTTCGAAATAAGGACTTTATTTTGAAATAACTCATTTTGAAATAACTTATTTTGAAATAACAGTTTACATGTGAACATAGCCTATGATGATTTGCAAGATCTTTTGCATATTGTGTGAATTTAGTTTCTATTCCAATCAGATTAATTTATGAGAGCTCTTGACTAGGTTATTCAGTGTTGTCAGTTTATATAAAGAAGCACTGCATGGCTGACTGCTTTACTACCATGGGTGGAGGCAAGGATTTCTAGTTAAACAAAATCTTTGGTGCCAAGTCCCATCTCATAATTTAAAAATACACCTTGATAAGCATTAAAAAGTAAGTGCCACAACTGGCTGCAGTGTGTGCTGGATTAGGCCCTAAATGCCTAATGCTTTCATCTAATTTTCACATAGACTGGGGAATGTGCTGTCCAGAAGAAATGTTTAAATCAATCAGTACGAAATGTTACAGTATGATAACAGGAGAAATTATTTTTGAACCAGGGAAAGAAGACATGCATGGATCTCCCTTGTGGGGGGAAACGAAAGAGAAACAGCACAAATAAAACCTTCCTGATTAGAATGAAGGAAAGGGGAGACACAACGAACAATTTCCGATCTGAAAAGAGGAGCGAAAAGAAGGGTAAAAGGTTGGTAAAACAAAAATGACCCTGCTGCAGAAAATAGTATGGAGGCAGGGCTGTCCCTAGAAAGGTGCAGGGCCCTGGACCAATCGCCTTCTGCAGGGCCCCCACATACTCCCCAGCACTGGGGAGCAGAGCCAGCTGGCCCAGGGGAGTGTCTGACAAGGCACATTATTCCCTAACCCCTCCAGGTTCCTGTTGCTGCATATCAGCAACCAAAAAGCTCCGCAAATAGGAGTAGGAGGGAGGGTGATGGATCATACTGTCCCTGGGACTTCCAGCCAACTTTCATAGGTTTCCCATGCACTGGGGAAGTTGATGGTATCTGGGTGCCCAGCTAGCACATGGCTCCACAGCCAGCTGTAATATGCCACCCTGCCGACCCACACCAGACACATCTACTGCTGTGGTTCTCAAGATTTTTAAATAGCTCTCACCCCTCCCATGAACTTCACTGTGATGCTTGCCTTCCCCACAACCTTCTGAGTGGCAGCATGAGAGTGGGGAGCAGGGGCGGATAGAGTGGGGTGTCAGGAGAATAAAAGGAGAAGTGCAGCTGGGTGGCAGGCACCAGGGAAGGCAGCACAGCAGCTGCAGTTTTGCATGCTGTTCCTGTCCTAGACCAAATGCCTGGGCATGCTGCAGGGCAGGAAATTTAAAAAGGCTCTGGCTTGGTCCCAGCTTACAGGTGCATGCAAACCAGGTGGGGGAAGTTACAGAACCCATGAGGCAAACAAGTCCATTTCACTCAGGATGGGAAAAGCAAGAAGGATCCACCCCAGAAAGAAGAAAAAAAAGAAAGAAAGAAAAGAAAAGAAAACACAAGATGAAAGTCATGTCTGATCACCAGCCATTTACAATGGTCACACAGGAGCTCTGAGGAAGCAAGACACAGGAAGTTCCATAGATTTACTTGAGAGTCAGCAAATATAAAAGATGGGTAAAAAGATGAAAACTTACCCAGCATCTGTGGGAGAATGGGCAGGCAACACTAATTGTCACCTACTCACCCTGGGATGGGCAGGGGGAATTCAAACATCAAGAGATTACTTTAAAAACACAGTATAATCTTTGGCCAAAAAAAGACTTATTTTTCCATTCTTGTGATTTTTGATCTCTTGAAACTGGCAATACTGTATAAATTAGCACCATATACTTCACTCAAGGAATTCCTTCCCCTAACTGTATTCTTCCTGCTAGTGTAGGGCTAGGCTTCTGTAGCCACAATGTAGGGACACAGATAGATAAAATGAACTGAATGTACCTTTAAAGCATCTGTTAGGCAACACTGTATCTGTTCTTTAATATCATCACTGAAATAACTAAGGGTATGTCTACACTTACAATTTAGTTCAAATTGGGGAGGCTTAATTCGAACTAAATTAGTGCACGTCCACACTTGCTTTCATTAGTTCGAACTAAGGAGTTCCCTTACTTTGAACTAAAGAAAGCCTAGTTCGAATCAATAAAACCTCCTTTAAGTTCGAATTGATGGTTAATTTCAACTCATTAGTTTGAGTTAACCCAATGTATCTGTGTTAATTCAAATTAACCCTCAGTTTGAATTAACCACAGCTTGATTTTCCCTGTGCAATAGTGCCCCCTGTCTGATTTGAACTTGCAAGTCCTGTGCGTGGGTTCTAGTGTGGCTGTGTTAATTCAAATTAACTTAATTCAAACTAATAATTATTAGTGCAAATTGATTATTAGACTAGAAGAGAATCATAGGGTTGGAAGGGACCTCATGATATCATCTAGTCCAACCCCCTAGGGTTTGAACCCAGGACCTTCTGCATATAAAGCACAGTCTGGTTTCCATGGCCATGAAATGATTAGTTTTAATTCAGACTAACCTTCTAAGTGTAGGCATACCCCTAACTCAGTTTAATAGACAATATAACCAATGTCCAACAAAGCTTGATGTTGTGAATTTAGAACTTCATTCTGTATTCTTGATAAAACTTGTTTTAGGTGTATACTTTGGAATTTCATTTAAATGTGTGAACAAGATGTGTGAATGAAGGGTGTGTGTGATGGAATCAGTCAACAACAGCCTGTCCTGATGAAATGCAAGTACTACCTTAATGGCTAAGTGATGCAAACAGCTCCCACAAAAGCAAGGATCCACCCCAGAAAGAAAAGAACAAAACACAAGGCAAAAGTCATGCCTGTAAATGGCTGGTGATCAATGATCACACAGGATCCCTGGCCAGGCCTGCCTGCTGGCCACCCAGTCTTGCCACCTGGGCTAGTGAAAAGTGGGGTTTGACCCCTGGCCAGACCTTCCTGCTGCCTGGGCTAGGGGGAGGTGACTCCTGACCTCACTGCCTGGGCTTGGGCAGGGGGGCACAAACCCTGGCCCCACCTGTTCCCCAATATTTCTGCCTTGGCTTGGGAGGTGACCCCTAGCCCAGCCTGCCCCCTGGGCTTGGAGAGGGGTGGGGGTGACCCTTGACCACGCCTGTGACCTTGGCCTTGCCACCTGAGCTGGGGGGGGGGGGCAGTGTGTGCGGATGATGCCTGGCTCAGCCTGACCTCTGGCCAAACTGCCTGGGCTTGTGGTGGACGACCCCATGTGCCACCCAGCCCTACCACCTTGGCTTTGGACAGGAACGACTGCTGCACAGGTCTGACCCCCAGGGCTCACCACCTGAGCTTTGGGGAGGAGGGAGCAAGCCTGGCCCTGACCTCACCACCTGGGCTTAAGGGAGTTGACCCATGGTTCAGCCTGCCTGCTGGCTCCCCAGCCTCGCCACCTGGGCTTGTGGGGGTGACCATTAGCCAAGTCTCCCCCCAGTCTCATCGCCTGGGTTTATGGGGAGGAAGACCCCTGGAATGGCTACCCACCCAGCCCCACCACCTGGGCTTGGGGGAGGTGACTCATGGCCCAGCCTGACTGCTGCCCCCCCAGCCTTACTGCCTGGGCTAGGTGGAGACGATCCTTGGCCCAGCCTGCCCCCTGGCCTTGCAGGCTGGGCTGGGGGAAAACCTGGACCAGCCTGCCTTCCAGCCTCACCACCTGGCCTGGGGGTGGGAGTCAGTCCTTGGCCTGGCCTGTTTGCCATCCTGCCATCCTCTCGCCTGGCCACCGGCATGACCCGGGCCCCAGAGGGGCACGATCCCTGATCTACCTGCCCCCTACTAGCCCCATGTGACTTGGGGCCCAGGGAGAGTCCTGTATCCTCAGCAATCCTGTCCCCCTCCAGCCTGGCCGCTGGCCTGACCCAAGGCCCAGGTGGGCCTGATCCTTGACCAGCTGCCCCACACTGGCCTGGTGAGATCCAGGGCCCATGGGGAGTCTTGGATTCCCAGGTCTCCCAGACTCCTACCCCCGACCTGGCTGCTGGCCTGACCCAGGGCTCCCAGGGGTGGGGGGGGGGCATATCCCCAGCCAAATCCACCCCCGTGACTCAGGCTCAGGGTCTCACCAGACCCCACCCCATGTCTGTTCCTGGCTGTGTGTTCCCTGGGCTCGCACTGCCAGCATCTGCTGGAGGAGCAAAGGGTTAAATCTCCCTCCCCCCACTCAAGCTAATCACTCAGCTGCAGGCTCCAGGGGAAGGAGTGGCAGGCAGCCCAGCTATTCACTGGCAGAGCAGCCTCTAAGTGAGCCTGTGTCTGCTGGCAAAAAACATTTGGGGCTTGCCTTGGAAGACTGGGGGCTTGTGCTGGTCCCCGGCATGGGGGAGGCAGCTGTGCGAGCCCTGGGGGGCCCCTCAAAGCGCAGGGCCCTGGGCAGCTGCCCTGCTCACCCTACCCTAGGGATGGCTCTGTATGGAGGATTACAGGGGTAGTGTCTAGGTTGATGTATCTTACATTCAGATGAGGGCCTCTAGTTTGTTGGATGATAAGCAGCTAGTGCAGACCTCTCAGTTGATGACTTCTAGGTCTCCAATGACAAACTCTTGGTTTCTGACTCACTATTTGTGGGTTCTGGCCTGAGGGTTTCTGGATCCTTGACTGGGACTGCTGACCCAGAATTATTGCATCCTGGTGAGGATGAGGGGCTCCTGATTGGCTGACCCTAGTGGTGATGGATTCTGGATTGTGAGTACTGACTTCTAAGTTAGTGGTTCCCAACCTGGGGTCAGGGGACCCCTGGGAGTCTGCGGAGTTATTGCAAGGGGTACATGAATGTATCCAGCCCCAGCCACTGCCAGCCAGTGATCCATGTAGGAAAGGGCTCTAAATGAGGTATGTCAAACTTATGGCCCACAGGGCCAGCTCCAGCCCACAGAACTGCTGCATGTGCTGTGCCTGGGTGCTCTCTACAGCAGGAAACTGCACAGACAGGCTCCAACACAGCAGGACTAGTCATTCTTCTGACTCACTCACATGATCTGAGTCACAACACAGAGGAACAAGGAAAGTGCTTCAGCCAATACTGGCTCAGCTCTGCTCTGCCCTGCGGTTCAAATCAGAGTCTCAGTCACATCAGGCTGGCTGGCTCCAGAGAGCCACTGCACTGCCCTCCACCCCAAATGTTCACTATCAGTCAGTCAGCATGCTAATTTGATTGACAGCACATTGCATGAATCACAAATAAAAAAGGAACAAGTAGCTGGGGCCCACGTGGGAACAAACCAATCCATGGCCAGGCAGGACTGCGCCAATCAGTGGCCAGCATTCTGAACAACTGACAGTGATGGGAGGGAAGGGGACAGGCAGGAGCCCCGCCTGATTGCCTGTGACTGAGACTGATTTTTTTTTTGCCTGCCACAACAAGGTAAGGGAAGTAGAAAAGGAAGGGAAAGGAGTGGGGAGGTCAGGGAGCCACCATGAGGAAGGGGGACTCACAGGGCAGGAAAAAGAGAAGGTGTGGGAGAGCCTGCAGGGTTGAGGAGGAGAAAGGGGGGCCCATGCCCTCTGAACTTAGAGGGGGAAATGGTTGAGGAGCCCATGCAGCCACATGGCCCGTGACAGGTGTTCTGCCTTCCAATGTGGCCCCTTACATTGAATGAGTTTGAAACCTCTGCTGTAAATGAATTGTATTTGCCTGTTGTGAGCAACCTCACCCTGGATATGTCCCCGCCCCTTGAAGCACACAGGGCAGAGGTCCTCCACTGATCTTCTGCAGCACTGCTGTCTGCAGTCAGTCCCTGGTAACAACTATTATCTTTGGAGGTCCATGAAATTTTTTGACATTAAAAAAGTGTCCTCAGACTTGAAAAGTTTGAGAACCACTGCTTTAAGTTATTGGTTTCTAAGTGCTGACCCTTTGTTTGCTGGGTTCTGGAGCATGGCCCTGGTATGTGGGTGCTGATGTCCATGTTGGCATTTGTGAGGGAACAGGGCCCCAGTTTGTGGCTTCTGGTTTTCTGGGTTGCATGGTCCTGGAGTAAAGGATCCTTAAATAATCAGCCTTTAATGACTGCCTCTTGTGGTGTCAGGTTTTGGGTTTCTACCAGTGACAATTAAGGGGATACACAAATGGAAGGGTGATGCAGAAGAGAAAGTGATGATCTGGAGATGTGAGATGACTGCCCAGTACATGTGTTGTGATCTTTATGAGAAAAGGAAACAGGATATGTTCAGAATACATGCTGAATAATCAGGTGATGATAGAGGCCCAACATATTTCTGGCTAGGTCAGTACACATGAATCAACAAGAAATTGAAGAAAAATGTAAAGGTCAGAGGAACCCTATTTGCAATCCTATGGCAGAATTTCTTTCAGTTCTCCTAAGATTTCAATATTATAAGTATGATATTTTTTATGTCTGCACACTACTTTACATGGCAGTGCATACAACATAATACTAATGGAGCACACATGGTTTTGACTAGGAAAAATACTAATATTTGGAGTTAGGTTATGTTCATACTCAGTGACTGTTTGCATTACAGTCAGAAGTTAAAGTAAGGGGGAATGCACCGGAACGCCATTCTGGGGCCCACTATTTTTAGGGGCTCAGTGTTATGGCCCCTAAAAATAGAACGTGGAGCTGGAACGCTGCATTCTGGGGCCCACCACTGAAAACTGCAGGCCACAGAACACAGCGTTCTGGGTCCATGTTCTATTTTGAGGGACCCAGTGCTGGGCCACTAAAAATAGCAGGCAGAGTGGTGTTCCGGTGCACAGGGGAGGGGGGCAGGGGCCAGGGGCATTACTAGGGGGCTCAAGCCCCATCCCAAACCCTTCTCCTTCTATGCCCTGCCCACAACTTGGAGCCTGAAGCGGTGCCACAGCCATGGCACCGCCTGGACCGGGGCCTCCCCCCCACCTCCCCAGCCATGGCACCAGTGAGCTGGAGCGGTGGACTCACACTGGGGGGTTATTGGGGGGGCAGGGGGTGGGGCGGTGGCATGAGGGGGCAGGAGCTGAGGTCTGGGGGGCCCACTAGCCCTGAAGGGGGGCCCAGCTGGCACTGGAGGGGGGCCTACCATGTGGGAGCATTCCGGGGCCCCCCCAAATTATACTGTATCCCCTGATTATAGTGAATCACTCCATGCATGAATACAATCTGAAAACAAAGCCCTGCATTCAAACCCTGCCCATCTCCTGGCGGCTACCTGCTGTCACTGCTGCTTCTGATGTTCTTTCTGCCATTTATTCAAATTGCCAAGGAAGCCAAGCACAGGGATTTTGATACTTTCCTCCACCATCTACGGATGAAGAAACAGGTGCTTGGGTTGTCACTTCCCATTCTTTTTTCTCCAATGAGGAAGAGCATGTATTTTCATTTCTTCTTCCTTGTATTCCGAGGAGGAGGAGCTGGAAGATAAGTTCTCCACTCCACTTGCCTGTCCTCCATGGAAGAGTTGCTGAAAGCCCAGATGTTCACTCCTCCTCCCATACCAACCACAGACCAAGAGCCAGGTTTTCACTCCTATATCCTCCAGAAATCTGGAAACAGCTTCTTATATGATTCTTCTCCTCCTCCTCTTTTTTTCCCATTTCTATGACAATACCCAGAAGAGCAATAGGGTGAAAAAAGAGGAGACACTGGCAACATCTCCAATGCCTGGCTAGAGAGAAAGCCAAGCAAGAAGCATAAATGCCTGTGCCAGGAATTGTAGTGGCAGGAATGTAGATGGCTATTGAACATGCCATTTGGTTGAATAGTAATCACCAAGAACAAATAATGGGTTGTTGGCTATATTGCTGACCATCTAATCTTTTCCAGGTTGAAAAGACATTTAATATCATGACCAAGCACCACAGCATTTAACTTGTTTGTCATGTGACATATTGACAGCTGCAGTAATTGATCAGTCTGGGTTCAAATGTGGCCTATCATTTGGCAGAAGTGTCTGTTCTGAATCTGTCCAGGAAGATTGACTGTAAGAAAGCATTTGTGGGGAATCTTTCACCATGGTTGAGTATAATGTCATAAATTTAGTCCAAAAATTGAAAAACCACAATCTTTTGTGGAAAGGCTTCCTTATAGAAAATTAAACCATATATAATCAACCCAGGGCCATAACTATGGCGGGGCCAACGGGGCACAGCCCCAGCCAGCCCAAAGCAGCTCAGTAGAGCTACGCTATTAAAGGGGTGGCTTTGCGCTGCTGGCCCTGAGTGCTGCTAAAGGGAAGGGACATGTTCTGATTGGAATGCTCCCCAGGCAGCAAAATGCTGTGTTACAGCTCTGAATCAACCATGTATAAGTACTGCGAGCCCAATGGGCTAACAAGGAAACCTGCTGTGTTCTAACTGGGAATCTAGGCTTGACTATGCTGCTTGGAAGAGACAGTGGAAAATGGAATTTCTGAAGTTTGTAAAGATACAGAGTTGTTGCTGGGACACTTATATATCATGTGAAACCATATTCTATTGTGGAGGACCAAGATTTTTTTTAGATTGCTAAACATTCTATCACTTTATCATAAAATACCATTACAAAAAGCTTTGACCCTCAGAGTAATTCTTAACCTCTGTAAAATAAAATGCCTTCAGTTTTTGGCATAAATGTAAACCACTTTATCTAGGGCCTGTCTTCCCCTCTTATATGAATTGGAGGTCGACTACAGAGCCCTTCCATGGTGTGACTGCAAACTGGACTGACGGCTAGTTTAATAGAAATGCTTCAGCTTTATATTCTGAAACCGTGCAGGGTTCCAAAAATTCCAAAATTTATCAGACAATGCTGAGAAATTGTTTGTGAAAATCATGCCACAATTAAAAGAGCTAGACATGACTCTGATGTTTGCATCCTCAATCATTATTAACATATCTCACACCGTGGTATTGGTGATCTTTTCACTAGCTAGCAGTCCATATAAAGTATAATGGCTATCAGACATAAGATTTTTTTATTAGTTTAAGCACTTATCTTGAGCGGTTTCTAAATTGCACAATACAGAGAAAGACCTAGGATCTCCCTTCAATGAATTAATATACCATCAAAAGGTGCATCTCAGCTTTGCACATGTGGGAACATCTCATTTTAAATAAACAAGATTTCAGTGTGTTGTCCTGAGGAACAGGACTTTAACCTTAATGTTAAGATTTCAATGTGTTCTTCTGAGGAAATGAAAGCCACATCGCTTTTTCTTCTTAGAGAATATTGGAGAAATTGCAGCCAGCCTACTGAAGCTCTTTTAAAAAGTTACAAGACAAATTAATGTGGAGCAGACCAGTATCTCCACTGTGCTGCCAGCTGCGAGTGCTTGAAATTATGCTTAAGCAAGAAAGTAGACAGGGGGTAAAGTAAGGTGGAACGCCCCAGAACACCGTTCCGGGGCCACTATTTTTAGGGACTCAGTATTCCAGGGCCCCTAAAAATAGAACATGGAGCTGAAACGCTGCATTCTGGGGCCCGCCACTTAAAAATAGCAGGTCCCGGAATGCAGCTTTCCAGTTCCATGTTCTATTTTTAGGGACCCAAACGCTGGGCCCCTAAAAATAGTAGGCCCCAGAGTGGCATTCCACAGTTTTCCGGCAGGCAGGGCCCAGGGGTGTTGCTGGGGGCCCAAGCCACACCCCAAACCCCTCCCCTTCCAGACCCACCCCACCCTGGGGCCTATATCCTCACCCCCAGCCATCTTCCCACTGTGACCTGGGCCTACCACCCCCCACCTCACCAGGCACACTGCCACAGGCAAGTGCGGGGGCATCCTGGCTTGCAGTGGGGGGTATTGGGTCTGGGGGGTGCTGGTATGTGGGGGAGGGGTGGGATCTGGGGTCCAGTGGGGCCCACCCATGCAGGAGAGGGGCCCACCCATGCAGGAGTGTTCCAGAGCCTCCCAAATTATACTTTTACCCCAGGAAGTAAATGAGAAGGAAACAAAAGAGAACATAAATACTGAACTGTGCCTCCCCACACCTCACATATATTGAATGAGCACAAGGTTTCTACAGTCACTTGTGAGTTACACCCATGTTTTAAGTTATAACTTACAATTTAGATACCAAATATTGTGATTGAAAGGGCTGTTGTACAATTCTTGGGAAAGAATATTAATATCTGTAAGGGTGGAATGGAGCCTGAAAATATAGAAAATGTTAATTGGCCCACCAAGAAATCACCAAAGGAAAATGTGAATCTGTGTTATTACTATGAGTATGAAGGAGTCACAATTCTCAGTTTTCACTATGGTGGACACAGAACTGATATTTCATCTTATGTACAACAAAGAGATCCACATTTGTGAGTCTGAGAGCCCAGACCCAGCAAGGTCATTCTGTGGGGCTAAAAGTAGCCACGCAGATGCTTAGGCTGGAATCCAGGCTCTGAAGCCTCATGAAGGGGATGGATCTTAGAGGTCAAGTTCCAGCCTCAGTTCAAATGTCTCCACAGCTACTTTTTGCCCCACAGCACAAGCCCCACAAGCCTAAGTCAGTGAGTCTCAGACCATGGGTCTACCACAAATCTTTTTTTGCAGTGCTGCCACATCCTCAGACAATCAGGCCTCTTGTGATATGACAGCCTTTTAGAAGGGTGGAAACCCAACACTGTGATTCCTCCAAATTTTGCTGGTACTGCCAGGCCTTTCTTAGGGCATGTCTACGCTGGAGGCATTAAGTCAACTTAACAAGGTCACCTTTAAGTCGACTTAAAGTCGATCTTGTTAAGTCAACTTAGAGCATCCACACTGGAAACTTCCATTGACTGCCTGCGTCCATACTAGCAGGGGCTAGGTTGATCCGTCCTTGTGGCCAGGCACTCTGGGAGGGAGCCTGGGGGCCACTTAAGTTGACTTAAGGGCTTTTCCTCATCTACACTGGCTAAATTTAACTTAACAAGGTTGACTTAACCGTTAAGTGGACCTTAAGTAGTGGTGTTACTAAGTCAACTTCAGGAAGCACTTAAGTTGACTTAATAAAAGCCCAGTGTGGCGATGGGGGTCTGTATGCTGACTTAAGCTTCCTTAAGTCAACCTAAGGCTCCAGTTTAGACGTACCCTTAGAGATGTAGCTAGTAGTGCTCCTTCTCAGACAGTTCAATATGCTGATCATCAGCATAGCCTTCTTGGGTATGTCCACATGTCTTTTTTATTTCGAAATAACACTGGGGAGCCCGGGTGAGGGGTCAGACCCAGCTGCAGGAGCCCCTTCCCCTGCCCCAGCCCCGGAGGCAGGCAGGCAGGCGGCAGGTAGGGCTGTGGCAGACCCAGCCCCTGCTCCAGCTGGGGGGCAGACACTCAGCCCAGTCAGGGGCAGAGCAGGCTCCCCGCAGGGACATGTGAAATTGACCAGGCTGGGATCTGCTTGCTGTCTGCTGCAAGCAGCTCCCAGTCCCATGGGGCTCCTAGCCCTCTGGCTCTGCCTTGAGGTTGGGGTGGGGAAAGGGGGTAGTAGGGGGCTAGGCGACCCATGCCCCCACCGAGGGCAGTGGGACAGAGGGGCAGCGGGGGGAAGCCTGTGGCAGGGGATTGGTTGGCAACATGCCCCTGCTGGGGGGCCATGTTGCCATACCACCCATCATGCCCTTCTCCTAAATCAAACTAGCAAGTCCTGTGTTTGGACCTGCTATTTTGATCATGGCTTTTCCCTTATTTTGACATAACTCATTTCAAAATAAGAGCTTTATTTCAAAATGACTTGTTTTGAAATAACTTATTTCGAAACAATGAGCTGCGTGTGGACATAGCCCTTGAGAATGCCCAGAGACTTTTTTTTAAATGCTGTTTGAACCAGCAGTGATTTCTAAGTATTAATGTGTGAGCCTCAGCAAATGGAGCTCAGAGAAAGAAAACTCTTATTTCAAACCAAGAACATCAAGTCCAGCCAGCTAGTTAATAAAAACTGTATAAATCACACCTGCTCTATAGGTCTACACTGCTGATCCCAATTTACAGTACAGCAAGCAAGCAATGTGTGAGCCTGTACCTACTGCAAATGGAATCATTTCAATTAAAAGGGGGAGGTGCCAGAGGACTGGAAAAAAGCAAATGTAGTGCCTATTTTCAAGAAAGGGAAAAAGGAGGATCCAGGGAATTACAGACCAGTCAGCCTCACCTCAATCCCTGGAAAAATTATGGAGCAGATTCTCAAAGAATCCATCCTCAAACACTTAGAGGAAAATAAAGTGATCAGGAACAGTCAGCATGGATTTACCAAGGGTAAATCATGCCTGACCAATCTCATTTCCTTCTATGATCAGATGACTGGTTTTCTGGATGCAGGAAGCACCGTTGATGTGCTATACCTTGATTTTAGCAAGGCTTTTGATACAGTTTCCCACTGCATTCTCATTGGCAAATTAAGGAAGTATGGGTTGGATAGGTGGACTATAAGGTGGATAGAGAACTGGCTAGATCAACGGTTTCAGCATGTAGGAATCAATGGTTCCATGTCTAGCTGGCAACCGGTCACGAGTGGTGTGCCCCAGGGGTCGGTCCTGGGGCCGGTTCTGTTCAACATTTTCATCAATGATCTGGATGATGGAACAGACTGCATTCTCAGTAAGTTTGCAGATGACACCAAGCTGTGGGGACCAGTAGACACATTGGAGGGCAAGGACAGGATTCAGGGAGACCTAGATAAATTGGAACAGTGGGCCAATAGAAATCTTATGAGATTCAATAAGGATACGTGTAAAATCCTGCATTTGGGACAAAAAAAGCCCATGCACTGCTACAGGCTGGGAAACATTCAGCTAAGTAGCAGCAGTACAGAAAAGGACCTGGGGGTCATGGTGGATGGGAAGCTGGATATGAGTCAGCAGTGTGCTCTTGCTGCCAAAAAGCCCAATGGCATACTGGGCTGCATCAAAAAAGTATTACCAGCAGATCAAGGGATGTGATCATTCCCCTCTATTCTGCACTGGTGAGGCCACATCTAGAATACTGTGTTCAGTTTTGGGCTCCCCACTACAAAAAGGACAGGGACATGCTAGAGAGAGTTCAGAGGAGGGCAACCAAAATGATTAAAGGGCTGGAGCACAAGCCCTATAAGGAAAGACTGAAATCATTAGGCTTATTTAGCCTGCAGAAGAGAAGAATGAGGGGGATTTGATAGCAACCTTCAACTACTTGAAGGGATGCTCTAAGGAAGATGGAGCTCAACTGTTCTCGGTAGTAACGAAGGACAGAACGAGGAGCAATGGTCTCAAGTTGTGGTTAGGGAGGTCTAGGCTGGATATTAGAAAAAACTTTTTTACTAGGAGAGTGGTGAAGTCTTGGAATGAGCTGCTGAGGGAGGTGGTGGAGTCTCCATCTTTGGAGGTGTTTAAGGCCCGGCTGGACAAAACCCTGACTGGGATGGTTTAAGTGGGAGTGGTCCTGCCTCTGGCAGGGGGTTGGACTAGATGACCTATGAGGTCCCTTCCAACCCTATGATTCTATGATTCTATGAAAAGTAAATAGCAATCAGAATGAATCTAGCTGGAAGTCATGATTGGGTCATATTTCTTTTCAATGTTTTTTTTAACACCACAGAATTTACACTTGCACATGTGCAGCACTTCAGAGCATATGTAGGGAACCAGTCTCAAGTAACCATCTAAGGGAGCAAAGAAAGTGGAGCATTGTCTAAAGTTGCAGTCTAACCCTTGGGATATTGTTAGCAATGTGAGGCAGCAGCACCTTATTCTGAGCCTGTAACATGACCATCTACACTGCTCCTTTTAGCTCCATGGAGTGAGCCCCATGAGTCTAAATCACTTAACATAGATTCTGAGACTCACTATCACAGGTCTTTTAATTGCAGTATAGACATTTTGAACAACTACAGGGCACTTAAACATATAAGGCTATCTATTCTTCTTATCATGCCATTAATGTACACAGTTTCATACAGCAGCAAGATGTTCTAAAAAAGTGTACAAAGAGCTTAGAGCACAATGGCCTTATGACATGGTTCAACTCACTGCCTTGGTGCCTCCTCCTAGCTATCTGGAGAATCTGGCTGCAGCAGGGCAGCTGCCCCTCCCTGCAATCTCTCTCCTCCCATCCATTCTCCACTTCAGCATCTTTCTCATGACTCAGCCCTCCAACTTAGTCACAATCCATGACTTTCTCTGCTCCAGGAGATTCTCCAGTCCATCCTTACCATTTCCCTTTGTAGCCCCTGCAGTCCTGCCACCACTCATATGGTGATTGGGGTGGGGGAGTGACCTGGGCCAACCCACTATTCCAGGTCCCTGCCCAAGGACCCTATGGCTGTGTTCACACAGCACTCTTATTTCGAAACAACAGAGGGTTTCAAAATAAGAAATACCCTGTTCACATGACGCACGGTTGTTTCGAAACAAGTTAAACCCCACGCAGGGACGAAACAACGTTGTTTCAAAACGATTGTTTCGAAACAATGCCGTGCGAAAATGTTGTTTTGAAACAACAGTGACTTGTTTCAAAATAGCTGTTGCCTGAACCTGCTATTTCACTTTGAGCTTTTTTCCTTAATTCGAATTAACAAACTGTTAATTCGAATTAAGTTATTTCGAAATAAGGTGTTATTTCGATACGGTTGTTTCGAAACAACCGTATCGAAATAACCCCCTGTGTGTGAACACAGCTGAAGTGTGGTAGACACCACCATCTCCCACAACTCCTCAGTTGGCCCCTTCTCTGCAGCCCCACTACCTTCTCTCTTGCTTCAGGGCCTTTGGTTCTGCTGAGTCCCCACGGTCAGCCACTACTCTGCCCACAGTGCTGACAGTCCTCCCTCTTCGAGTTCCTGGGAGGCATTCCTCTTGCGCTGCACAGCATCTCCCTTTTACACCAGCCCTTTCCTACTGACTACTTTCATGAAGCCTCTCTTAACTCTTTCCAGGCCAGTGAGAGGCAGGCACCCCATCACAGGCCTATCTTTGTAAGCAGGTATGAACTTTTGTTTACTGATGTACTTGTAATATCTCATATCAACAGGTAGTTTTAGAAGCTAAGTCAGACAAGCCTGAAAATCTAGCATAGCAAGGGTACTCAAAGTGAACAAAACCTCCATTCACTTCAGATCAGGATTTCAACGTAGATGAGAAGGACAAGGCAGACATAAAAGCTTTTTTAGCTGAATAATTTTAAAAAAATAAATACATAAACCATGGCTAAGTAATTCGTAAGTCCTACAATATCAATATTCCAAAGTGAACAAGAAAATTTAAAAGGACATTTGTGAAATCATTGAGTTAGCCCTCTTCAAACACTCTATTGTGAGTTTCATAGACCAACTTTCTAGGATATGTCTGCAAAAGAACCTCAGATGGAGCAGATGGTTGGTCAAGTAGTCAAATTCTTCTCAGGATGGAGTGACGTGAGAGAGGCCAGGGAGACAGCTGTGTACAGAAGTTAGCTTTTTAGATACCCATACGGGCTGAGGGGGCTGCAGTTTTGCCAAACAGCTGGTTTGTGGTAACCTGCATCTTTTCTCTGTACAATATAGGGTAGATCACTATGGAATGGAGCTACATAACATCATTCTTCATGCCATTTTGTTGTTCCTACATTCACCTGAATCTGTCCCTCACTATCATCCTGGTGCTTTCTTGTAACATCTACTGTTCTTAGCACCAAATCAAATAGATCAAGAGCTCTGCATGCTAAGAAGAACACAAATCATAGAGGAAATGAACTTCCATATTATCCTGATCATGAATTATTGAGGGCGGAGAAGAAAGCACAGCTAAACCTGTGCAACAAGATAGCCTACTGTATGATAAACTGCCATGCCACAAAATAAGCTCACATTTCTTTTCTAAATAATGGTACTTTGATAATGGTCCTTCCCCTTTACCCCAGCCCCACTCAAATGAAACTGGACAGTTTCCCAGGTTAAGTTTCAGTAAAATAGCCATCACATTAAAGCATGTTCAAATGGCATATCCTATATGTTATTTTATACTTACATCACCCTTTCATCTGAAAACATTTTACAAAGTATAAGCCTGTCCCACAGCCCACTGAAATTAATGGAAACACACCCACTGGGCTCAGTGTGGTTTGTATCAGGCCCAATGTATAGACAGTGCTACTGACTTGCAGCATCTTCTGAAGTAGAGGTCGCTGTCCAAGTGTTGCATAGAAAAGAAGGGAAATGTACATTGAAAACAGGGCAACAATTCCCCATTGCATAATGGGCTCTTTAGTATACAAACAGGGGACTTCTTGAAAAGGTTAACCAAGGAGGAATTGCTGATGAATTAAAGACTGAGCTATCTTAAGTAATGATAATCATTGTATTAATGTTTTCTTAATTCCAGAAAAAGATGTCAAGCCAATTATCTATAGTTAGAGTGACTCTATGCCAGCAAAAGTCCCTATCATGCTGGCAGCAGAAATTCAGCTGTCCCCTTAGAGCTGTTTTAAGAGTTTGTCAGGTCTCCACACCAGCACAAAGGGGCATGTAGTAGAGCCTAGAATCTGGCTCACAGTGTCTAGATTTTTTTTCAGTGCCAGGGAGGTTGATTTGAGGGCAAGTGGACAACTGGGAATAGAAAAAGACATAGGACAAGGAGCTTGGATTGTTTGTAGCTTTAGCTTGGCCTGGAAGGAAATTCCAATGTCCATATAATAAAGACAAATATCTTTTTAACTAAATTTTAAGTTTTTAACTTTAGATTCAAATCTAAAAAACTAGCATTAGCATCCAGTGTGTATATCCTGAAAAGAAGATTCATGGAAGCTAAAAAAAAAGGATAATATTAAATGCTTGGATGGAGTTATACTTGACTTTTAAATTTCTAAGTCATTTAGAAATCTATGATCTAAGTATAGTACATATCTGCTATATGAAAGTGTCAAGATCTCAGTGGGTTACCTCTGATGGGGAGCTGCCTTCCCAACCTTGTTCTGGGCGATATAAACTGTAGACGCTCGGGGAAAGAGAAGAGATTCCTGTAACAGAGGAATATATAAGATAATTGTTATTCATTGTTCAACATGGAATGAACCGTAAGTCATTCTGGCATTAAAAAAAAACCTCATGATTTATTACCATATGTTTTGTATAGACTGTGTAATCCTGGACATTGGAGAAGAAATACCTATGTATCTATACTAGATACAGATGCTTTGCAGAGCTATTTCTTCCTAATGAATTTTCAAAAAACTAATCTAGGAGCCTGTAGAATCTTCTTGTTGAAGTTAACCTAAGTGTGTTTAAATTTATGCTTTATGAAATAGTAAAATATTGCTATTGTGTACCCCTGCAATCTTTGTGGTACACTTTAGCTATTTTCTAGCAGAAAGTGCACATAGTTAGATTGTATGTTGTGTAGAATAGTTTTACATCTTTTAGATGGTTGATACTGAAAAATAATATGATTATAAATACAAAGGACTAGCAAGGGGTTTGAGGATTTGGTTGAGATTTACATTTACTATCTGTCTATATGCATTCAGGAATAGGTCTACTGTTTAGGAGCTGGAATTTGCATTACATCAGTCATTTATCACTAAAAAATCCTAAATTTATAATACAACATGTTTTAGATTGCAGAGGACAATTGTTTTTCCAAGTTTTTCCATAGGAACACATAAGGTGTTTAAAGAATAAGGCTCTCTCCAATTTTTATACCTCCAACTATATCTTCCAGACTTGGATACAGCAATTAGTGGTCTACCAAGTCCCTAGTCACCACCATGTGGTCAGCACTGGTGAATGCAAACAGTATAAAACCCACCACTTTAAAATGTAATTGTTGGGTTTTTTAAGTAGTCCTTCTCCCGACACCCAGTATTACACAGTCTATACAGTTGTGAGTAGATTTGAGTGACTTTCTTTCTTTATTTGATTTTATTTATTTATTTATTTATTTATTTATGGGGGTGGGGGGAGTCCAAAAAAAAAAAAAGCAGGAAAAAAATCAGTTAGTTTAGAATCATAAAATATTAGGCTCAAAATGGACCTCATGAGGTCATCTAGTCCAACCCACTGCTCAAAGCAGGACAAACCACATCTAAATCATCCCAGCATTGCTGGCACGGGACCCAGGGGGCTTCAAACCCTCTGGGCCTCAGGCCCAGCCCCCACTAATTTTTGCCAAGCAAGGGTAAGCGCAGGTGCAGTGATCCTGCCTGCCTGCTTGAATTCAGCTGCGGCACCACCCTGAAACATGTAGCTGAGTTACATAGGACAGGTCAGCAGCAGAGAGGGAACTTTAAATCCCTCCCTTCCTGTAAGTTAGTGACTCCCCCTCCCCAGCACAGCAACAGAGAAGTGGTGCAGCTGTACTGGTGCACCTGTGCCTCTCTCTTTCTTGGAGGTGGGGGTGGAGGCGGAAGATTGGTCCCTCTGGGTCTGGGGTCAGGCCAGCAGGTGGAGAGAGGGGGGAATTGGGCCAGGTGGGGATCAGCCCTCCCAGGGTCAGGCCAGTGGGGCCTGTGAGGAGCAGGGCCCGGTGGGGGGGCAGGCTATGGGCAGCTCCTCTCCCTTCCCCAAGCCCAGGCAGTGGAGCCCAGGGGGGATGCAGGCAAACCCCCACCTGCCCCAAGCGGATGAGCCCAGGGAGCTGCGGGAGGCTCCCCGCACTCCAAAGCCCAGGTGACGGAGCCTGGGGGGCTGTGGGTGACTCTCCCCACCCCAAGTCCAGGCAGCTCTCCTCCTCCACCAAGCGGCTGAGCCTGGGGGGCTGCAAGAGGCTCCCCCCACCCCAAGCCCAGATGGCAGAGCCCGGGGGCTGCAGGAGGCTCCTCCCAACGCCCAAGCTGAGGCAATGGAGCCCAGCCAGGGTGGGGCAGGGAGATCAGGTCCAGACTGCTGGCCAGCAGCAGGAGCTGGGTCAGACATGGGCCACCTGCCACTGGCTGAAAGAGGCACAAGCCGGATCAGTCCTGGGCCACCTGCAGACACCTAGCAGCAGCAGGAGCTAGACTGGGACCCTGGCAGGGGCTAGAGCTGGATCCAGGCTCGGGCCACCTGCTGCTGGCTGGCAGTGGCAGGAGCCTAATTGGGGCTGCCGGCAGTAGCTGAGGTCAGATCTGGGGCAGGTCTGCCTGCTGCTGGCTGGTGGCGGCAGAGGCCAGATCCAGGCTGGCTGTCAGCTGGAGAAGGCCAATCT
This sequence comes from Podocnemis expansa, assembly GCA_007922195.1. Taxonomy (NCBI): domain Eukaryota; kingdom Metazoa; phylum Chordata; order Testudines; family Podocnemididae; genus Podocnemis; species Podocnemis expansa. Next base: position 58,919,110 of record ML681989.1, read on the forward strand.
AGGTCTCAGATTGGGCTCCAAGGCTGGATCAGGCCCCAAGGCCAGGACCTGGGCCCCAACTCTTTTTTCAGGGCAGCAACACCCCTCCCAGCTAGTGCTTTGTCAAGCAGCACCTTAAAAACCTCCAAGGATGGAGATTCTACCACCTTGCAAAGTAACCCATTCTAAAGCCTCACCGCCATCCTAGTGAAAATTTTTTTCCTAATATTCAACCTAGCTCTGCCCCATTTCAACTTGAGACCATTGATCCTTGTTCTGTCATCCACCACTGAAAACAGCCTAGTTCCATCCTACTTGGAACCCCCCTTCAGGTAGCTGAAGGCAATGTCAAATCCCCCCTCACACTTCTCATCTGAAGACTAAACAATCCTAGTTCTCTCAGTCTCTCCTAATAAGTTATGTGCTTCATCCTCACTCTAATCATTTTTGTTGCCCTCCACTAGACTCTCCGCAATTTCTTCACATCCTTCATATAGGGAGGGGCCCAAAATAGTACTCATAATGAGGCCTCATGAGTGCTACATATAGGGGAATAATCATTTCCCTTGATGCTTACAGTACTCCTACTAATGCACCCCAATTTGCCATTAGCCTTCTTGGCAAGGAGAGCAAACTGTAACTCATATCCAGCTTCTTCTCCACTGTAGCCCCCAGATTCTCTTCTGAAGCATTGCTGCCTAGCTAGTCAGCACTCACTCTGTAGCAGTGCATGGCATTTTTTTGGTCCTAAGTGTACAATGCTGCACTTGTCCTTGCTGAACTTCACCAGATTTCTTTTGGCCAAATCCTCCAATTTGTCTAGGTCAGTGTATATCCTATCTCTACCCTCCAGCATATCTGCTACACACATGCCCACTCCACCCACCAAGCTTAGTATCATCTGCTTACTTGCTGAGAGTGTAATCCATTCCATCCTCCAGATCACTAATGATGATATTGAACAAAACTGGCCCAGGACTGAACCCTGGGCTGCTCTGTTTGCTTCCATCTGCCACTAGACATTGGGTCATTGATCACTACTCATTGAGCATGATAATATAGCCAGCTTTCTATCCACCTTATGGTCCATTCATCCAACCCTTACTTCTTTAACTTGCTGACAAGAATGCTGTGGAGGATATCAAAAACTTTGCTGAAGTCTGGCTATGTGGACTCTCTCATCAGGCCCTATGCTATCAGCACTCCTAGCTGTCTTCAAGACACCACTGATTACCTGAGAAAACTACAATCTATTAGTGATCTTCCAGAAAATATCATCCTGGCCATTATGGATGCAGAAGCTTTTTACACCAACATCCTGCAGAAAGATGAACTACAAATCACGGTCCACCTAGTGGATGAACTTTGTGACTTTGCACTCAACCACAACTGTTTCAGATTTGGAGATGATTTACACCTTCAAGTCAGCAGCACTGCTATGGGTACCTGCATGGCCACATAACATGCCAACATTTTTATGGCTGATTTAGAACAACAATTTCTCAGCTCTTGTCCCCAAGTACCATGTCTCTATTTATGCTACACTGATGCCATTTTCATCATTTGGACCATGGACAAGAGGCTCTTGAGGCAGGAGTGTTGTTCCATTATAAAAAGATTTGGGGCACAGGCCCCATACCCACATGACCCCTTGCACCCCTTGTGACCCCACAACCTGCACTGAAGCCTGACTAGGTTCTCAGCTCCCCCTATGGAGCCTCACAGCCAAGCTTGGCATGGCTCCTGGCTCTTCCCCAGGAGTCTCATGTCCCAGTGCAACTGGGCTAAGCTCCTGCTGGTGGTCCCACAGTCCAGCTTGGCTCTTAGCTACCTCTCATTGCCCCCGGTGGCCTGTGCCCCACTCTCACCAGGCCCTGGAGCCATTACTTGGCCTGAAAAGCCAAGCCCCAGGGCCTGTTCACCCAGGGCCTCACTCACACACCACTGTTCCCGGTGCCTCTTTCCCTCCTCTTTGTGAAGTGGGGCCAGGCCCCACTAACAGCTAACAACAATAACCATGCTGACTGGACCACAGAGGAAGGGATTTAAATCTCCCTCCTCTTCTGCCCTGGGTTACATGCTGCAGGGCGGGAGGGGCCAGCAGCTGCTCCCATTGTTCCCAGGGCAGGCTGCTGTGTACACTTGTGTGTGCCAGGCCCATGGCTTGGGGCACTGGCTGGTACATTTGGGGTCTGTGCCCCATGTGCTCAATGCCAGTGATGCCTCTGCACTGAGGAATTCCACTGAGATTTCAACAATTTCCCCCCCCCCCCCCGTCATCAACCTCTGCTTGCATCAATCCACACAAGAGATCCACTTCCTGGTCACTGCAGTACAAATAAGTGGTGGCCACCACACCCTGTAGTGGAAACCTACTGACTGCTATATGTACCTACATGCACTGTTCCCTCTAAACTGTGCATGTGTGCGCATGCACACAGGTCATGAAATTTGCACGCACAACAAAATAAAGTGTGCACAAAAAAATTCAATAGTGCTAATATTGGTGCTCACAAAGAAATGTTTTTGTGCATACAAAGAGATTGTTTGCACCCACAGTCTATGAGTAATTAGAGGGAACATCGCCTACATGCCTACATTTTTCATCCAGGGCACTTCACATTATCCATTATCTGTCGCCAAGTCCTAAAATGTGACTACATTTGCTCCAGTCCCTCAAACAAACACTTTCAGGACCTCTGTCAAGAGTTCTTAAAACTACAGTGCCCACCTGTGGAAATGAAGAAACAGACTGACAGAGCCAGACAGGTACCCAGAAGTCAGCTACTACAGCAGAGCCGTAACTATGGTGGGGCCAACAAGGCTTTGCCCCGGGTGCACCACAGCAGCTCAGTGGAGCTGCTCTATTAAAGGGCAGTTTTCGTGGCACCGGCTCCAAGCGCCATTAATTGCAAGGGGCACATTCCAATTGGAACACACCCTGGGTGGGAAAACAGAGCATTACGGTTCTGTACTACAAGACAGGCCCAACAAGGAAAACAACAGAACACTACTGGTCATCATCTACAGCTCCAGCTAAAACCAATCCAACCCATCATGAGGAATCTACAACCTACTCTAGATGACAATCCCTCACTCTCACAAGCCTTGAGAGACAGGCAAGTCCTTCCCTACAGATAACCCCTCAACCTTAAGCAAATACCAGCAACTATACGTCATACAACAGAAACACAAAGCAAGGTACTTATCCCTGCAGTAAATCCCGTTGGCCAAACTGGACAGTCTCTGTGCAAATGAATAAATGGACACAGATCAGAGATCAAGAATGGTAATGTTCAGTCTCACTGGACATTCTGTAACAGCCATGAAAGTCACAGCACTTCTGCAAAAACACTTCAAAAAAAGACTTCGTTGTGAAACTGCAGGGCTCAAATTCATATGCAAACTTGACACCATTAGATTGGGTCTGAATAAAGTCTTACAATGGCTAATTCACTACAAAAGGTAATTTTCCCTCTTTTAACATTCTCACCCTCTCATTGATTGTTGTTAAAGGCCCACATCCACACTGTTTGTATAAATAGACTAACAGGATACTCCTACGGAACTGTGGAACAAGCTATCCCTCTGGAACTTAACTGACATTGTGATTCACCCTTCTCTGTATGTGTATGATTAGCTAACATACTGCAGTTTCCCATTTCATGCATCTCGGGAAGTTGGATTGTGCCCACAAAAGGTTATGTGTTAAATGAATTTGCTAGTCTTTAGAAGTGCACAGGACTCCTTGTTTGTTTTGCTAAAGTCAAGATATATGATATCCACCACTTTTCTCCACAGCCACAAAGGCAATCATCTCATCATAGGAGGCACTCAGGTTGGCTAGGCATAACTTGAACTGAAATTAAATTGTATTTTGATATTTCTTACCTAAATGAAAAACTGGTAAAAAAGAGGTGTTTGGGATGAACTAAACAGTTCGAATGTCAGCTTGAAATTGTTTCACAAAAATGCGCATTTGAATCAAAAAGTCGGTTCAATTTCAAAAATCTCAGAGTAAACCATTTCCAAAAAAATCAACTTTTTTTGCTGAACTACTCATCAAATTTGCTCTGAATTCTTGAATGGTTTCAATAGCCCCAAAAATGTATTTATAGAGGAATTTACTGTTTTTCCACCACCAAAAAAATTGCTCACCTCTCATTCAGAGTTCTACTACATAACAGAATATATCATCCTCTAAGAACATATCTGAGCTATTCTGTAAAATAATAAACCACAGAAATACCCACCCATGCCTGAAAAACCATAGCATATTGAAATGTTACCCTGACATATTATTCTCAGAGTAGTACTTTTAGACGTCACACTGTATGAATGTATAATATAACCATCACTGTGTGAATTATCTATAATTTATAATTGAACCAAAAACAATTAAATAACATGAGTAGCAAAATAATAGTGGTGGATTAGCCACAAAAAAATTCATAGGTGTGGTTGTATCCAAAGTTCCAAAAGTTATTTACACTATCTGAAGTTCTACAAAACTGGGTTGGAAAACTCATACCAACAGGAGCTCTTGTGCTGTTTCTTGCATTTACAAACTGTAAAACATTGCAAGACCAGCCTTTTCTGTGGGATTCTGGTACTTCCATCTTTGGTCCTCACAAGCATTTGGAAGTGAAAAGGAACACAGAAGATTAAAAAAAACAAAAAAACAAAACAAAAAAACAAAACAAAAACAAAACAAAAAAAAACAAACCCCACCAAAGCTTTTCCAGCTTCACAAAAGCTCTGTTCAAGTTCACTTAAATTTTAGGGCAAAAGCCCATCACTCTAACTTACTCTGGAAGCCTCCGAACACCCTAGAGTTCTGAGACACCTGAGTAGATCCAGGAACACAGTGTTTTCCATAATTTATTGTATGCTAACACTTTATTAAAGTAGCTTGGAGTCAAAAATGCATACTTCTTGGACTTTTGGACTTCTGTGAACTGACTCTGCTGTTCCTGCTTCATTGTCATGGACATATTTGACTCACTTGGTATTTGTTCTGTGTATCCTGAGTCATCTGGACTGTATCCAGAATTTTCATGACCACTGGTTTTCACACTGCCATCATTGGTTTTCTTTGTTGAAACTTTTCTGGGGGGAAAAAAAAAATCCTACCATTAAAACCTACATTTTATGATCATTCTTAGGCAGTATCAACAGAGAAAGAGACCCGAATTCTCAGAGGGATTTTGGCACCTACTTCTCATTAATTTTCCTGGAAGTTAGGTACTTAAATACCTTTGAGGATTTGGGGCTGAAAGACTTGCAGGTACACCCAACTTCCAACCAAGTAAAGAAAAATAATTTGTAATCCTTGAAAGAAAGAATCCTTGTAATCCCACTGCATGCCTGGTCTTGTATAAATCCTAACTAGGCTTTGCTAAAAAGTTCTGCTCAGCTGCTTAATCAACCACTGGAAAATAAAGATGATTAACATCTTAAGACTTTAAGTCTGTGACCCATTTCAAAGTTTAAAAAAAAAAACACAGACCCAAATTCTGACCTTGATCTGTGAAGTTCAACCACAGCCCTGCACTGGATACAGTGGCCTACTGTGATAGAAAGGACCAGTGTGGTGGGAAGGTGGGGTTGCGTCTCTCCCTCCTCCCTTTGCAGTGCCCTTCTGGGAAGGTGGGCCTTCCTTCAGTGAAATGGAGGGTGTACAACAGAGACAGGGCTTTTTGCAAGGTGTGCAAGACAACGGGGAGCTTCTTATGTGCATTTTCCCCATGCACCATGTAAGGATTATTCACAATCCAATGCATTGCTCTGGTCTCTTGCACACATTTACTCAGATGCTTAAACTTCAAGCAGGTACATCATCCCTCTGCCATCTGTAGGACTACTCATCCATTTAAAGTTGAGCACATATGTAAGCATTTGCATGGTAGTATCCTAAATTTGTAAACAGTGGGGAACAGATCATATATTTCTATTTATCACTCTGTTATGGTATAAGGGATATTACTTTCATTTGTTCCATCTAGCCCAAGTCTGAGGTCCTCACAGGCACTTTGCAAGGTCCATCTCTTTCAGGTATTTGGGAGGGGACAAACAAACTGATGGTGGAGGTGTGCAAAAGGAGGCCCATTATTTGTAGCAGGAGTGGGATTTTTTTTCTTTGTGTGCATTATTTGAGAAATGGCTGCATTTATTTCCATAGTTTTGCCATAATGAACAAGATTCCCAGAGCACTGGACAGGGGCATTTTCAGTGGTTCTATAGACCTCAATAAATAGATGTGAGGATCAGATGAGCAGGCTGCAATGAGGTTTTTTGAAATGAACGAATGCATTCAAAACCCTACGTGAAACCGGTGTCATTCCAATGACATATTTGGGGATTGAGAACACTCTTTTGGTGATATAATAAGAAAACTAAAGCACCTGTCCTGCAAGCACTTATATACATGTAATTTTAAACATCTGAGTAGCCCTAGTGGGCCCACTCCCATGAGTAAAGGTTCACATGTGCTTATGTCTTTGCAGGATCAAACCTAAATGAGTTCCTAAATTCATTCTGAACCCTAAGGCCCTGAGCCATCAAAGTACTTAAGCTTATGCTTAACTTTAGTCATGCAGGTAGTACCACTGAAGTCAATAGGACTACTTGTATTAGACTAAGGACTGAAAAGCACGCAGCAGTTCATCAAGCTCGAACTTAATTTACCATGGGCCAGATTCAAGTTTGTTTTTATTTTAATAGCATATGTACACAGGGAAAGGCAACAAGATCAAGTTTAACTTTTATGCTCCCACCTTCAAAACCTGTGGAAAAAACACTCTGCAGGCCCTCTGTTGATAAAGCCAGGCAGCTATGCACCTGGATGATGGCAAAAGATTCAGACATTGTGTTTCAGTATAAACACTCTCTGAACTACTGACTGCCTCTGGTAGGTAGACTCCCTCATCAGAGAATCATTGGAAATGTTCAAGAACGGATTTAGGCGCAAGCCAAGCAAGCCATAGTCAAAGGCCTCACATTATGAAGGGTTTCTAAATATGCAGGAGGTAACTAAGAAGATTTATCATAAGGTATCTGACAATGCAAATAAAGCTTTTTCCAAGGTTTATGTTTTATTTAGTTGTTTTTCACTGCATCTTTGCTTATGTGTGTATGCAAATATAATGGTTATTCATTAATTTTTTCATTACCCTTTCTGTTATAATGTAATACACTATTTTTCCTTCATTTTTTATGGCACGGAGCCTGTGGATCTTGACATAACTAAGGTCCTCAGCATGTCTTAATCCGGCTCTGGGTATGTCTACACTCTGATTCAAAAGCAGCAGCTGACCTATGCCTCTGGGGGTGGGCTGATGTGTCCTGTAGGGTTGTGGGATGCCACCAAGTGTGTCACAACCTGCAAAAGGCTGAGAACCACTGCTCTGAACAACAGAAATTCTAGCAGAGTTATACTCTGTGGAAGTAGTACATCTACTGTACTTTTGACTGAAACTTGGAAGAGAGAACTATTTTGGTGCACAGTGACCTCCTGTGGAATTTGTTGCAAATGCTGAATATTGAAGCTGCAGGAAAGCTGGTGCAAACTAAGAATATCTAGAAGTATAGGATCAGCTCTAAACTCACATTCAGCACAGCACTTGAGCACGTGCCTAATTATTAGGTACTTGAGCAGTCATTGACTTCATTGGGATTCCTCACATGCTTGTAAGTTAAGCACATGCTTAGGTACACTGCTGAATCTGGGCCTTATTTAATATGACTGGGAGTTGTTTTTTTCCTAAAGGTATTGATTTACAGTATCTGATAAATTTTCCAGTTACATAGGTGAGGTTGTATAATATTTTGGAGAGAAAAACACAAGTGAAATAATGCTTTGTTCAGGTGATATCTGTGCTGCAGCCTAGGGGGCATAATTCCCAGCTCACGTGCATTAGCTAATGCTAACTTGATGAGAGCTAGCATGAGTGTAAATAGCAGCACAGTCAGAGCAGCAGTGGAGGTGCCAATGGAGCAAGTAATGGAAGTGTGGGTCAGCCAGGCTGAGTACACGCCCATGAAGATTGGGGAGGTTTGCATGGAATGCAGTTTAAGCTGTGCCCCCTCTGCTGCTGCCAGTGCAACTGTCATGGTACACGACTGTTCATGCTCATTTGAGTGTGTATGTATACACAAGCAGGAAATCACATGCCTAACTTGCAATGAGCTTGGCAGTCTCAACATAAAACTCCCAGCCCAGAGAGAGCGTGGAACGACAAGGCAGTTCTGGTGGCTTTAGCCACCCTTGCTTCCTAAGGGTTCTGGGCTGCTGAGGGACCCAGCAAGGTCCAAGAGTAATTCAGAAGTGCTACCTATCAGTGACAGCATTGTCCAGAATTTCCTCGGTGCTTCTACACCTCTTCTGGCACATCACATGTGTCTAGGCTTGCAGTTGGGGGCCTTATACAGTGGAGTAACCAGCCTTGAACAATTCTTTCTCAGGCAGGTCTGTAGCTCTAATAGCACTTTTATGGTGCCAAAACTCAAAAAGGGCATAGGCCAGGGGAAATCCCTGGTGTTCAACTTACTTTAACTCCTTCTGATAGGTAGACTCTGTAAGAAAGGAAGAAATAGTTTTAAAGTACAGTAAAATAACATAAAGCTTGTTACTGAGATTCTCCCACAGTTCAGACTGCATTTTAATATAGAAATTGTCTCATAGCTCCCCTCCAGAGGTGGCCTTAGGCAATTGGGAGCCCTAGGCAAAGGCCTGTTGTGGGGTCCTCTAAAGGGCCTACTATCAGCCCTCACTGCTACCCTCCCCGTGGCCCCAGCCCCCTGCACCCCTAACTGCCCCACACTACCCCCCAGGACTCCTTGTTTGTTTTGCTGAACCAAACTAATATGATTATCCCTCTGGAATGCATAAATTATTCTTGGGTATAATATTTTTAAAGGTCTTCCCATCATGAAGCTTGTAAGTTGATGATCTTTCACTTAACATAAATGAGCTAATGCCGAACTACAAAGTTAAAATGAACATTTTTAAACTTATTAAGAAGTATGAGCATTGATTGATAAATAAAAAGTGACAACATTAATGATGGCTCAAAAATAAATAAAATTCCACATTTAAAATTTCAGCAATCAAATCTTACAAACTTTTCATATAGGCTTGGGGTTTATATGCACTAGATATCTAATACAAGTAATTATAATAAATAAAAATAAGTGAAAAGAAGCTTTCTAGTGTGTAGCTATAAATGAAAACACAAAATTTCAATGAAATTCTCTGAAGTACTCAAGTTTATAAGACTCCAGCCACCTCAAAAATATTAAATAGTAAGTACACAAGAAGTTAAAAAATTACTTAGCAAAAGAAACATACAGCACAGACATCACACACAGCTGTAATGATTGCCTAAGGGCAGCACTTTGTTTATATGTAACAGCCTATACGGACCTACCTGGTAACCTGAGCTAACCAAAGCCAAAGCAAAAATTGTCACAATGTCAAAGGAAAAGGTGAAAGAACAGGGAAAAAAGAAAAGGAAAAGGCAATATTTCACAAAATTAAAAAATGGCTGAATAAATGGCCACACTGAGGAATTAAAAAAGCAAGGAGTCTTGTAGCACTTAAAGACTAACAGATTTATTTATCACATGAGCTTTCATGGGAGAATGTCCCACTTCATCATGAAAGCTCATGCAATAAATAAATCTGTTAGGGTATGTCCACACGAGGCTTTTATTTCAAAACAACACCGGTTGTTTCAAAATAAAAACCCCATGTCCACAAGACGTTTTCTTGTTTTGAAGCAAGGGAGCCCCTCATTTCGAAGCAAGAGCCATCGTTTTGAAACAGCTTAAACCACTTTTTTGCGAAAGGACAGTTATTTCGAAACTGGTTGTTTTGAAATAACTCCATTTGGACATGTGATTTCAAAACAACCATTGTTTCAAAATAGCAATGACTATGCACCCTGGGAGGAAGGTCCCCCCCCAGCACCCTGGCCAGGGGGCTAGGCTGGGACCTGCTTGCAGTTGGCAGCAAGCAGCTCCCAGTCCCACTGGGCTCCTAGCCCCCTGCTCCTGCCTTGAGGCTGGGGTGGGGAAAGGGGGTAGCAGGGGGCTAGGCGACCCATGCCCCCACTTAGGGTGGTGGGGCAGAGGAGCAGCGGGGGAAGCCAGGGGGAAGAGGGGCCTCCCCATCTGCCCCCCCCGCGTTTTTCCCCCTGCCAGAGCCAGTGGTAGGGGACTGGTTGGCAACGTGGCCCCACTGGGGGGCCATGTTGCCACACCACCCATCATTCCCTTCCCCTAAAGCAAAATAGCAAGTCCACTGTTTAGACATGCTATTTCGATTGGGGCTTTTCCCTTATTTCAAATTGACCTTTAGTTATTTGAATTAAATCGTTTTGAAATAAGGGCTTTATTTCAAAATGACTAGTTTTGAAATAACTTATTTCAAAACAAGGCCCTACGTGTGGACATAGCCTTAGTCTTTAAGTGCCACAAGACTCCTTGCTTCTTTTGCTTTACTAGACTGACACTGCTGCCCCTTTGGAACTGAGGAATTAAAAGCTGAGGCCACTGGAAAAGTTCCTGCTATTGTGCTGTCTGTTGCTTGCTCCTGCTCTTTTAGCATGTCAATGTGAAAGTGATGGACAGATAGTAGTGAAATCTGCAATTCAGATGGAGCACTGATCCTAATGATAGCTTGCCTAGATGAGCCAAGAGTGAAAAGTGCTTAGGCTTCCAGTCCTGCTAGCTCTGTTAGATGGGAACAATTTCTATACTTTTCTATATTTTCATTTCTGTCCACCAAATTTAGTGCGGGGCCCCTTATTGCTTGGGGCCCCAGGTGGCCACCCGCTTCGCCTACGCCAAAAGCCGCTACCGCTCCCCTCCCCTCCTCTCTGGAGTCACATAACTTCCTTGTGCACTTGCTTACAAGGAAAATTAACATGAGGAAAGGGTTTACTTAATGCATTTATAGCAGTGCATTGCATAGCCATACAAATGAGGGTGTGGATGTAGATTGACTTTCAGTGCAATTTGTGTTTTCTAAGTCTTTTAGTCACTTTTCAAATCTTACCCTTCCTGGTTACTGCTGATGGAAATACTGATGAGCCACGAATTCCACTGGAAACAATTTATATCAGAAGTCAGCAAGCAACTGTTTGCAGTATAAACCACTAGTTATCAGAATGACCTTGTCAGCCCTGAATATTCCTTTACAAAACTGCACTAGGCTTTAACTGAAATAGTAGTAGCTTAAATCTTAATTAAGATTTAGAAAATGCGTAGTAAGTAGCAAAAATCCACTTACCTTTTTTATTTTTTACGCAGCAGCATATTATTATAAAAATAATAATAAGCAGAAGAAGAAAACCAAGTGACAATGTGACTGCAAGTATAATAGTCCGTGTGCGTGTGCTGTCTTCTTGGTTACCATTTTCTATTAAATGAAATGAAGAAGCATCACACTAGCAAAGTTGCAACCTGATTTTTTCTGAAGAGCAAGTCCATCTTTCTGGAAGCATTATTGAATTTTTTTATTATTATTTTAAACAAAAGATGGACTTTGTTTCTCATTTGTTTTCAAAATGACTTTACCTTATACTGATATTACCCAGTAATGCAAAATGCCTGATCATGGTAAGTGTATTATTCTATTTTATCTGTTAGTTCTATTTCTGACAAACCCAGACTCTTAATTTTCTTCATTCTACCTATTTAAACGTATTATTTTGTAGGCATTCTGAGCCCAGATTAAAACCCACTAAGAGCAAATGGTGGCTTTCCATTGGCTTCAACAGGTCATACTCATTGTGCATGCTTCATAAAATCTCAATTGTTCACTAAAGGACAAGAATACTAACAGCACATCTATTGAATTTGAGATTGCCAAACTTAACACATTCCTTCATATTGCACTACAACATATAGTTTTACATATTGATGTACAATACACATTTATGGTGTTTTCATATAACAGTGATTTGATTTACTGATTTTTTTTTTTATTTTTTAACCTATAATACTAAAATGGGTGATTTCAAAATCATTCAATGTACTCCTGTTTCTGGTTGCCACAAACAAAAGGTGGTCACTATATAGCTCCCAAAACAATTGACATACAACAGACGTGTGTTCTAATGGTAACATGGTTCTGTCCCTCAGGCTCACCCAGTCAGTGTGGTACTCTTTAACCTAACTGTACTAGTCTGTGAGCTTCCTAACTGCATGGAGCAGCCTCAACCCAAAAGCTAAGGCTGACTCTAAAAGCAGTCCAAAATACAACTCTGGTGTAGCTGTATTAAAAACAAACCTCAAATCCAGCACAAAACTACGAAGTATGCACAGACTTCACACTATTGCTTCTGTTGCCCTAGGTTTGTGCACATCATGTATTTTTTTAGTGTTCGTAATTAAAGATGGGGCTGACTGTCAACACTGAGAAACAGGTTTTAGATTCACCAAAGTTGGCAGACATTCTTCTGGGGTTAGGGTTTGACCTATTACCGCAATGGAGCCCAGCTGTAAAATCTGGACAGACATTTGGATTCTGAAGGCCCCAGAACTTTGATGGTTGAGAAATTATTCAGTTTATTATTCAGTCTCATCCCAAGGAACTATCAGCATGCAAACTGATCATGCAGATTAGCCAACAGAAGCAGAGAGGGACTGCTCCTGGACTGGGATTCCAAAGTCAATACATTAGTGCTCATTCAGACTACTTGTGTCCATTTTGATGATCATCACTGATCTCCCTCCTAAGAGGATATTTTGCCCTTGCATGTAAACTTTACTTACTTTGAGAGCAATGGAAGTCATGTGTATGAATGCAAAGCTAGATGTAGCCCCATTTTAAATGCTCTTTATCTGTTCTACATTATCCATCCTCCTCCTTCTGCACTCACAACATACCTAATTTCCTCCAGTACTTGCTGTTCACCTCATTCCCTGCACACCTCAAACACCAGATATTTTATTTCTCCATTGCTGTTCTTTTTTGGACCAACCAATCCTTTTCATATTCTGTGCTCAACCTCTAGAACACCTTCCTTCTCTGTGCCCCCATCTGTGGCCCTCTCTGTGGTCTAAGGATCTTAAAACTAGTGGTCTAGATCCTGCTACCATTCAAGTAAATGGCAAACTCCAATGGACATTAAAGGAACTAGAATCAAGCCTTTTATCTTCCATGTCTCTATTCTCAATCATTCTTCCTAAAACTGGTGTTTTATACCTTTTTTTTCTGCTCCCTGTAAATACTGATGTTACCAGCATAGTATGATTTGCAGTCTAGTAGTTTGCTTTCATCAATCAATTATGATGTGTTTTGGCATCTTTTTCAAGGGAAGAAATAAATCTCCTGCATAAAGCTGCATTTTATTTAATTGTTAAATATATTTTATTTATGCAAAATGCTTTTTATGTGGATTTAAGGTAGTTAAAATATGAAATGAATGTTAATCTTGCATGTATGTTTAATTATGTTTAAATAAGTTATACTTACTAAATATTAGTTGGTTTTAGTACTCTTATAGTAACCTCTTGTTTTTATATTTATCCTTGTAATGTCTTACACAGTTAACTTTAACACAGATTTGTGTTAAAATGCGTGCAGAAAATAATTTGTTGAGCTAAGTCATATCAAGGTTATATACAAGCAATATAAAGATTAACAGAGGAGTGTTAGTCAATATTTTTATAATAAGTCCTAGAAACAGATCTCCGCTTATAATCTGCTTATCAATTACAATGTTAATCTTTGGCAAACACCACACTCATTAGTTTCACCTTTCTGGGTAAATGCAGCAACTGTGCTACTAAGTTTTGAGAAATGGTTCTTACAACAACCGCATTAGTTCTTGTGATTCAGGCTTCATGGCCTGGTCATTTGCCAGAGTAAGATGGCTGCTTTTCAGGCAGCACAGAGGAGAAAGAGAGAACAGGAGGTCTTAGTTCACTGCCTGCCCTTAAGCTTTGATCTAGGTGGGTAATAAGGACTTGCTAGAGTTGGAATGTAGAAGCAGAAAGATGCCAATAGAGTGACACTGCTCGTGTGAGCCTCACCAGCTCTTCTATAATGAACAATCGCACCAAAGGATCACTCTGTTCAAGAAGTCCATCTTTAACTTTTATGATTCCCCAGAACCATGTTGATTTAAAAGCAGTAGACTCTTGTTAATCATTAAAAAATCCAACATTAATTGATGGGGAAACTAAGCACCAAAAGCCTGCACTGCATAATAATTTCATACTTGGACTTCTAAAAATGTCCTTAATTCCTTCCTTTACCTCATCAGTATTAGGTAATCTCAGGTTAATATAAATCAGGGGTATCAAACTCATGGCCCATGGGCCAGATCTGGCCTCTCAAGAGCACTGATGCAGCCCGTGGAGCTGCTGCCTAGTCTGTGCCTATGAGCTAGCTGCAGCAGCAGTGAACAGCATAGACAGGCTGCCCTTGGCAGAGGAGGGCTAAGTGTGCTTGTGACTTGTATCACGTAAGCGAGTCAGAGCAGAGGGGAACAAAGAAAGCACTCCAGCCAATCGCAGCTCAGCTCTGCTGTGGTCTGCCAATCAGTCAGAAGCTCAGTCACAGAAAGCTGGGCCAGTTGCCAGAGAGCCACTGCACCGACCCCAACCCAACTATTTCCTGTCAGTCACTTGGCATGCTAATCTGATTGACTGCACATTGCATGAATCACAAATAAGAAAAGGAAAAAGTGCCTGGGGCCCACATGGGAACAAACCAATGAAAGGCCAGCTTGGACTTAGCCAAAAAAAGGCCCCCATGCTAATGACTGACAGTGAGTGGGTAGGGAGGGGGGGCAGACAGGAACCCAGTCTGCCTGTGGCTATGACTGAAACTGATTGCCTGCTGCCAGAACAGTAGGCAAAGTGGAAAGGGAAGGAGAAGGGGGGTCTGGGAGCTGCCAAATAGAGGAGGAAGGGTCTGGGACATGCACAATGGAGAAAGGGGGGTCAGGGAGCCAGCATGGCAAAGGGGAGCCCACAGGGCAGGAAAAAGGGAAGGTGTGGGAGAGCCTGCATAGTTGGGGAGGTGAAAGGGGAGCCTATGCCGCACTGAATGTGGCAGAGGAAAGGGTTGGGGAGCCTATGTGGACACATGGCCCATGACAGGTGTCCTGCCCTCCAGTGTGGCTCCCCACATTGAATGAGTTTGACACCCCTGATATAAATGTAATAAGTCTCTGTCAGTGTGTTCTCCAATAGCATTTTGCATATTAACTGTAAGTTATTTCCGTGCTCTGGGAATGCCTTCTGTGTACATACCATAACCAGTCCCATTCACTGTCATTCTGTTGAGCTCAAAGACTACAAAAAAGGTTGTACTTTGATGTCAAGAAACTTCACATGATTGAAAGAAGTCTTGTATGCAAAGTGCCCAGGATAATTTCAGATATTGCTATAAACCTAATAAAATGCATCACTTAAGGAATCACCTTCTTTCATTTTTTTTAACCTTAATCCTTAGTTTAAGATGACATTTCTGTGTCATTTGCAATGCAGTGGAGCACAACCATCTTTCAGGACTGAAAGGGAACTAAAAATGGAAAGGTACTTCCTACTGTGTATAACTAAAATCCATTACAAGAGATCTTCTATATACTTTATTGGAGGAGGGAACAAGATAGTGTATGAAGCACAGCAGGTTTTCTTTTCATAAAACTGATGAGAACAGCCTGACTGTAGTATTTTTGAAGATGAAGGAAGTCATAAGTTTCAGTAAAAAAAAATTGTTATGCCAACAATATAATGGGTGAGACAACATCCACTGTCTGGCTCGAAGAATGCCTGAACTCTGTCTTAATGGATACGCTTCCCCAGCAGCTGGGAGATGTATATCCAAGAGGAGATAGACATACAAATGCTAGCTCTGCTCGCACTAAAAATAAGTGTGGTCACAGTGCCACAGACAGATGTTTGGGAACGCCATCCAAATACAATCCCACATGACTCCCTAGATATCTGCTCAAATGCCTAGCCCAGGCCACTGCCCCATGCTGCCAGGGTCACATTGCTATTTTTAGGTGCTAGCTCAAGGAGAACCAGTGCATGTTCATCTACCCACACTGCAAACTAGACCTCCCAGCTACTGTAAAGATGTCCCCTAAGTCACACCTAGCCTAGCTTACTTCCTGCTAGTTATCCTGGGTGTCTGCAAAATGGCATTATTCCACATTGACCCTCATAGTTCAACATATTGTGGAAGCCATAAATATGCCTATAAGAAACTGGAGCAGATGCTACCAATGCACTTTGACATTTTCATGTCATATAAATCAGTGTGAAAAATAACCAGCCACAGACTTCCCAGCTCTCTATCCCATCCCATCTCACCTATTGTCATTATTATCAGCTCTTCCCAGATTGGCAGTTCAATAAATCTCTCCCTTGTTTAATCATCTGCTTATCCAGACAACCTTTGCCTTTCCCTCAGCGCAGTTCCATAAAATATAGAGTTTTACTAAATTGTGCATGAGGAAGCCCTCACACTAGTGTTTCTAAATGACAGATTAGTTAAATCCCTGTGGGCGAGGACCAATTTAAAATTATATAATACATTGCCTCCAGCATTAAATAAAATATTAAGTAATTCAACTAACAGGCCCTCGGTTGTCCATCTCCATTTCCTGATGCTACAAGTGAAATAAAGGATCAAATTCAGCCCTGTCATAAAGTGACACTTCTTCACTAAGGAAGAGTTTGGTCCAAAGTCTTCTATTTTGTGTTCAAATGTAATGATGTACAGAACAACTAGATGGATAACAATAATCAGAAGCTCTGAAATTTCCTGTGTGGTATGTATTAGAATATTTTTTGCTTGTTGTGTCACGTCTTTATTTCATTTTAATCACATAAAGGATTTACATCTCCTACTCTGATAAATTCCAAGTGTGTGCCGCTGCACAATCATTTTCCCAAGGAGGAATTCATGATAGTCCCATACGATCGCTAATTATGTACTAATTATCTTCTGTGACATCTGTGTTTCTCCTCTTCTGATTTACAGCATATAACTATGGAAACTGTGGGTGGATGCCTCCATAGCTCAAGAATGAGGGGAAGGGGAGTTTAATCATTTTATTAAGTCCTCAGGACACATCTGTTTTGCTTAGTCAGTAATTAGAAGCAATTTAACTTAGTGGAAGTCTTATTAAAACCAGTCAAGTGGCCTTTTTCAACTGCATTACAAAATAGTTTCTCTTGAGAAACTTGCTAATGACTCACACTTAAAACTTGCTAAAAACAAAGGGCCCAATCAGTCTGCCTATCTGTTTATCTAGGTTTTTATACAACACCTGCCACTGAAGTATCCACCTTTTTTTCATTATGCTAGTGCCACCCATTTCAGAACCAGGAATGAGTCACATACCTCCTAACACTCTGATGGGCAGAGCCATCCTTAAGGGGGGCTAAAAGGGGCAACTGCCCTAGGCCTCGTGCTTTAGGGGGCCTTGCGCTTTTGGGGGTCCAACACAACCAGCGGGAGTAAGGGAGCAGGGACCTTCTTCAAGCTGAGGAGCTAGCCTGCCCAGGGAGCAGCTCCAGCTGGTCAGGGAAGGGGGAAGGGAATTCAGACAGGCAGCGTGTGGTTACAGTAATTCTTAAGTAGCCACCTTCCCACAACTGCTCCCTAGGGGAAGAGAAAAGGCAAGTGTTGAGATAAAACTCATGGAGCCAGCCTCAGTCAAGCAAACGGGGACGAAGTCAGGAGAATGTCACATCCCCAACCTTTACAAATCAGGACCTTCTCTTTGAATTTATATCAGCATCTCTAGAAAGCATCTGAGATATTAAGGAACTTTTTTCCTTCTACACTTAACAAGAGTTTTCAGTCTTCAGGGATGTCTTTTTGAGCAAACTTCTCTGCAGATAATGATCTATTATACCTGAGAGAGAAGACCCCAGGCTAGCACTTATATGGAAATACTGGGTTTTTAGGGTTAATGGCCATCAATCAACACATTAAAGAAGTTTTTTGTCCTTCCTTCTGCACTGTAAGTATGCCCCATTGTCATTGATTGCAGTCAGACCACCAGTTCCAAAGCACGGCAAAGAGGAAAGCAGCTGTGGCCATGCAGGTCTAGTTTAGCGAAGCAAACAAGGAATCCCTGATGTAAAATAAACAAGGAGTCTTGTGGCACTTTTACAAGCTAACAAATAAATAAATTTTTAAAATCTTTAAAATCTTTAAAAGTGCCACAAGACTTCTTGTTTGTTGTACATCAGGGTATCTGAAAGGAGGCCAAAGGTCCCTTGTTTCTTCCTCTCATCCTCAAACAGTACCTGAGTTTCATTACTTAGCTCACCTGAAAAGCAATGACGAATGTATGAATACATATATTAAAATAAGATGAGAAAGGAGAGAGTCAGGCAGCATAAAGAAAATAACATGCATTAGACAACTGGAATCCAGTGAGAGGACCTGGATCTATTTCTTGATATTATCGAAAAATAGCATCTCTCTCTCTGAATTTTCAATTTAACAAAAACTTAAGCTAAGAAAAATTATTAAACTTGTAAAACTGTGTGCCTATCTTCAACAGAAAACCAGAACCACAAACAGAGGTGTTGCTGGCGCTGGGCACTCCGCAGCAAGTGCCCCGAACCCCAGCGCCAGTGCCCCGGATCTCCAGCCCAATCGGGCCGGAGATCCGGGGCCCGGCTGATGGCGGCCGTGGCTGCCCCATCCCCTGCTGGGGATCCGGTGCCTGGCCACCCGTGGCATCGCGGTGTTGCCTGGCCCTTTCCCTGGCCAGGGGGCGGGGCCTGCAGGCTGGGAGTGGGGCCTGTGGGCTTGGGGTGGGGCCTGAGCCCATGCCCCGGGTCCCTCCCCCAGCCAGCGATGCCCCTAACCACAAAGAAGAGTACCTCCAGATGCTCCCATCCACTTGGCTGTGAGATTGATGAAATATCACCATGACACACTCAGTATTGCCTACCCCAAACATCAAAAATAGTCACAAGTCTGGCTTAAATATATCATCAAAACTCATTTAAAAATAAAGAGATGTTTAAAGAAATAATAAATGAGGGGGAGCTATTTTCTTTGACTGCTGGGTTTTGAGCCTTTAGGATAAAGTCAGGTCATGTTTTTCTGCTTCTCTCTGCAACTTTTTAGCCTGAGGGCTAGACATTTATGATTTTATTAAAGAAAAATTGTGACACTTCCCGGTGTTCCCTCTAAGCTGATGATGCAGCTGAGCAAGTTAAGGGTGCACTTGGGGAGCCAGCGGGCAGCAGGGAAGAAGCCCACTGGGGCCTGGAGAACCAGCAGAGAACTTGCTCAGCTGCATCATCAGCTTAGAGCAGTGGTTCCCAACCTTTTTCAGGCTGGGGACCCCTTTGTAACAAAAAAATAAATCTTTGCAGACCCCCCTGGCTGATTATGTAATCTGGCCTGCATGGGCAGACTCTGGTCCGCACCAGTGGGACAGCTGGTGAGCAGCACTGCCATCACCATTGCCCGCACCACCAGAGAGCTGAGCCGTGGCAGCTGTGGTCCCCTGCCCTTGCCCCTGCTGGGGAGCTGCTGTGGCTCCATCCCTCTGCTAGGATATAGCCACAGAAGGGGAAAGGCAGCCCTAGCAGGGAGCATCAGGGCTGTAGCTAGATTCCGGCCCCGGGGAGGGAGAGGCTCTGCAGACCCCCTGCAATGTGTCCATGGACCTCTGTGGGTACCCGGACCACAGGTTGGGAACCACTGGCTTAGAAGGAACATTGCCTGCAAAGTTTAAAATGAGGGGGGCCGCACAAACTGATTCGCCCTGGGCCCCGCTCCCCCTCTAGGGACAGCCCTGATGATGGGTGCCAGATCCAACAAAGAACTGGGTGCCAGATCAAACAAAGAGCTGTCAGTTTGATGTCAGAAACTCATCTCTTTCTTTCCACACTCACTCAATCTCTAAGAGAATCATGGTGAACTTAAAGATCTCCTCAGTCCAAGGCAAACTCTGGGGGTCACAGAGTTGCCATAACGGCTTCGAGGCTACCCCTCCAGTTCCCATCACAAAAGGTGTGACAGATGTGACCCTGTGTTCCAGTAATCTCAACTTTTGTAATAGCCCCTTGCAACCAGGGGTAGCTGATATAAATTCCAGAAGCCCTGAAACTCCTTTGCATTACAAAGCTGGGGACAAGTAGCCAAATAATTCCCCCTCCCTCTGGTGCACCAAGCTTTGCTTAGCCCCATTTGAGGATCTAGTTCTGTATGTTCCTATTGAGCTAGCACTTGGAAAAGAAAACTGTCTTATGTACGATGTCACTATGTCAAAAAGAGAGAGTACAAAGCATGTGGAAGTTTAGTTTACCCTGCTGCCTGGTGATTCCTCTGGGATTGGGGTCATTTAGAATTACTTGCCACAGGTTGCCAGTGAGATCAAAAACTTAGCAAGAGGTTTGGGTGCAGGCCACTTCTAGGGCCATGCTGCTGGATGAGATGGGCCACTAGTCTGATCCAGCATGGCAATTCCTGAGTTGGAAAGAAGCTTGGGAAAAGGCATACAGCTGGAACACCATTGGGCTCCTGTCATCGCTGGCTGATGAGACAGCCAGCATCCCTCAATCGGAAGCACTGTTAGGTGCCAAGCATAGTACTGCTTCTAGACTATGGGTATGTCCACACGTTTCTCTTATTTCAAAATAACACTGGTTATTTTGAAATAAAAAAGATTAGGTCCACACGATGTATTCTTATTTTAAAATGATGGGCTCTGTCATTTCAAAATAAGAACAGTCATTTCGAAACAGCTGTTATTTTGAAATGGTTATTTCGAAATAAGGCCATTTGGACATGTTATTTCAAAACAACACCATTGTTTCGAAACAACTGTTTCAAAACAGCATGTCCAAATGGCCTTATTTCAAAATAACCATTTCGAAATAACAGCTGCTTCGAAAGCAGGCTTTCCCTTAATTTGAATTAACATTTTCTTAATTTGAATTAACTTATTTCAAAATAACGATGTGTGTGTGGACATAGCCTATAACTGCAATGACAGAACTGTTCCACGCCTGCTCTATGAACTTGAGGGGAGCATTTAATTGTGCACAAGTGTTTACATTGGATTGTATATAGAGGTGAAGTCCTATCTCTGGTAAAGTCAATGGCAAGACTTTTCTTGACTTCAGTAGAGCCAGTAGTTCACTTTAGGACTTAATCCTGAGCAAACAAGACATAACATAAGATGTTTATCTGACTAACTGACAGACAGAAATCTCTTCTTATATGGATAGCCTAAATCAATTTTTTTTCAGAGCCTGAATTCATGAGTCATATCTCGCACAAGACATAAAATCCAGTTTTTATATAATAAAGCCCTTAAATAAGCATTAGTGACAGTTCTGCTTGCTGCATGCTGCTCCAAATAAAGACAATTGAGTGGTGCTCAGGACTTGTGCTGGTGCTCTGTACCAGAGGTGTAGCCAGCCCATGTTTTCTGGCCAGGCCCCTGAATCTCCAGGGTGGAACCAGCCAGTTCTGCTTCCTGTCATGTAAGCAGATGCTTCCTGCAACACTCCAGTTGCCTGGCTCAGTAGTTTTCAAACCTTTTTCCTTGGGACCTAGTTGAGAAAAACCATTTATGCCCGCAACCCAACAATTACATCTTTGAGCAGTGCATTCCCTTTTTTTGGCAGCAGTTGTAGGGGCTGCTGTGATCCAGTACCTGAGGGGCTGTGACCCAGCACTGAGTCCCAACTCATGGTTTGAAAACCACTGGCCCACCTACCAGAGCACTGAGAAGAGGAGGGAAGGGTAGAGGCAGCTCAGCCCTTGCAGAGCAATGGCTGCAGAGGCTGCCTGGGGCTGGAGTTATGGGTGAAGAGCAGCCCACCCCCACCCATCTACCTGCAGCACTGCCACTCACATCCATGGCCACCCGCTGCTGGCCAGTCTGCAGTTGTGGTGGTGAAGCTTACACCACTGCCAGGAGCTGCGGCAGGTGGGGATGGGCAGGCCTGCTGGCCAAGCTTCAGCCACCTTGAGCCTACACATGGTTGTACCCCTGCTCTGTATAGGAGTGAATCAAACCCTATGTGAACATCAGATTATAGTTGAATTCTTTTACATTTGCAACTGTCGTATTGCTTAAAGTGGAATAAAAACATTTTCAAAATAAAACAAAAAGGGATAGTACAGAAAATGTTCTCTTACCTTCAAGAAAGTCATACACAGTAAGAGTTACAGTTGCATTTTGGGGTGTAGGGAGTGCCTCAATATAAGCTGAACAAGTCAGCGTCTCATTGGTCATCGGAGTCCAAGTTAAGGTGCTCACTTCATTGTGAAGATCATTAGATCCTTGACTATGGTTAGTAACATAGCTGGACTTATCTACAAAGGAGTTGTTTATCATCCAGGTCATGTCTGGAGCTGGAGACCATCCTAAGGCTTCACAAACAATTTCAATTGTTTCATTCTTTCTTATAGTCAAGTTCTGATCTTTGATAATCAAAGACCCATTAACTGTGGGGAAAAAGATTATTTGTTCCTTCAGAATATTTAACTGTAATGCTTTTCTATTGCTAGTTTAAAATTCTCTTTGCTGCCCAAGTTAATCATACTTTGCAATTTGCAAGTTAAAAAAAATAGTTAAAATACAAAACATAAAATATACGGATATTGTTTAAATGAGGTAAACATGGAGCCACTGCAGCTTCTTGGCCATGTTATAGTCCATTTTAGATTTTCACCTAGACTTGATTTTCCATCATCTGTTCAATGAAAGCTTTTGAGTGACACTCTTCGGCCATACTGAAATATTTCCTGCACCAGCTGGAGGAGATTTTATGTCTCTGATATTCTTAAAGATGTTCTTCAGGTTTATAAAGGAAACTTGATAGAAAGGTGATGTTCTGGTATCAGGCTTCTTCTTTTTTGGACCAATAAATAGTAGGTGAAGAGAAGATTCCACTTTATTGGATGTTCTTTCTCAATAGTGGTGCTTGAGAGAACCTACAGCAAAGATGCCTACTGTACAATAAGAGTTTACTGTATCCTGGAAGCTGTAGTATACAGCAGTAATCATATCAAGGGTATTACCTCATGATTTAGAGGCTATATTTTTGTACTACATTAAACCCAACACAAACAAACTAGGTGGCAGCTGACCATTCCTGGGTCAGAAAGTAGGAAGGAGCTCTATATAGAATACAAACGAATTTCTATGTAAAAAGATTTTTTAAAAAAGCCATAAAGACTCTAGACAAAAGAGATTATTTTTGACTGATGTGTGGCAGCACTGATACAGGCTTCTGGCACTTTTATAGGACCCAAGAAAGAATAAGAGCTACTACAGCAGGGGTCTCAAACTCACAACTGAAGGGCCACATGCAGCCCCTCAAGTTATTTCTTGCAGCCTGCAATGACACTATCACTATCACTATTTGTGATACCATTGTTTGAAAAGGTTTCAGTGGCGCAGACCTTGGGCTACCTACTAGTACTCATGTGTGGTGTGGCCTTTGGGCTAATGTACTAGTCCTCATATGGCCCTCATGGTGATTTGAGTTTGAGATCCCTGTACTACAGGAAGAACTGAGCACTACTGAAGTCTTTTGCAATGCCAATCTGAGTGAAATTACTGATCTAGCATTCAAAATAAGAAATACAGTAGGGTATTACATAAAAATTGGTACAAATACAGACTGATATTTTTGGTAATGTGCCAAAAGATTTCTTTTAAGTACAATTTAATAAAAATTCTGTGACAAAAATTAAAATGCATACAAACCTTGCACAGAAAGAAATGCATAGCTCATGGGGGCAGAAGTTTGGAGGCTGCATTCTATTTTACCAGAATCATCCAGTTGGACGTTGTGGATGATCAGCTCTGAGGTAAAATCACCACTACTACTGGTATAATTTTGCTGAGTGAAGCGATCCATTGTTATTAAAGCTCCTCCAGGGTTCTGTGCAGAGAGAACAGGACTCCCATTCAAAAGCCAAATGATAGTGATCCATCCTTGTGACACAGTACAGTTAAATCGGGCCACTGAACCAACCAAGGCTGTTGCATTAGCAGGACCATTTACAATAGACGAACCAAAGCCAAAACCTAGGGGGAGGGGAAAAAAAACAAGACTTGTAAATATACGGGCAGCAATGTCGATGAGGTGCTTTTGGTTTACCCTGCATATTCCTTCCTGACTCTGATAGCACTTTTTGACTTGACTATTTTGTGTAGTTGTCATTTGAAAAGCATATCAGAAAAGATCATTGAGTCAGCGAAACTGGCAACACATCTATACTAATGAATGATTTCAGATACTTTTTGAGACAATGAAACACCCCCTACCCAATTATCATTAATAAATCCCAGTAAAAAAAATCTATGTTAAAATGGAGATAAGGATGAGGAAGGATGACTATGTATCAGTAGTTTTAAGATCATAAACATTGCCAGGATATTGTATTATCCTCAAAGCCAGTGTTACAAACCCAGGAAATACACAATTAGAGTTAAATTTAAAAGAAACCTAAACAAATTACCATATGGAAATACACAGCTGAGGCACCCAAACCATTTGAACACCATTCTGTAGTGACAACATGCAAAAACAATATAATTATGACTGAGCTGTGTTAAGTGTTTATACTCTCAGATTAGATTAAACTGATTTTTAATGATGCATTAGATTTTTTTCTCTGTTCATGGTGTCCCTAAGAGCAGAGTTAACGCTTCTGTTGAAGGAGAACTTTCAGTCATGAAGGCTAATGGGTGGAGAATCAAATATATATTGAAATGTACCTATTCACAAGATTTCAGTTCATTTTAATTTATTTATCAATTGAAAAGTTACATTATACCTCAAATTCTTATACTGTTTTTCCCTTGGGGGGTAGGTAGCACATTTTCTTCAGTCCTGCAGGAGTAGGACACTAGAAATATTCATAGGAATAAAAGACTGTGTTCAGCTAGATGTACCTTTATGTTTACAGAAGAATGCTATGGAGATATGCTCCTTTCACAGATTCCATTTAAAACATTGAACCTTCCCATTGCAGTCTCCAAAATATCTCTGTATATGAGTAACAGAATAACCAGTCTAAAGCAAACTTCACTTCTACTGTTAGGCTATGTCCACATGTACATGCTTAAATCAATTTAACTTAAATCAATTTAAGCTAGATTGATATAAAAATCATTAAATCAATTCAACTTGAATCGATTTAACAGTTTCAGAGCAAAAAAAACAAATCGAAATAATGAATCCGGACACAGACCTGCTATTTCAATTCAGGAGAGGGGCAACATTGGAGATGTGGCAACATGGCTCCCTGGCAGGGCCATGTTCACAACCAATCCCCTTCCTAGCTCTCCCCAGTGGCAGAGGAAAAAAAGCCCCCAGGGCAGGGATCCCTCTGTGCCTTATATCCTCCACTGCTGTCCTGGCAGACAGGGAGTGATTGCTGGGTGCCCCACATCCCCCGCCGCTGGCTGAGCAGCGGTGGCAAGGATTGCTGGGTCCCCGCATCCCCCACCACTTCAGGGCAGCGGGGCAGGGATCCCCCTATACCCGGCATCCACCCCTGCTAGCTGGGCGGTGTGGGCAGAGATCACCAAGTGCCCTGCATCCCCTGCCGCTTGCAGGGCAGCAGGAGAAGGGATCCCCCTGCCCCCCCCCAGCATCACCCCTTGGCCAGGGTTCTGATTCCTGCCCGGGCCAGGGTGCTGAGGGAGTGGTCCTCCCTTGCAAGGTGCCATACACCCTGGGAAGATGAAGGTCAAAGCCATTGAATCGAAACAATGTTGTTTCAAATCAATGCATCTGAATGGCTTTGTTTCAAAACAATCTTTTCAGTTTAATGGCTGTTTCGATTCCCTACTAGGTTTTAATGTTTCAATTCACGTTTTGTTGTTTCAATATGACAGAGCTCGTCATATCAAAACAACAAAACATCCTGTGGATCTAGTTTTTTTTAAATGAAACAACCATCATTGTTTCATTTTAAAACCTATGTGTGGACATAGCCTTAGTTGTTAAAACCAGAAAATGTATCATAAAGCACTCTCCTTTCAACAGAAATAGTGCATTTTTCTTGTCATGGTCATAGCTATTTTTAGCATGAGTCATTATCTTCAAGGTGAACTTGAGTGCTTTAAAGTGCACGCTTGTTTCTAATTCTGCAACACAATTATATATAAAGACTTAGCATGTTTTATTAACAGTTGTTAAAAAAATATTTGAAAGAAAGTTTCGCCCTTCAGATTCTGAACTGAAAGGATTCTACCCTATAACAGTTCATGTCATCACTAAAACTACAGAGGCTTTTGTGATGTGAGTACAGTAGCTAGAAACCAGACTGACACCACTAATCAGTTTTACATAGTCCACTTACATATTCCACAACAGCCATCAGATTACCATGCTTTTGGGTCCTTACTGTTCATTGCCAAATAGGAACCACTGAGTTCGATGAAAAACACTCTGTCTGATAAAGTGGGATTTTCTCCCACAAAAGCTCATGGGGGCACAAGGATGTATTTTTTTTTTTTTTTTTTGCATTCTAAACCTAAACATTCTGACACAGGGGTTTTCTTATGGATTGGGACCTCACAAACATATGTGGCAGAACTAGTCTGCTCATTTGTTAACCTTTGACATGAAACATCTTTACCCTTTTTTTCCTCTGTCCCTTTGGTCCATACAGCTTTGATATATTAAGTTCTGAGGGTTACATTTTCAAGGTTTTGTGTTAACTTTAGAGAATTGATTGCGACTGATTTTATTAGCAGTTATGAGGTTTGAACTATACACAACCATTCTTAGAATTAACTCTTGAACCCTGAGTTTTATAACAGTCCCAAAAAGCCTAACGAGTTTTCAACACAATTTGCATGGATTTAGCAATCAATTTCTCATTAATGCAAATAGATCCCTGTACATCCCTAATTTATTTCTTAGCCAGAGATCTGACTCCCATGTTAAGGAAGCAGTAGGAGAAGGAATCATTACCAGCTGGAAAGGGCACATGGAAAATCAGCTTGTTGGATAAAGTAGTTTACAGAATAGGACCTCATGGACACAAACTCAGCAGCAGTTTTATTCAACATGTTTCTAGGTCTCTGGCCACTGTATTATATAATTACAGATTTCATAAAAACTTCTGCTCTTCAACTTTCATCTAGAGTTGGGGGTTCATCCAACAGAGAATATGTCCATACACAATGTTTAAATCGAAATAACCCTGGTTATTTTGATTTAAAAAATGGTAGATCCACATGGCATTCCCTTATTTCAAAATGAGGAGCTCCCTCATTTTGATATCAGGAAAGTCATATTGATATAATAAAACCTAGTATTATACCAATGTGACAGTTAAATCGAAATTGTTGTTTTGAAATAACACAGTGCAGACATGTTATTTTGATTTAACAGTTAAATCTATTTAACACTCTTTGCCCTTCTCATTCCCAGGTGCTTTCCTTTTTCTATATATTGGGTGGGGGCATGGCCCTTTTAGGGGGGTCTTGTTGCCACACCTCCCATGGTGCCTCTCTCCTAAATTGAAATAGCAAGCCCTGTCCATGGACATGCTATTTCGATTTGAGTTTCTAGTGGGGGCCTGTTAAATTGATTTAACTTAAATCAATTTAATGATTTTTATATCAAGTTTGTTAAATCAAATATATGTTAAATCGATTTAACTGTGTAAGTTTGGACATAGCCAGAAAGTAAATGTTAGAACCCACTGGGCTACGTTCAGAATGACTAAAGTGGAGCTCCCAGTCAATTATATATCCTAGAGCCATGGAGTGTTGAATACTAACCTAATGTATATAATTTTTGAGTGTCCATTGTGTCCATATTTAGGCATGAAAGATTTCACAGAATAAATATGACCTTGTATTCTTTTGGATCCTAAAATAATCTGTATTCCCTTCAGCCTTAATTTACCTCACACTGAGATCTAAATAACGTATCTATTATAATATTTAGCAGTTACAGCTCTTTTCTCTTTGCACTATTTCCATCTTGGAAATCATTTACAAATAGGGTATGTATACACTTAGACTATTTGAACTAATCAAGTTGAACTAATTCGAACTAATCAAGTTGAACTAATTATGATTAGTTTGAATTGAATCAATTCGAACTAACATGTCCAGAGTAGGAAAACCAGTTCAAACTAGCATGTCCATAGACAGGACCATGTTGCAGGGCCATGTTGCCACCCAATCCCCTGCCAGTTTCCAGCCCCTGCAGCCCAACACAGGGAAAAACATCCCCTGCCCAGCTCTAGACACCCTGAAGCCAGAGCTGGGCAGGGGACACTTTCTCCCAGCTGTGGCTCAGAAGACAGGAGCCTGGTAGGGGACATCGTCCCCTGGCAGGGGTCCCTGGAGCCAGGGCACTTCCCACACACAGCCCAGTGGGGACGGGGGAGAAAGGATTCCCACAGCCCTGCTCTGTCAGCGCCTGGCTGGGGGAATCTTTTCTCCCCTACTCCGCTGTGGGGGCTGGGGGAATCCTTCCCCCCCACCCTTGCTCTGTCAGCACCCTGCGGGGCTATCAAACCCCACTGGCAGTGGGGTGCAAAGACAGCCCAGCATGGGGCTGTCAAAAGCAGCCCCCGGCAGGTCTGTCAAACCCTGCTGGCAGCGGGGAGCAAAGACAGCCCCACGGGGGTGCTGTCCTTGCTTCCCCCTGCTTTTGACAGTCCCTTCACAGAGCTGTCTTTGCTCCCTGCTGCCAGTGGGGTTTGACAGCGCCGCAGGGGGCCGTCTTTGCTCGCCACTGCCAGCAGGGTTTGACAGGCCCGCAGGGGGCTGTCTTTGCTCCCTGCCGGCAGCGGGGCTTGACAGTCCTGTGCGGGGCTGCTTTTGACAGCCCCACGTGGGGCTGGTGCTGGTCTTCCTTCCGGGGTGTTATGCACCCTGGGAGGAAGGTCAAACATATGAATTCAAACTAACTTTAGTTCGAATTCATATGTCTACACAGCATCAATTTGAACTTTAGCGTTCGAATTGATGATCCCTTCAAAGCTACAAGAGGTTTTGTAACTTTGAAGGGACCTCTCTTGGATTCAAACTAAGGGAAGACTTAGGTCGAATCACCCAAGTGCTATGTAAACACTCTATTTTTAAATTCGACCTAATGTTTATTAGGTTGAATTTAAGCATGTGTGTAGACATACCCATAGTGTCTAAGCAATCTTCATAACCCTATGAAGTAGGAAAGTAAATAATAGAATACTCAGATATTAACAGCAAAACTAATGTGTAAGTTACATGCTACATGTACAAAGAGATTCAGGCATACAATGCCCAGTGTTGCAACAGCTAACTTTTTGGTGCCTTGCTAAAGCCACAAATGAGGCACCAAGGCTGCCTGTTCAATGTATGGGAACAGTTAAGTGCCTAAGAATGGGGTCCACAAAAGCCAGCAAGCTGAATAAGGAGTCACCTAAGGCAGCCAATAGAAGATGCCAAGGAGAGAAGTGAATCCTAAACTCCTCTCTGCAAAGGAACTTAGGTTCTAAAGTCTGGGCTGGAGGAAGACATCTCCCTCTGCCTGAGATTCACAGACAGATACATTTTCCTGGAGTTAAATGTCTTAAGTCCGTTAGTGGCTCTAGCCCTGAATGACTTGCCCAAGGCAAAAGAAAGAGTTGGTGCCAGAGGTGGCACTAAAACTCAGGAGTTCTTGGTGCCAAGTCTTTTCCTCAGACATCTAGACTGTACCTACTTTATTAATGACCAAACATTTCTGTTAAGAGCTAGTTTTAATAAAAAAAAGACTGAAGCTTAAAAAGTTAAAGCATATAAAGATTTAAATTTTATAGACCATTACATGAGACAGAGTAAAACCAGAAAATAAAGACCACTGCCATGTAACAAACTAGAAAATAAGCATGGGGAACTGTGGCTTTCTGTGTGGTTTTGTTATCTTCATGAACGGTACTTTGTGCATCACTTACAAATATATTTCATTTTGGAAATTTAGAAAATAAATGTGAATAAATACATTCATGTTGTTCCCCATACCATTGCACCCATTAAATTCTACATTCGGTTCTTAACTTCAGCATGCATAACTGAGCTGTTCTCTACTTTCTTGTCAATGATTCAACTTGATACTGATATACCATGCTTTTTTGCTGTCTCAGAAGATTTATGAACGAGTCTTTGTTCTGTAAACATTTTGTGTTGATAAAGAGGTTAATGGTTTACCATCCCTGCAACTAAAACCATGTGGGTTTCTGTACATCATCTCTCCTTATGAAATCATGTCTAGGAGGGCCACTGAAGCATAGCCCACAGGTTCATGAACATGAATAGTCATTGATTGTCTGGTCTATGGAAAAATGGTGCTCCAAGCAGGGCAATAGGAGGAATAAAGCATGATTTATTCCTCCCTCTAACTAACACAATTGCATTACAATAGTCCATGCACTAAGTGCAGTCCACGATCTATGCTGCCAGCCACAGACTAGGCCTGATTCAGTGCCCATTGAAGTAAAAAAAATGTTTCCCACTGACTTAAGTGGGCATTAGACCACACCCAGAGAAGCTGGCTTCAGGCTTCTACACATGGAAAATACAGTAAGAAGGGAGAATGCTGCAAAAGTGAAAGTGGCAAGTGGTCATTATCGCCTCCTCCAGTAGGGGACTAGAAGACACCATAACAGCCCACAGAGTGGGTAGTGCTCCTTGGGTGGGGGATATGGTCATGTCCAGTGGGGCAGCACTTTCATAGCAAAAATTCCCAAGACTGAATGTAAATGGTTCTATTGCCTGCCCACCCTCTGGGTGAACACACCATGTTGCTTAAGGGAGTCACTTCCCTGTACCAGTTTGAGTGTCCCTGAGTCTTGTATCGTCAGTCAAAACATTTACCTGTTGTTCCAAAGAGAAACTCATCTTTATATTTTTTTACTTGTGTTATTTTACAGCAGCACATATGCCTAACTAAATATGAGCTTCCCATTGTGCCAGACAGTGTAGAAACATTGAGACAGCCCTGCCATGAAGAGCCTGCAACCTAACTAGAAAAGGAGGTACTGTTGCCCTGTCTTTCAGAACAAGAACTGAGAGGCAAATCTGGATGAAAGGACTTGCCGAAGGTCACAAGGACATTTGTAAAAGAACTGGGAACTGAATCCAGGCTAGTCTGAGAATAAAGTTAAAACTTTACACACAAGACTAGCATTCCTCAGTGTCCCCTAAATCAACAAACCTACTTCCATACCAATTTCCTCACCTTCCTGCCTGAAACATATCTTTACGCATTCACTGACAAAAACTGAGAGTTCAAATTCAATTTTCATTTCATTTTCCAAAGAGTTATATGTTCAACTCTTAACAATAATAGAAATTCAACACCTGACATCTTGCCAGAGGTGGTCTGAGGGATTCCAGTGCCCTGGGCAAAAGTCAAGGATGGGGATTCCCTATGCCATGTGGTTGGGACTATCCTTGACTTTTGTTTCTCCTCTCCAGCCTCACTGGGACCCCTGCTAACTCCCCCCCACTGGCCTCACTGGAGCCCCATCATCTGCATCTGATGAAGTGGGCTGAAGTCTACAAAAGTTTATGCTGAAGAAACTTGTTAGTCTTTCAGCTGCTATGGGACTCTCATTGTTTTTTCTGTTTATTAATTGCTACTATGGTCTTTTTAAAAAGCATTTCTACAGAGCCACTCCTTGGTCTTTTCATCTCCAATGGCGGATTCTCCCATATGATGACTCTTCCTTTCTTCAGCTACACACTGACCTCCTCCCCCACACAAACACACATTCCCCCTTAATTTAGCCTTGCTGTCTGGACTGATGTCAAAGCAGAGACTTTGTGACCTATCTGGCTTGGTAAGAGGCAGGTCTCTGTGATATAACTGACTCACTGCCTTCAGCTTGCTGAGAGGATGCCACGATATAGACCTTTGTGAGCTCACAGATTCATCCCTTGTGACTGGCTAGGAGTTCAGGGCTTGAGGCCTCTGGTTCTAGCTTGCTAGGCTGGTGTCAAGGGCTATGCCTCTTTGACCTTACTGACTCACCTCTAGCTTTCTGGAATGATTTCAAGGCAGGTTTCTATGCAGTGGTTGATTAAACACCTTATATCTTGCTGGGCTGATGTGAAGCAACATATTTTCTGAGGTCACTGGGACAGCACTCCTAATTTAGTGGGATAATGCCCTGTTACAGGCATGTGTGAATTACTGGCTCATCTAGGGTCACCAGATGACCTGATTTACTAAGATTATACCAGTTTGAAGGGATTGTCCTATCATTCTGTTAGCAGTTTCACTAAAACACTGAAACATCAGGTCACCGCCACTCCAGTGAGAACAGAATATGTACATAGGGAGTGTCCCTAGCTCTGTTTCCTGTGTAAATGGGAGGAAGGGATCTGAGAAGGTTGGCCCAGGCACCACTAGTGCTTTCTGAGTAGATGAAACAAAACAGGAAACTAAGTAGATGGAAGACATGGCTCTTTTCAGAGGAGAGTAAGGAAAATAAGTGCTGAGTCCTCAGTTCGTTTAAGAAAAAAGAAATAGAAATAAAGGGACCAAGTTCCAAAGGACAGTTGGCTAGAGGGCTGAGGGTTTCCACAAGCCCAGAACAGGAGTAGAGATGAGCCAACCATAGCTCAGGATACTGCACACAGGGAGCAGCATTAATTGGTTTGGGGAAGTAGGGCAACATTCATTGGTTTTCAGGATAATTGACTTGTAGGGGATTTGTTGTTTTATTGAGAAGGAACTTATTTACTGGAAGGGGTTGAAAGGACAGGAAATGAAAGCTGAGGCAAGCCGACTAGATGTGGTTGCCTGAGGTGGGTTTGAAAGAGGAGAGAGGGAGTGAGTGAGGAAAAGGTGAATGTTGTTCAGCTGACCAAGCTGGAAGCTGTGTGGTGATGACTAGTGAAGTGGATCTGCAGACCAACTTGTTTTGGACCTGTCAGGACAGGCAAGTGTGCAGGGGCAATAAAGGGGAGTGGGAATGTCTGTGGCACAGAAGTCAGATGGCTGAGGCAGTGGGGTTAAAAGGAGTAGAGAAGTCAGGGCAGCAGATGGGAGGAAGTTCATGGCTAATGGGAGGCATCAATTTTGGTGAGGTGGAGCTGTTGTTTATATTTTGTAAATGGATATCTAGTAGGGGAAAGATCCAAAGGGGCAGCCGTGTTAGTCTAGTTCAGTAAAACAAACAAACAAGGAG
Source organism: Podocnemis expansa (assembly GCA_007922195.1). Lineage (NCBI taxonomy): Eukaryota > Metazoa > Chordata > Testudines > Podocnemididae > Podocnemis > Podocnemis expansa. The sequence continues at coordinate 58,952,252 of ML681989.1, forward strand.
TCCTCTGGTACTTAAAGGCTAACAAATATATTTGTTGTGTAAGTCAGGCTTAGAAGCTATGCCTAACAGCTTCGGGGGGGGGGGGGGAATAATCTGCATGGGTCCTGTATTAGCATGAGCAGAAAGAGCACAATTAAGTATTAGCATAGCGGGTAATGGTATTTGGGGTTAATCTAATCACAAATCTGTCAAAATCTGTAATTCTACTGAAGGGAAATATGAAATACTGTCTTTTGTGAGTTGCTGTTCTATGATTGTTCCAAATCTGTTTGGGTTAGTTAAAGGATAAAAGCTATCCTTAGCTAAAAAGAGACTTGTAAGAGAGGCCACTGGCTACTCCAGCCGGTAAAAGTTTAAGACAGGGGTGCAGTTTTGAATAACTCCTTCTGGAACTATGCTTGAGGGATTTTTGTCTCACCCTAGGGCCTCACTGTCAAATGATAGATCTGGCTGGGCTTCCTTGAGGCCTTCTTTGTTATTTTCATGGAAGTAACTGTTTGCAGCTACTTGAGGTTTAAGAACTGAAATCACTGGTGAGAGGAAACTCCCTCTCTCCGAGCTGAAATTGTTGAAGAGCAGCAGCAGATGGAGTGACCAGCAGGCAGAGCCAGTGGATGGTGAGAGCAGCTAGTAGTGAGCTGGGTTGTGTGACTGGTGGGCAGAGCCTGTGGTCAGTTGGCATGAAAGGCCGTGTTCACACACAGCGGGTTATTTCGATACGGTTGTTTTGAAACAACTGTATATCGAAATAATGCTTATTTCAAAACAACTTATTTTGAATTAACAAAATGTTAATTCGAAATAAGGAAAAAGGCGGGAA
>ML681989.1:58953471-58971592 GCA_007922195.1 Podocnemis expansa
GGCCAGGGGACACCCCTCAGCACCCTGGCCAGGGTGCTGAAGGTTCCCTGGCCAGGGTGCTGAGGGGGGACCCCTTGAACTGTTGTTTCGGAACATCTTGTTCCGAAACAACACGTTCACATGGCGTTGTTTCAAAACAACCATTGCGAAACAACATTGTTTTGCCCATGGACTAGGTTTTACTTGTTTCGAAACAACGTGGTTGTTTCGGAACAACGGCTTCCCGTTGTTCTGAAACAACCGTGCGTCATATGAACTGCTGAAACCTTATTTGAAAACAACCTCCATTGTTTCGAAATAAGGAGGCTGTGTGAACATAGCCAAAGACGTTCCCTATGTACCCTGGGATTTGTTGAGAGCTTATTTAGCAGTGATTCTCCAGATCAGTGCTGATTTTTGTTATTGGGCCGTTTATGTACTGTTTTTATTACTTTTAAAAGCTGTGTATACTACACTTGTGCTTGTGAGTGGTGAAGCATTATCCTTTCGGGGTGCCCAGAGAATAGTGCATGCTTTCCCAGAAGACTGGGTGGGGGCTTGAGCTGGTTGGTGCTGTAACATTATTTGGAAACCCCTAAATACAGAACCTGGCCCTTGTCCTGCCAGCTGGGTTACAGTTGCATTAGCTTTTGTAGGAGAAAATCCCACTTCACCAGACACTTTGAAGATGGAGGAAAACATAAGGCAAGTCTAGATGCTGTGCCTAACAGCTTCTAAGGAGGGAAAACTAATCTGCATGGGTTTTGTATTTGCATGAGCACAAAGAGCATATTAGCATAATCACACTATGGGTGCAGGGCAATATAGGTAATGGTGTTTGGGCTGATTTGATCACAAATCTGTCAATATCTGTAATTCTACTGAAGAGAAACATGAAATATTGGCTTTTGTAATATGTTGCTCTCTTGCTTGTTCAAACTCTGTTTAGGTGGGTTAAAGGATAAAAGCTACCATTAGCAAAAAGAGGGGTCACTCACTCCTTCCAGCCAGGTGAAATTAAGACAGGGGTGGGGGCTTAGTATTAGCTCCATCTAGAGCTATGCATGAGGGTTTATCTCACCCTATTACCCCACTGTCAAAGGACAGATCTGGCCATGTTTCCTGTGAAGGCTTTCTTTTATTATTTTAATGGGAGAAGCTGTTTGCAGCTATGTAAGGTTTAATAGCTGAAATTATTGAGAGAGGCAAATCCTCTCTCTGAGCTAAAATCAGTGAAGAGGAGCAGTGATGGAGTAAGCAACCAGTGGATGGCACTGGCAGAGACCAGATAGAGCTAGTGGATGGTGAGATGGACCAGTGGCAGGCTGGTGGGTGTGAGAGTCAAGTGTGAGTGACCAGTGGGCAGAGCTGGTGGACAGCGGGTAGAGCCAATGGCTGGTGACAGTGGTGCATGGGTGACCAGTGGGTGGAGCCAGTGGATGGTGAGAATGGCTAGCAGAGGGCTGGATGGAGTGAGTGACCAGTGGGCAGAGGTGGCGAACAGTGAGTGGAGACAATGAACGGCAGGAGCAACACGTGGGCGGTGCCAGCAGACAGCAGGCAAAGCTAACAGATGGCACAAGTTGCCAGCAAAGGGCCGGAGAGTGTGAGTGACCAGCAGGTGGCACCAGTAGACAGCTGGCATGAAGGACGTTCCCTACATGCCCTAGGTTTGTTAGGAACCTGTTTTGCACTGATTCGCCAGATCAGTGCTGGGTTTGCTATTAAGTTCACATGTTCTGTTATGCTGTGCAGGATCTTGTTGGCAACCTGTTCTGCACTGATTCTCCAGATCAGTGCTGGTTTTGCTATTGGGTTCACACAGTCTGTTATGCTGCGTGGGATCATGTTGGGTACCTGCTCCACACTGATTCTTCACATCAGTGCTGATCTTTGTTATTGGGCTTTTCACATTCTGTTTTTATTACTATTAAAAGTTTTGTATACTACACTCAGACTCATGCTTTTGAGCGGGGAAACATTACCCCTTTGGGGTGCCCAAGGAATAGTGCATGATTTCCCAGAAGACTGGGTGGGGGCTGGAGCCTGTTGGTGCTGTAACATTATTTGGAAACCCCTAAATATAGAACCTGGGCCCTTGTTATGCCAGGTCACCAAGGTAAAAGGGTTACCAAAGTTCACCTTATTTTCTCCCCCACCTCCTTCCTGCTGTTGTGTAGGTGTCATTGATTTTCAGATTGTAAATCTGGTTACCCTAGGCCAGTGCCCCTAGCTGGCTGGTCTGCTGTTGAAGCACAAATCTCTGTGAAGTAGTTGAGTGGCATACCCACTGGTTAAAGCAGATCAGAGTGGGAGGGAGGTGTGCCACAATTCGGGTGGCTTTACATCATCATAAAAGGTGATATGAAGAAATGACACTGCAGTGTCTTGTGTGAGGGATATGGCATAGGGAGGAAAAGGGGAACATGGAAAGAAAAGTGTGTGAAAGGAGTCTGTGTCCCTGAGCAGGCGTGTAGCCAGCCAAACAAAGTGAGAGTGAGCATATAAATATGATGCTATGGGAACAATCCCTGTGCTCCCATCCTGTCCCCAGCAACACAAGCCACACTATGGAAAGCTTGGAAGGCAAAGAGACCTGTCGTGGCCATTCTCTTTCTTCCAAATTCAGTCTATGAGAGGGGAAGGGTTTCCCATGGTCCTTGAAGGGGAGGAGAGTTTGAAGTAGCAGGGTCTGCCTTTTTCCCCCTCAATCACATGGAGGAACCAACAGAGAGACATATCATCCTGTAGAAAAAAGGTGCAGTGGAGGTAAGATAGAAGATTCCCTGCTTGGACAATTCTTCTCTCTTCAGGGACTGGCGCTGCTTCAGCTACTCATGAAAAGGCCTGGAGCCTCATAAATTCTCTAGATAGATATGGCTGTTCCTGCTGTTCCCAGCTGAAATTCTACTGCCTGATGTGTCATTTCCCCAGGCAAGGAAGAGGCAGGAGGAGGTGGAACTGGGGGGAGCTGAGCTACCTCAACCTCTGAAACAGGAGTGGACAGGGAACACTCTGCTTTTAGAGGAATTTCTGACACAATCTTCCTTGCATCTGCTTCCCTGACTCCTGTACTCATTCAATCCCCCCTCTCCCTCCAGTTGTTGTAACTCCCTTCTAAGAAGCTTTGGTAAATTCATTCACTGTACAGAATTATGGTGAAACATAATCTTGATGCCTGTAACAGATACTTACAGAGTTTTAAAATTAGTGTTTAAATTGTGTCCATTATGAATCATGTCATATAATAGCTGTGTCCTCCTACCTGTTACTGAGGCCAATAGGATAAAATAGACTGGAATAAATTTATGGAGGCTATCCATTGGAGCATTTTCTCCTGTCACCTAGAACAAAAAGGCATCCAATTATTGTTGGATAGTCATAAGAAAGCTACACAGCATGAATTATTGAGGAAATTGGTAACATGTTGCTGCTGCTTTTATAGCACTCTAGCACTTAAATGTTTGTCCCATCCCTTTGAGTTCTGTACTACACACACATTGAGAAGATTATAGGCGTCAGGGATACCCTTTTGTGAAACTGGCTGGGCCTAGGGGGTTATTTATGATTACCTTTCATATTAATATTTCATATCTGCAATAATCCATATGTGATATGCCATGTTTGGTACCAATAGAAAAGTTGTAATCTTCTAGGAATGATTATATGATTTATATAGGTGTCATATCTGTATAAGAAGTTAGGAATATGTTTGTTCTCTTTGGCTATATCCACACACAGTCAGTTAAATTGATTTTACTTGAATCAATTTAACCAAATTGCTGTAAAACCAAAATCGAACTAGCATGTCCCAACACAGGACTTACTAGTTCAATTCAGGAGAGGGGCACCTTGGGAGGTGTGGCAACATGGCCCCTTGTCAGAGCCATGTTGCCACCCAATCCGCTGCCTGGATCTCCCCAGGAGAGCCAGTGGCAGGGGGAAAAAAGCCTCCACTGGCTCCAGGCTCCGGGAGCCCAGTGGTGGAAAAGACATCCCCCCAGACTGGCTAAAGCTTTGCTGAACCCTGCGCACCTGGCTTCCCCTTCCCCTCTATCCGGGCTGTGTGGCAAGGGAGCCCAGCTGCCAGCTCTCCCAGCTCTAGCCAGGTGCAAGGAGGAGGGATCCCCATGTGCCCACTTCTCCCGCTCTGGCCAGGCTGCTGGGGAAGAGACCCCACATGCCCGGCACTCCCACTGCTAGCTGAGCAGTGGGGAGAAGAGCCCCCTGTGCATGGCTGCAGCGCGCTTCCTGGTGCTGGGGGAAGGGACCCCCTAGGTGGGCTGCAGGGAATGCTTCCCCGGCTCCCAGGCCACTTGCTGGGCTGTGGGGGAGATGGCTTTTGGAGCGCGGTGCTCCAAAAGCTGGGTGCAGGGGTCCTGTCTCACCTGCAGCCAGGCGAGCAGGGTGGGAGCTGGGGTAGCATTCTCCACAGCCCGGCTAGCACTGGTGTGGGGTTCCTTTCCCCAGCAGTTTGGAGAAACAATTTGGGATTGTCTGAAATGAAATGTGTGCTTGGAGTACACTGTTCATGCTGCTGGTAGTGTTCGGCAGACTAAAGGACTCTATGTTCATTCACTCACTGTTATCTAAGTAATTGGATGGTGTTTGATTCACACTTATGCCTATCCAGGGGATATGCTTAATCAGTAGAGCTCCACGTTTCCTCAGTGCACTATGGCCAGCGCTTCACACTTTTAAAACTGTTCTGGCTGGCTCTGGAACCTCCAGCATATTGTGGGTCTTATGGAAACAGAGCTTCCTCTGCAATCCCATCTGCATGGGCTTTGTGCCCCTGAATGTCCTCTGCTAGAATCCACATTGGTTTCAGGTTCATTTTCTTTCCCCACAACTACATTTGGTGGAATTTGAGTAGCGTGTGTATGGGGGGGGGTTAGTAATTTTGATGGCTAATATCAATGTTTATTTTAAGGAGTTTTTTATTTATATTTATTTAAATTTTCAGTGTTGTGGGTGTGGTGTTTTGGACTACCTAGGGTCATTGGGGTTGTCATAGTGATAAATGGGAGGGTCGTTTAGGTGCTAGGGAAACCTGTCTGCAGGTCCTCTCTCTCTCAGTTCTCTTTCAAATAAGGACTCCTTACACAGCTCTGAATATGCTGCCTCTCCGTATTGAATTTCCCCTAACACTCTACATCTGGTGACAAGGGATGGGATTTGTGATGGAGTTGGCTATCCTCAACAATCCTGGAAACTTTGGAAAACCAGAATGCAATGTAAGAAGCAAAACTTTATTTTACTGCTTGCATGGGGGTTGGGTTGTAGCTGTGAAAGCTGATCTGTTTGCCTAAGGGCTAGCTGGCTATTCTGAAAGCTGATCTGCCTGCTGTTAAGTGAAGAGACAAACAATAACCACAAGTGGGCATCATGACTTTACTTACTACAACCCTTGCAGCATATGATCATTCGGCAGATTTGTGGCAGACATATACAGCCCGATTTCAAAATTTTTTAATAGCAAATGACGTAACTAATGAGAAGGTACCAGTTTTTCTAACGGTCATTGGAGTTAAGTCTTATAATTTGCTATGTGATTTGCTTTATCCAGAGAAGCCAGAGCAGAAACCTTACGGGGACCTAGTGGAAGTTCTGGCAGCACATTTTTACCCAAAGCCACTAGTAATTGCAGAGAGGTATAGGTTCTACCAAAGGAACCAAGATGAAGGTGAATCAGTTGTACAATTTGTAGCAGCTCTGTGAAAGCTGGCAGCACACTATGACAACCCCAATGACCCTAGGTAGTCCAAAACACCACAGTGGGAAATTAAGGGGTGGGTGGATAACACAATAGGGAAGCCAGACAACAACTATGTAATGACAGTAGACACTGAGCTGCAAAAAGTTAAAACATTATAACCATTAGTACACAAATTGTCAATATCAGATGTCAAAATGTACGAAGTATATATCCTTAAACCAAACTAACAAGCTCTCAAGAAGCATTTTTCTTACTTTGCCTGTCACTAAGTTATGATTATTACTGTTGGAAATATTTTTCCACAGTTTGCATGTGTACAGTGAAACCGATTTTTAGCAACATTTACTGGACAAAAATTGGATGTTTCCAAGCCTGCTTATAATGAACCTATATTGCTTGTGTTTCCAGAGGATTAATGACCAAGGAAACTACAATGAATTACAGTTAAAACATGATTTTCAAAAGCACTGCTATTGCTCTTATTACTGCACACAATCACACTGCACACAAATCCCATTCAATTGTCAATTTTAACAGAAAAGTTTCCCTGAGTTACAATATTTGCTAAGTTTCTTATTCACTGTTTATTTTCCCAGATCTGACAGTAGTATAATAAAATGATATTTGCATCTGTGTAGTACAGATAACGTAACACTTGCCGTACAAGGAAGCTATACAACCCTGTTTGTGCTCCTGCAGGGAAGCAAGAGGAACTTGGAATACATCACACTGCTTTATTTTCCACTATAAAAAATTTCAATTTTCTCTGTTCCCAAAGCAGCTGCTACTCAGGGTTCTTAGTCACACAGTCCAACAAGACTCTCAGTGTGCTCTGTGAGTTGTCATTGATCTTGAGTTGACTGGCAGAGACACAGGACACACTGAGCTGCCTCTGTTAGTTTCCACTTGTGAGCTCACAATTAAAGAGGCTATCTGTATATTAAGGGATGTCCTAATATTTCTTTTCTGCTTTTTTCTCAGGTCAGTAAGGACAAATGCTCACACTCCCAAACTCCTTTGGGCATCTCAAAGAGAGCAGAGCTAAGGTTATATGAACTGTGCTGTGTGAAAAGCACCTTCTCAGCCCTGCATTTCCTAGGTCATATCTACACACAGAACTGGGCAGTGAGTCTCAGCTCACAGGGACACCCTTGTGCTAGCTCTCATCAGGCTACCCTACTGAAAAAGTACCATGGATCTGGTAGCACAAGCTAAATCCACCCAGAGCCCATGAGTACATGCTCAGGGCAGCTAGTTCATGCCACTTCTTGCTGCTGCCCATGTCACCATGGTTACACTATTGTTTTTAGCACACTAGCTCAATGAGAGCTAGCACAGCTGTGTCTGCTTCAGCTGGAAATCATACCACAGTTCCAAGCAGGGATGCTGTGCTAATATTTGTTGTTTGTTTTATTGCAGCTCTAACATACTTACAAGGTAGTAGCTCCAGTCATGGGAAGTTGGTAATGTAAGCAGGGAGAGGTGTTGCATTGCTTTCCCCGATGCGTTTCCCTGACCTTCCCGGCCTCCTTTCCTCCCCAGAAGGCATGCCAAAACATGCCCCAAATCTTTTTCATGTATAGCAAAGCTCCTGGCACTAGGACAGGAAGGAATGTGTATGAGCATTTTGTGTAGGCTCAGAACAGAGGGAGATTGCCTAGTCACTCACCAGATCTTTTTGCTGGAATATGGAGCTTCTACCCCAAGCAGCTTCTCCTATAGCTCACCTTCCCTCAAGTAACTATCTTTACCCCATAAGGTCTGCTTAATGTAACACCCTCCCCCATGCTTGGCTCTGCCCCAGTCAACTAAGGTGGGAGGAACAGGCTGAGTGAGTCACCCTATAATGGACCCTATCCCATGCTGATCCATTTCTTGCCTTTGGAGGCACACATAGGCTGAAACTCAAGCTGGGAGGGGAGTGTGGCAGGAAAGTAGGGTCAAGTCAAGGAGAGGAGAGGGAAGGAGAGGAGAAAAGGAAGTAAATGACTCATGCAGCTACTCTGGTGAAGGCCATGGGGCAAGGTCTGGGATGGAGTCTGGGGAGGGGTTAGGGCCTGGGACAGAGAAGGGATGGGGCCTGGGGCAGAAGAGGCAAGCCAGAGAGTTTGCTTTCCCCAGGGGAAGCCCCATGAACCACCTTTGTTTCCAAACTGTAGGGCACATCCCTGAAGAATGTTTGGGGCAAGGGGTTGCAACAGGGCCCAAGCTAGCTCCCACGGGGTTAGAAAGTGGCAGGAAGAAGTACAACTCAGTTCTTGTCTGCCCCCCAGCTCAGTTCGTGCCCTGTCCCATCCCCAGCTTCAGTCTCATTCACAGCTGGGGGGGGGGGCACTCCTGGCCCCAGCCCCAGCCCCAACCCCAAGTGGTAGCCCTACTCCCAGCTTTGTCCCCAGCTCCAGCTCCAGGATGGGATCCTAGCTCTGTCTGCAGCTCCTGGGGTCAGGAAGGGACCACAGAAACCTTGGAGATCACAGTTACAAGGACTAGGGGGAGGGACCTTGATTGCCTATCATGGCTTATGCACTGACTTTAGGGAATTAAACTCACACATTTAGGAACTGGATGATGATCAAAGGACACAGTCACAATCTTTTATCCCTGTAAACAAAGTCTTGTTGCTTTAAAATAGACCTTACTTTCTGGCACCCAGTCCTCTTACTCTAGAATGCGTACAAAGTAATAGCACAGCAGTGACATTTTGTGTTCCCTATAAAAAATAGAATTTAAATTTTCTTTTCTTTTAAAAGCAATACTATATGAAAAAGAGCTGACATGACCATTTTATTTCTCTCAAACAAATCCAGTGCCTTGTTGTGTTAAGTAAAAGCCTATATTTAAAAGCTCTGTCTTAATTGCCGATAAGTACTTTGTGATTATAACTGTGTGAAAAGGGCAAGTTTCAGCCTCAGATGAATTTGTAACACCTCCTAGGATCAAAACTCCTAGAGGAATGTGCAGAATGCTTATGGCTCCCTCCCTCACGGGAAGTACTTGTGCTGTGATTACCTCTTGCATGTCAGCTCCTACTGTAAAATCAGGTCCTGGCAGGTGAAATAAACAAGCAAAAGACTTTTCCAATACATTTAGTTGTAATTTAAAGCCTCGTGTTTGCTTTCATTAATGAGTCAAGGTCTTAGACATATTTTTGATACATATAAATACACACACATATATGTATTCTTAAAGCATTCCATTTGCTTTAGCTGCATGCTTACTCTCATATTTTGTGTACTAAAAAGTTTGTATTATGCAGTTGAAATAGACAGGCTCCAATTCCTAATAAAGTGGAACTTCTCTCATCCATCTACAGCATTTATTCCTACCACATAAAATCTGGCGATTTTTGCATGTAGTTGTCTCCAGCATTAATAGAAATACAGTAATAGCAGTAAAGCCCCAGGCAGCAAAATGGAAATTAGTAACCTGAATTTTGTGTTGTACCCCAGCAACGAGAGAAAATTCCATGATTTCAGATTTTGCTTTTCTTCCAAATTAGAATAAAAACATTACAGCTTCCAGATGAATTAAATTTTTAAAAAATAAAACCCATTTGGGGTGAGTCAAAATATTTTGTTTCTATAAAATCAAAGGGTTTTATTCCAAATTTGTTTTTTTTTTCAAAACTTTTCTATTCTGCTGCCATTTATAATAGAATATAAAATACTGACATGAAAAATCATTTTGTTTTTTAAAATTAAATATGGTCTGTTCAGGTTGAAGTAGAATGTTTTGCCATTATTCAAATGTTTAGTTTCATTTTTTCTAAATGAAATTTTGATGAATTTTATATATTCCCACAGAATGACTCAATTTTGACAAAACAGCATTTTCACACAGCATACCAAGTGGTTAGAAAAATATCATCCCACTCATGCAACTCATATGAACTTAACATTGCACAGTCCTTAAGATAAAATTTTGGTTTAAATCTCTTGTACTTGTAGATCCTGGCCCTGCTCCTGTACTTATTTGGCTCAGTGACAAAGATGAATACTTTTAAATAAATAGGAGCAGGATTTTGTCCACAGCATTTATGTGTAGCCATTTATATCAGTCCTAACTGCATGTACAATGCACTTATTAAATGCGGCAGCATTTTACATCCCCTTTGCATTCACTGAATACAGAGGTAAACAACGCCACATCATGTACTACAATGGAGAAATTAGGGTTGACACACATAAATGAGTATGAATTGAAAAGAAACATGGAATTTCAGGGTTAGCACAAGCTCCATAGTATCAAGAGAATGCAACGTAAAGTTAGCTTTTGACATGCTAGGAGCTTTTTTGTTGCTCTATGAATAAAGGTGGAAGGACCTCTAAAGAGAGAGATGCATGGTGAATGCTAAGGCCCTGATCGTGCACTGAAACTTATGAGGGTAGACCCCTGTTTGCAGAAGAGTTTTACTGAAGTCAACAAGACTCTGTTTTGTTCTGTTCTACAAAAGTTCTTCTGCTGCACTCATCATCATAGAATCTGAGCACCTTCCAGTAGTGCATTAAATGACATTACTAACTTCTGTGGACTGAACAAAACACCCACACAGAGCTCATTGCAGGCTCAGGGCCTCCATTAGGGCTGGAAGTGAATACAAGAGTAACATGCTATCACATTCCTGTTCACGTGTGTTCTTGACTTTAGTGTACTTGATTTTTTTTTAAGTTGTATTTCACACCCAGTTCCTTTTGTGACAGAGCACATAACAGTGAACTGGTAACACAGTTGGAAAACTGAAAGCCTTTTTCAAACGCCATTTTTAACCCCAGGAAATACTTTTAAAACTACTGACTCCCATTTAGATTGATTCTGATTAACTTGTTTGATTCACCTGTAAAAATCCATTATAAAATGATTAAGGCATTTAAAAGTAATAAATACAGAAGAAGTTTTCTTACCCTTTCTGTGAAGACTGTCTTTTAAGTCTTAGCGATATGCTCAGATAGTCCCACAAAAATGAACATCTACTTTCAGTAGCACCTGGATGCAAATAACTCCTCATAACACACACACAAACTCTAAATGACTCTCAAAAGTGTTGATTTTTCTTTAACATTCTGCTGCTAGATAATCTTAAAGAAAATATTTCAGTGTAATTTTTGTTCACTGCATGTCCCGGCTGTGCTTTGCAGTGACAATGTATTTGTGATGAGATAAGGGTAGATTACAACCAAGGTGCATATTCCTTTATTAATGATTAACAAGTAGAAATAAGTTAATGCCTTATGATCTGAATCCAGGAATAAACGTCACATAACTCTGATCTGAGTCATTAGGTTGGTGATGATAGTGCCTGCCATACCAAAGGAGTCCTGAGCTACATGGCCTAGGGTTGACCTATTAAATAATTCCTCTGTGATACTAGCTACCACTAGCCATGTGATTTGCTGCAAATTCAGTTATTCCAATGATTTATTGCATTTACATCAGCATAAAGTAGAGCAGGAGCTGGCCTTTAACTTGAAGGATATTTTTCAAAAAACTAGTCAGAAAATTTCAGTTTTAAAATGTTTGTGGTGCAAAAGACAGTTTCTGCAAAACTGAAGTTTTCCACAAGAAAAATTTCAATTTTCCTGATTTTTTAAAAAAATTATTTTACATTGGGAAAATCTATCTATCTATCTATCTAAACCAAGGGTCTCAAATTCAAATCACCATGAGGGCTGCATGAGGACGAGTACAGGGCTGATGAAGACCAGTACATTAGCCTGAGGACTGCACCACTGAAACCTTTTCACACAACGATATTGGAAATATCAGTAATAAGGGTGTTGTTGCCAGCTGCAGGAAATAGTTTCAGGGGCCACATGTGGCCCACAAGCCGCGTGTTTGAGACCCCAACCTAAACTGACTGTCTTTACATTGCAGGCCACAGAACCTTACCCCATCAGTCCCATCCCTCCACTCCACTAGAGCCTCATAACCAGGGGTTAAAGAATAATTTGGTGGGCCCTGGAACCCTCGCACATGGGTGGGACCGCCTGGGGCATGCATGGGCCCCCCAATACACATCTCCAGAACCCACTCCCATGCCCCAATACTCACCCCCAGACACAGCCACACACAGTCGCTCTCCCCTACACAGAGCTACCTCCAGACACACACACACACGACACCCATGAGCCCCCCCAAAGCCCTTACCTCCTCTGTTTGCAGGCTGCCTGACCTGATGGAAGCTGCTTCCAGCCACAAGCTGCTTCACCCTGCAGGAGGAGATTCACAAACTCCCAGCCTGCCACAGATGTCTGCCGGCTGGGCTTAAGGTGGAACAGGGCTTAAGGTGGAACCACGGGAAGACTGCGTCCCAGCTGCTTGTGCTGTTTTTAGCACAGCCCAGGAACACAGCATTCCAGTGCATTCTTCTATTTTTAGGGGCCCTAGAATGCTGCCAGCCTAAAAATAGGGGGCACCAGAACTGCATTCTGGTGCGTACCCCCTTACTTTAATCCCTGCTCATAACCTCTGGCTGAGTTACAGACATCCTCAAATCATGACTGAAAGACTTCAAGTTACAGAGAATCCACTATTTACACTCATTTAAACCTGCATGTGACCCATGCCCTATGCTACAGGGGAAAACGACAAAAAGAAAAAAAAAAGTTTCTACAGATCTGACCCAGTGGAAAATTCCTTCTTGACCCTAAACATGGTGATCAGTTAGATCCTAAGCAACAGGCAGACACCTGGAGAAGAATTCTCTGTAGTAACACAGAGCATTCCCCATCTAGTGGCCTATCACTGGTGCTTGGAAATATTTGCTTCTGGACGTCACAGATTGATTATAAGCCATTCTAAGCAGTTTCATCATGTCATCCCTGCCAGAAATTTATAAAGCTCAGTCTTGAAACCAGCTAAGGATTTTTTGCCCCAACTATTGTCCTTTCAGTTTGTTAAATCAAAATATTTTGGGTCACTTTGACATTGATCTGTTTTCTGAGCTATCCTTGTGCTTCATGGGAATTATAGGCTATGTTCACACCTAAATGCTTATTTCAAAATAAGTTAATTTTGAAATAAGCTAATTTGAAATAAAACCCTTAATTCAATTTAACTTAAATCGAATTAAGGAAAAATACCAAATTGAAATAGCAAGTCCAGACACAGGCCTGTTCCTGTTTGAATTGGATGCAGCAGAGCTCCTGGAACGATCAGGAGGAGGCTGGAGGGAGGCCTGAAAAAGGATCCAGCGACATCCTTACCAAAAATAAGCTAACTTTGTTACTGACCAGGCTTGAGTAGAGCAGGGAATGTTTACTTAGACGCGATCAGGGTATTTCTTTGTTTTTGGTTTGTTTTTGGATTTCTCTGTGCTGAGCACATGTACTCCCTCTCCCTACTCTGTAATTATCTAAGTCAAATCCCAGAGAAGCAACTCTCTGTGTTTCTTATCTGTTCTTTTTAATTAAAGATTTTACCTTTTAAGTATGCTCTGGTTCTGTGTCCTGAAAAGCAAGAGGTTGGTGTGCATGTGCCTCAGACTGCACAGCCAGGTGCTAAGAGGGATTCTGTTCCATTTCCAGCTGATATCCCAGCTGGGGTTCAGTCACTCTCCTGAGAGAGGAATAAAAGTGATTGAGGACACCTCACAGAAAGGAATTCCCAAGTGCGCCTCCTGGGTTTCAAGAGGCTTATGCATTTGGGTGGTGGCAGTGATACCACTCCAAGGCCAGGAATTGGAGGCCTTGGAAAGTTTTAAGACCAGGCTTTAAGGCCAGTGGCTTTTATGGTCTGTTGCAGGCCCCCATCTTCTGCACTCAGAGTGCCAGAGTGGGGAAACAGCCTTAACAGATATAATCGAGGTGAAGACATAATCCTTAGGTGAGAATGGATGAATGATGAACTACAACTCTCATGAGGCACTGCTGCAGCTCAGATGAACAGAGATTAGAGTCAAACCAACCTGAAATGAACTGAAACATTTTGATTCAAGAATGTTAAAACATTTCATTTCAGTATTTCCACACTGAATCTCTTTGAAACTTCAGTGAAAAAAAATCAACATTTCAGTTTTGAGATGAAATATTTGTATTAAATATCAAAATTTCCCATTGTACACAAATTCAGATTTTTGACTAGCTCTAATTTTTTACTTCTCTTTACTTTACTGAACAACTTTGTTGCTGTGCTTCTGACATCACAGTAGAAAAGTTTGGCTTCTTTAAAAAATAAGCCTTATGCAGTAAGCCTAATTAAGTTAATAGAAGTATCAAATATGTACATTTATGAACAAAGATGGTTGTAGCTGTCCAAAGCCAAAGGAGGGTGGAAGTCAAGTGCCTTCACGGCCTACAGTCTCTGTGTCTGTATCAAATACAGCTGTTGATCACTGCCTCTACTCTGCCAATGACGATAGCCTTTATCACCCAGGTGTAAAATTTTCCACTCAGAAAACTTTATGTTTTCTTCTATGCTATACCCCAAGCATGGAAGGAGTTTCCCATAAAAGTCCACAAGGCTGCTCTATTGTCTTACTTTAAATTCTTCCTTAAAATTCTGGTGTGCTGTGATACCTACAAAACACTTACATGATAGTTAGACAGCTGGTCTGTTGTGACCCTTGCTTACTACAATAATTGTGATCGAAGACTCTGAGGTCAGAAAGGAGTAATATGAGCATCAAATCTGACATCCTGCACAATGCTGGCCACAGAACCACACTGTATTCTTAACTTCTGCTTCCTCTTAACTTGTACTTCATCTGTTTGTTTTATCAGTTTGTTATTAGTTATCATACACTGAGACTGTTAGTTCTTTCAGACAAGGAGCAACTTTTAATCATAGTTGAGTTCAGTGCCAGCTACGATGGGGCACCAACCCTAACTGAGATCTACTAGGCACCGCTCCAACACATGCACATTAATATTAATAACAAACAGCACTCTTATTCAGGCACCAAACACTGTCAATGAGTATGAGAGCATCATGCCATCAGCAAGCTATTACTGTAGTCAAAAAAATCATTTTCAATTAATGTGACCATTTAATAACAACAGCACTAGGATGCAATTCTACTACATTTTTAGTTAGGCCACAGTCCTGCAAAGGCTATGAAAAAGTCTAACTTTGTAAATTTCCAAAGGGATAGCTGTGGTAGAGTAGTTCAGCGAAAAAAACAAGGAGTCATGTGGCACTTAAAGACTAACAGATTTATTTTTCGCTTGAGATGCTTCATCAGATGCTTCAAAGACGGGTGAATTTACAAAGTGGGATTTTTTCCCTCGAAAGCTCATGCGAAAAATAAATCTGTTAGTTTTTCAGTGCCACACAACTCCTTGTTTTTTTTCTAACTTTGTGAACTGCTCATAGTAGCATTGAAGAAAATGGGACTATCCACAGTGCATAAAGTTATGCCCCTGCGTAAATCATGGCAGGAATGGGCCCCTAGTGTCTCATCAGATGAGGAGTTCTCAAGAGAAAAAAAAGAGACACAGAACTTTTAGTGCCTGGGGATTTCCCAGACAGGCACTGCACTCTGAAATGGAATCGCTTTAGAATCCTTTTTAAACTTTAAAAGCACAAGATAGCAGGCAGGGGCATCGCTGCCATAGGGCCTGTGGGGCTGCAGCATTCCCCGTCCCCACATTTCTGGCCCAGCCCCGGCAGCAGGTGAGGCCAGATCGGTCCCACCTGAGCAGCCTGCTGCCGGCCAGCTTGGATACAGCTCCTGCCATTGCTGACCAGCAACAGGCTGCCCAGGCTGGCCCCATCTGGCTCCAGCCGCTGTCTGGCAGTCAGCAGCAAATGGCAGGAGCCGGATCCGAGCATGGGTTGTTTGCCGCTGGCCAGCAGGCAGCAGCTGGGGCCAGACTGGGCCCGCCTGGGCTGCCAGCCACTGGCCGGCAGTGGCAGGAGCCGGGTCTGGACTGGGGCTACCTACCACTGGTCAGCAGGCAGTGGCAGGAGCTGGATTGGGGCCGAAGAGGCCTCCAGCCATACACTGGCAGCAGCACAAGCCGAATTGGGCCCCAGTGCCAGATCAGGCCTGGGGCAAGGCTACATGGTGAGGGTGGGGCCTAACCCTTTTTTCAGGGGAGCAGTGCCCCTGATGGCAAGAACAAATCAGTGGGATTTCTGTGTCCCTCAGCATCAGAAAAGACAAACAGGACAGCTAGCCATTTATCTGCTGAGAATAGAGCACTCATAAGTGAAGGAGACATTTCAATAATCTCTTTCCAGTGAATGACAGGCTGAGTGTTGGGCATCTCTCCTGCTCCCCATTGTGTGACAGCATCTTCTAAGACAAGCAGTGAAGGAGAGGGAAGATACAGGTAAGGTTTAGGAGCTATGCTGGGATTTTCTCAAGCTCCCTCTAGAACGATGGTCCTTAACTTTCCCAAATGTCAGCAAGGTTCTAGGCAAATTCAGTTTGAAGAATATTTTTAATTGACTTACTTAGATGTCAGTTGGAAGGAAATTTCATTCCAAGGGAAGTCTGCCCACAGCACTAGGAGCTGGTCCTAATACTGCAGACACAATGCCAAATAGAGTGATGTGTTTGCTACCATAAATAGTCCCACTTTTTTTGTGGTAGGTTTGGTGTTAAGAGTTTGCTGGATGAGGCCCCGAATGTCAATTTTCTTTCTACGTCTTTCTAGCCTGTACCATTTAAAAATCTTAAAACTCAGGTCTGCTATTAATGTGCTTTGAATGCTAACAGGAGTGACTGATAAGAAACAAACAAACAAGCAAAACCTAAAGAATCTTGTGGCACTTTTAAAGACAAATGAATTTTCATGAGCATAATCCCACTTTGTCAGATGCATGAAATGGAAATAAGTGAATATGTGCATGCAGAGAAGGGTAAGTCACAAGGTCAGTTCAAGGAGTTACTTTAAAGATCCACTTTATTAAACATTTTAGAAAGAAATTGATTGTGGCTTCCTATAAATAGTGGGTGAGTCTGTGGAATGTACATACAGAGCAAATAAGCACTGTACAATGAGAAACATTTTAAATAACTCACTTTTTAGTTTCTAGAACAACTGGAAACGTGCATGACTCCTCGGATCTGTAATGGAGAAGACGCTATTTCCATCCAGGAGAATATTATTGTTATTAGCAGAGAATCAACAAAATGGGAACAAAGATGGGGGACAAAGACCCCAAAAAAATCATTTAATGACTCATTCACCCCCCAAGCATAAGCAAAAAAATAATTTGCTGTATTTTCCCTCTGAAATCTATAGCCACCCATGTAGATCCCATTACTCTCTGACCCCTGGGACTGCTCCCTGACCTGCCTGCCCACCAGCTCCCTTCCCTGACCCACCCACTGACTGCCTGATCCCCTTCCACAATGCATTGACCCCCCCGCCCCCCCTGAGACCCTTCCCCAACAGCCAACTCACCTGCCCACTGGCTCCTGGGCCCCCTTCCGTGACCCAGCCACTGACTCCCCGACCCCTGAAACCCTTCCCCAAGACCCCGACCCAGCCACCCAACAGCTCCCTGGCCCCCTTCCCCAACCCCCAGCCCTTCCTGCCTGTCTCCCAACCCCTCAGGCACCTTCCCTCAACCTAGCTGGAGCTGCAGGGATGTCCTGTGAGTAACTCCTTGGACCAGGCTGCTCCCACCTTGAGCCATGCATCTGAGCATGCTCAGGGCAGGAGATTTGAAAACTGAAAACTCCCTAGCCAGGCTGCAGCTCAGAGTTTGCAAAGCCCTGGAATAAGGGAAAATAAAGTCCGGGGACTTTTTAAGGTATTTGAAAATTCCTCCCAGATGGAGATTTAAAGACCAAAAAGGAGGACATATCTGGAGAAAACCAGACATGTGGTAACCCAAGTTATTAACACTGATGGCAGCATAGTGTCATGATTGATTCTGGTATATGATGGCTGTCAGAAGGGTATTCCTGCTCTTTTTGGCCACTAGAGTGCACTGCAGGAAGACAAGCTGCCTTGTAAACTGCTAATTATAGTGGATTTGCAAAAGTCACTTCAAATATCAGCCATCAGGTGTTCTGAAGTATGTTTTTCTGTAGAGCAATGGTTCTCAGTGCGTAGGACTCATCGTAGGAAGGGGTCACTAGCAGTTGTCTGGGGATAGTTTAAACCCATACCAATTCCTTGTCCCTGGATTGGCTGGCTGGTGGTTTGCTGTTATTTGACAGTATGGCTGGAAGTGCGTGAAGGACAAATATATTGAGGCCGAGGTGCTGTTAATCAGTACATGCCAAGAGCTCGGGTTCTGAGCTGTTGTTAGCTCCACCCTCTTGGTGCCTGACTTGGTTCCACACTTGTTGAAATTCTCACTCTTGATTTATCTGATGCTTTAAGGAGTCATTAAGCATATTTTATAGTCAGTCCTTGAGAGACAAACTATTTTGGTATTATTTTTATTTTATGAATTATTTGTCATTGCCTGTGTTTTCTTTAGCTGCAGCCTGTCTTTGGCTGTGTTCACACACAGGGATTATTT
>ML681989.1:58971992-59005752 GCA_007922195.1 Podocnemis expansa
AACAAGGTTGTTTCGACCCCAAATGGGGTTTAACTTGTTTCAAAACACACAGTTGTTTGAAACAAGGGCTTTCCCTTGTTTCAAAACAACTGTGCGTCATGTGAACAGCAGAATTCTTATTTCGAAACAGCCTCTGTTGTTTCGAAATAAGAGTGCTGTGTGAACACAGCCTTTGATACCCCTCGCTGATGATGAATGTGTCATTGGAGTCAAGGAGACAATTAGTGGAGTAAAAGGCCGTGCAGCATGAATAAAGAAATTTGTTGGTGATGGAACTACTCCTGTGTACGTTTACCCATGTGCACATGTTTTGACAAGATCAGACCCTACGTTTGCAAGCCTGATGGAGATAGAAAATCATTTTGTAACTAATCAGCCTGTCATCCCCCTCCACGTTCTCCTGCTAAGCCCTTTAAATTGATTGTGTTTGTAGGAGTTTTCCCTCCTTGTTTATAATGTTCCTTTGAACACTTTAGAAATTACTTTTACAAGCCATGTAATATTTTTTATATGTACCTGTGCTTGAAAGCTGAGGGGGGAACCTCCACAGAGTTCTCTAGAGGACTCAGTTTAATGGATGTGTAATATTTTAAAATGTAGCTCAGTGTACAATCCCAAGTGCACAGTACAATGACTCTTCTGAGAAGAGCTCAATAAAAGATTTTTTGCCACTAGTATTTTTTTTCCCCTAAACTTCTGATTTTTCCCTCAGGAGAGTTGGGCAAATTGTCATTATAGGAGCTGAAAAGCATGTCAGCTCCCTCTTTTGTAAAACACTTCCAAAGAGAGAGAGAGAGATCGAGCCCAGCAGGGGAAGTAGGTACTTACTGCCCTTTAATACTGTACATTAGTTTAATTAGCTCAGTGAGAAAAGAAACAATCTGAGAAGTCATGCCCTGAAATGTCAGGGAACTGCACGTCTCCCTCCAAATTAAAGGACTGTCATTAGCAAAAGCACTGTTAAAATTGCATTGAGATTTGTGCTAGGAAGTGGGATTAAAATCCTTCAGTTTCCTAATGGAATTTAGTTTGGAAATGTCAACAGCACACTTAAATGCTGGAAGCATTAGAAATATTTCTGATGAAGAGCTCCACATTTAGCAACATGCTTGCCTCCAGTGGGAAACAGGAGAAAGTAGAGAGCATGGTAAAGAGGATGAGCTAAAAGGAAAGCAGATCTACTGATTTTACAGGCTCTGTACTGTGATGTCTGTTTATCCCACTGTGCTGAGGTGTTGTTAGCTAGTCAGGGCTAGGCTCTTGCTGAGCCATGACTATTCTTCTTCCCCATCTTTGCTTCTCCTGATACCTTACTTATTGCCTCTAACCCTAACTAAAACCCTTTGTAACCTAACTAAAACCAGTATTAGCAACAGGTAACAAAGTCACTCCAATTCTTCACCATATTCATTTACTTGTATTTGGGTAGCTTTATCTCTTACCCTTGGTCTGCATCTTTTAACTCTAAGGCTATGTCCACGCTTAGGCAGTTACATCAATTTAAGTTAAATTGATTTAATAAAATCCCTATAAAAATCATTAAATTGATTTAAGTTAAATCTATTTAATATGTCCCCACTAAAAACTCAAATTAAACTAGCACATTTGATTAGCAAATCGACATAACATGTCCACACAGTGTTATTTTGAAATAACAGTTTTGATTTAACAGTCGTTTGGATATAATACTTGGTTTTATTATATCAAAATGACTTTCCTTACTGCGAGCTAAGGGAGCTCCTTATCTCAATATAAGGAAAAGTAGTGTGGACCTGCAACCTTTTAAATCAAAATAATTGGCATTATTTCAATTTAAAGACTGTGTATGGACATACCCTAACACTACTCGAGAGCAGAGACCATCTCTTTTCTATTTTGTATAGCACTGAGCACAATGAAGAATGAGTCCACACTGGATCCCTAGAGATTCTACTGTAATATAAATACTTATTAGGAAACCATAAAATTTCCTACCTTCTGGTGCACAGGAAAGGATATAATATTTGGCAACATAATCTATGTCAGTGGTTCCCAACCCGGGGTCTGGGGACCCCTGGGGGTCTGCAGACACGTTGCAGGGGGTCTGCGGAGCCTCTCTGTACTAGGGCTGGAATCCAGCTGCTGTGCCGATGCTCCCCGCCAGGGCTGCTTCTCCCCACCCATGGGCAGCTCCTGGCAGGGGGATGGGTCTGCAGTGGTTCCTTGGCAGGGAAAGGTTGGGAACCACTGATCTATGTGTTTTCAAGTTCCAAAGGGGCAGCTGTGTTAGTCTAGTTCAGTAAAACAAATAAGGAGTCCTGTGGCAAATAAAGACTAAATTAAATTTGTTAGTCTTTGTGACAGTGTCTGGGTCTAGGGGACTAGTTATCATTATCTTTCATGTTAATATTTCATATTTGTAATAATCCATATGCGATATACCATGTTTGGTATCAGTAGAAAGGCTGTAATCTTCTAAGAATAAGTATATGGTTTATATGTAGGTAACATGCCTGTATTAGAAATTAGAAATCAATTTGGTTTTATGCTTGTTCCAAGTGATTTGATTTTAAGAAATTCTCAGACTGGGTGTCTGCAAAAACATTGTCCTCCTGATGGCCTATCAAGGGAACTCCCAGTTGAAGTGGGCCTAGGAGAAAACCTGTTCAGCCAGTCACCCAAGCTGACCATATGACTCAGCTCCATTTTGATTTGGCAAGGACCCTGATATCATGGGGAGGGCCAAAGGGTGACAAAAGGCCGAAGCCCCATCTCCATTTTGTCTCTGGAATTATTCTACTCGGACTGAACAAGGGACTGAGACCCACCCAGGTGCTAGGTGCATATTTGAGGAATTAGACTATCCTGCTAACTACATATTCTTCAAGGACCTACTTTCTGTGGACTTTAAGTCATTTGTATGTATGTGATTCATTTTGACCCTTTAATACCTCTCATATTTTGTTTGTTTTCTTTTTATATTAAATCCTTTAGTTTTAGTTACTAAAGGATTGGCTGGCAGCATGGGTAAGATTTTGGGTAAGATCCAAGCCTGGGTAAGATTTTGGGTAAGATCTAAGTTCTGGGTGATGTGGCTGACCCTTTGGGGTCAGGAGAACCTATTTCTTTAAGAGACCCAGTGGCCAGGGGGGACCATAGGAGCTGATGTGCAGGGCTGTTTCTATTATGTTATGCTTGGTGATGACCAGAGTGGGGAATCAGAAGCATGTTTTGCTACTGAGTTAGAGACTGGTTTAAGTATCACTCATCAGTGGTTTGGGGGTTTAGACCCTGGTTTTGCAGCTTGCCCTGAGTTTGACATATTCAGAGGGTTATCCCAGCAGGCTCGGGTCATATTGGCATAGTCTTGGCAGATTCCACAAAGCCAGAGCATTTGGGTGTTGGATCAGGACCCCATGCTATTCCTAAATTTTAAAATTTAATACTGACAGAGTCGAAGGTTAAAGTGGTCATAATGAGTGAGCAGCAATCATATAAAGGGATGAGTGTGAGAGAGCTCAAGGATTTGTGCAAGAAGAGAGAAATAACCATTAAGGACAATGTCTCAAAGCAGAAGTTGAGAGACCTGCTTATGAACTATGATCAGAAAACAGGAGCCCTGCCTGACCCAGGTTCATCTGCGGCTGGTGCAAAAGAGAGCGAGCAACCAGACCCAGGCAAGGACCAGCATTTACAGAGAGAGAAAAGTTTGATGGTGCTTCGCTTGTTGGAACAACAAAAAATGCAGGAGATGAAAGAAACAGCTGAAGAAAGAGCTCATCAACGGCAAATGGAAGAGGAGGCAGTGTCTCATCAAAGGCATTTGGAGAGGCAGCGTCTTATCATAGGTGAATGGAGGAGGTGGCTGCAGAGGAAAGGTCCCAACAAATGCAGTTGGAGTTGACCTGGATCCAGCTTCAGATCCAGGAGGGAAAGAAGGATCTGCCTTCACCTGAAAATTCCTTTACTTCCTCCATCAAGGAGTGGGAAAAGATCTGTCCCTCTCTCAAAGATGATGAGGATATTGAAGGGTTTTTATATAAATTTGAAAGACTGTGTGAGGTCCATAAAATCCCTGATGAGAAGAGGATGATCTTCTGAGAGAGTCAGAGGGGTATTTAATGATATGGAATTGAATGATGCATTAGATTATTGAAAGCTTAAAGAAACTGTATTGCGAAGGTTTAAAATTACTCCTGAGTCTTACCAGTTAAAATTTATAAATTATAAGAGATCTGATAATGTTACCTGTACCAAAGTGGCTAACAAGCTACTGGGGTATTTGAAAAAATGGATTATGGGGGCAGGAGCTCATGGTAGTTTTGACAAGCTGGTTAATTTGTTTTCCAAGGAGCAGTTCCTGGAAATAGGTCCCCACTATATCAAGGCAGCTGTGCTTGATAAAAAGCCCAATATCATTTTGGAGGCAGCTGAAATTGATGGTAATTTCATTCAGAACAGGAACCAGGACAGATCTAAGCCTCAAGGGAAAAGCAACCCCTACCCCTCACAGGCTAGCAGGGAGGATGGGCCCAAGAATAGGATTAGCCCCAATTTGGCTAGGAAGATTTATATTACCACAGAGACTAAGACCTCTCCCCCAGGGTGAAATCCAGCTTTGTGTTATCCGTGGAGGGCAGGGGGCAGGCCATATAACAGTAAACTTCTCCAACTGGGGGAGCTGGAATGTTTCAAGGTCAGCATCCCCCCAGAATAATGTCCGTTCAAATGCTGTCATTCTAGACACAGAAGGGGATGCTGTCCCTGCATCAGACTCTCCAGTTATGTCTGTGGCATGTGTCAATGCAACCACTTTAGTATTCCCTCGAGGGGGAAACAAAGGGAACCTCACCAGGGGTAAGGAGACAGAGACCTGGAGGGGCAATCAGTAATTTATGAAGGGGGCCAGAGTCAATGGGATTATGTGTACTGAGTGGAGGGATTCCGCCTCAGAAGTGACCCTGGTTAAAAAGGAATTGGTCCAGGAAGAGGACTACCTGTCAGGTCAGGGTGTGACCCTAATAGCACTTTCTGAATATGTGATAAAGGTCCCTTTAGCTAAGATCCATTTGGAATGGGAAGATTTTAGGGGTGACATGGTGGTGGGAGTACGGGAGCTACTCCCTGGCAGACATCCTGATTGGAAGTAATATTGTGGCTGTGAATGGCAGTACTGATGCCAGAACCCAGCCTCAGGTAAAAAATAAATGTAAGTTTTCTGTGCTACCTGAAGTCAACTGGAAAAGTGGTGATGTGAAGGTGCCTGATTCTAAGTGGTCTGTGATTAACCAGGAATGCTGTAACACAGAAGAAAATGTCTCTAGCCCTAAAACTGTAAAGAATAGCAGCTTGCTCATGCAAAAGGACAGTTTGTCCAGTAAAGAATAAACTGTTTCCAAATACTGGTCTGTTGGTAACAATGTTGTGCCTGGTAAAAAAGATATCCCTCTCTCCCAGGGTAAATCCACAAGCAGCCAGGAGGGCTGGGAGTGGGAACAGAGACTTTTAAAAAGTTTACATGGAAAAAGCAGCAATGTGTTTGCTAGTAAAGTATTTGTCCCTAATGTACTGTCTGTGAACAACAGGGAGCAAGGAGTTTCTAAAGGTGTGTCTGGTAAAGGCAGCAAAGCGTCTACTGGTAGAGAGGTGGTCTCTCGGGATTTGGCTGGTGGGCCAGAGGTAGTTCTGATTTCGATTAAAACCCAGGAAAGGAATGGAGCTGAACCTGTGTCTGCTGGGGATATTGGCTTGCCCACTGAGGAGGCTACTCCAACCTCTAAAAATTTGTCTGGAAACAGCCATGTGCGCTGGGACAATGAGGAAGTGGTTGTTACAAAAGATTGGACTAGTGTAAGTAGCAGTGTATCTGCTGGTAGTGAGTTTGTCTCTCAGGATTTGTCTATGGTACCAGAAATGGTTCTGGTCTCAACTGAGACTCAGGAAGGTTGTTTTCCTGAACCTGGATCTGCTAGATGTAACAATTTGCCTGTGGGCGAAGCTACCTCTATCCCCAACAGTGTGTCTGGAAAAAGCTCTGGCATATCAAAACAAGGAAAGTTAGATTGATTCAATAAAACCTCATTTAAAATCAAAACGACACTTGGATCACAACCGTTATATCGAAATAACACAGTGAGAACGTGTTATTTTGATTTAACAGTTGCTTTGATTTAACACTTTTGCCCTTCTTCCCATGGTGCCTTTCTCTATTCATATATTGGGTGGGAGAATGGCCACACCTTGCATGGTGCCCCACTCCTAAATTGAACTGGCAAGGCCTGTCCCTGGACATGTCAGTTCAATTTGACTTTCTAGAGTCGACCTGTTAAATCAATTTAGCTTAAAAAGATTTAATGATCTTTATAGTGACTTTATTAAATCAATTTATGTTAAATTGCTTTAACTGTCTGTGTATGGACACAGACTAAGTGTCCAAGTCCAAAGCTCAGCACCACTGGCTTTCACAGACCACATGCTCAGCTGGTATGTAAGGCCCTAGAAGTCTTGGGCACCTTTCCACTGGTAACATTCCCTAGGCTGCTAAATTTCTGCCTCAGAGCATGCATATAGCCACCTAACTTCTGACATCATTGAACCCCAGCCCCTACTTCACACCTAAGCTGCAGTGGGTTCATAAACTGGGCATTCCCATGCCTTATTTCACCCAGACGTAATCCTAAGAGGCTGCCAACTGCACTCCTACCAAACTGGGTCCAGTATAAAACACAGCTGAGGAGGAGGTGCTAAGGGTGTTGCCCTCCTACCCAATAGCTAATGGTTAGAGCACTCATGCAGGATGTAGGAGATCAGGGCTCAGGACCCCCTTCACACACACACTTACTCTGATTCAGGGCAGGAACTAGAACTCTGTCTCTCTCCTGAATTCCTGAACCCTGAGCTATAGGATAGGCTACAGAAGAGGTGGGAAAACTATGGACGCCTCAGTGGGGAGCATGGCAGCCATTCTCCCCTCTTAGCCCCACATGTTCCCCACTCTTTTCCCCAAGGACCTGGAACTACCCTCCTGGCATGAGTGCAGTGGCAGCTCTCCCCTCCCAGGCTATTCCCTCTCCATTATGTGGCCCCAGCAGTAGTACCCCAACCAAAGCGCAGTTGTTGCTCCCCACTCCCAGCCTCACCCCTTTCCCCTCCTCTCTCCTACCACATCAACCCAATGATGGACACCTCCTGCCCTCCCACTGCTTGTGGCCTCCCATACTGCAGATGTAGCCCTCAGACTAAGAAGCTTGCCCACCCCGGGCCAGTGCGAGGTGATCTCAGTCGCTTTTGTTGAAGCAGATCCATGGTGTATGAAATATTTAAATAGTCATTAGGGAAAGGGCTGAAACCAAGATCTCCCAGAAGAATGTGCAAACCACTAGGACACACAGTCACTCATTCTCTCTCTCTTTCTCTGGTCCAGAGAATATTTAAGTATTTTGTACAAAGTGACCTGACTTCACCACCTAATTCTCTTTGAGTGGTGGGGTTTAAGCCATACCTTTCTTTTCTTCATTACCTTCTGGTTAGCTTAGGTGGCTCCATGTGCAGCTTGCAGATTTCTGCAAATCACTTGCTTAGATGCCTAACTCTCCCCATGTGTTGTACAAAGAAGCCCCAGGGGGGGTTGGACTCAATGATCTCATGAGGTCCCTTCCAACCCTATGATTCTATTCTATTCTAAACCTGGGTGCCTAACTTAGGGGTGTGAATTCCACTAAGTGGCAGCATTCCTGAAAGTTAGATATTGCACAGTATATGTTCTCCTTGTGAATCTGGTCCCTGGTGCCTGATTTTCAAAAGACCCAAAGCTCCTGTTGAAGTCAATTAGAACTGTGGGCTCACAGCATATCTGAAAATAAGGCAGGAGTAACCCAGATCCACAAAGGTATTTGGGCTCCATGGGTATGTCTACACTGGAGTCTTAGGTCAACCTAACCTCCCTTAAGCTGACCTAAGGAACTCCAGGTCCTAATTGAGTCTGTATTATTTTGACTTAGGCTCTTGCTTAAATTGACTTAATAACATCTGCTCTTAAAGTCAGTTTAAGACTTATGTTGACCTAGGAGCCAGGGCCCGGGCCCAGGCCAGCCCCCTGCCCTGCCCCAGGCCCTGATCCAGTTCAAGGGCCCGATCCAATGCCTGGGGACCCATCCAGCTCCTGGCACTGCCAGAAGGTGCAGGACTGGCTCAGGGCCGGATTGGGCTCCACACTGCTTGCCAGTGGTGGCAGAAGCCAGCTCTGAGACCTCTGCTACCTGTGGTAATGGGCTCAGGGCCGAATTCAGTTCTGTGCTGCTTGCCAGAGGCTGCAGGAGCCAGATCAGACCCCCAGGGGCCAGAATGCACCCCCCAGAGCTGGATTAGGGCAGGGGGCAGGGCACAGGTCCATGGTATTTCTACACTGCCTCTAGTATACACATAACCTGAAGTTAAGTTAACAAGGGTCAACTTAAAGTTGACCTTGTTAAGTTGACTTCAAAGACCCCCAAGTGTAGACATAGCCCATGATAGTTAGATCCTTAAAACGTTTTACATAGTGCTTTTTCTGTGGTGGTAAGCAGGGATACAGAATACTGGCACCTTTTTTGATGGCACCTTTGCCCAGTTGGGGGAGTGGGGTCAGCAGAGGAAAGCAGAATATCAGAATCCCCCACCCCTTTTTGTTAAAAAAAAGAAAGAAAGAAACATAAAATACCACCTTTAGGATCAGGGCCTGCATGTTTCCAATCAGGCACCCAGAGATTTCAGAACATAAAATTAGCTCATATTTTACATTTTGGTTCAAGTCATTTTCTGAATTGTCTCTTGATTTTTATCACAGTCATAAATGTATGAAAAGTGAAGGCAATCCCCATTCCGTGGCAGATGTCAGGGCTATGCTGTGATCATTATTTATTCCTACTTTTACACAGGAGATCATGGAATTAAATACTGCAAAATTCATTTTAATGAAAAAGCCTCACAGATCTTGTAGTTTTTAACTGGTGTAGTAAATCTTCAAGTCTGGATTGTAGTTCTGTGCTAGCTTATGCTACCTACTTCTTAACTGCATTTCATGTTTTCCTTTTGGTCAATGCCCTCAGTCTTACAATAGCATTACTTTTGCTAGCTAAATCTCATTACAATTTTTGAAGTATCAAAATACAGGGGCTCTGCATAAGATTAGTTCAGCAGTGAGGAAATAAAGAATTATATTTATTACAGAACTAAAGAAGAAGCAATTTTGTTGCATTTAGAGGGCAAGTAAATCCAAAAGAGAAATTTTTAATGTACTTCCAACACACTGCTTTCCTGGAGCAAAGTACTCTTTAGTGTTAAAGTTTAAAAAAAAAAAAAGTATCTAAGTCCAGAATAGTTAGCCCAGCACTATTTAGTTTCCCAGTTGCTAATCTGGATATTAGCCAATCACATCTACGGAGATTTTGTAGTTAGCAGTGTATTGCTTGAATGACACTGTAAATGCTGCCATGAATGACACTGTAAATATCATGAACCATAACTTGTTTTTCTTAAGGCCTGGGTCCTTAGAACTCCACTTGGGTTTCCCATTTCCTTCTATTTCCTCAAGCAGAGAGCAGATGTTTAACATGTTACTTTCATGGGAAAGTCAACATGGTGGAATATGTTAAGTCATACTCTTTCTAAATGCTCAGTTCTTTTGCAAGGTTTCCAGTTAGGAAAGATGTAGGACCTGTGCCTTTTGAAAACTGAGGACTCTTACTGGAATTGGTAAAACGAAGCCCTGTCATGATCCAAAGTCATGTTGTACTGATTGGCGACTATGTTGTCATCATATGATTAGACAGAGTGTCTGAAAATGTGTGTTTTAATCTACCTTCCTGAAGTTTTGATGAAATGTACTCTCAAGACTGGTGCTTTATTGCTCCACTGAGGGGTCCAATCTAGCAATAGTGGTATCCTAAGTTAGAAATGGACAGAACCTTTGCTTTGAAATCCATGTCTGAAAGGAACTGTGTTCAGGCCAAGGATGGCATGACTGAACCAGATCCACCTGGAAGAGGATGATATAGTTCAGTGGTAGAGCATGTTGCTGATACCTAACTGACATTTTGGATAAAGTCAAGGGGAAGAGCCTAGGATAAGCGATGACTCTTGTACTTTTCTGATGGGGGAATAAGGTAAGTTTGTTTATTTCAGTATTCAACAGTTTGCTTTTTATCCAAAATAAGAATAAATTTTCTCCCAGTAAACTGAGAGACTATTAAAAATCCTCAGGCTTCACACCTGACCTAATGAACATTAATGAAAGCTTCCCTACCTCTCTTGATGCAAGTTACAGAAGGCTATCCTGCTCAGTCACATGTGTTCTTGGGAAGAATTCATCTGTCTTTCAAGATGCTTAGACATATTGGGAGTGCAAATGTGAGGGAGGGCCTGGCCAATCCATTCTTGTCCCTTGGCTATCCTGAGTGTTTGCAAATGCCAGTAGGGATCCCTGCAGAAAATGTGCAATTTAGGACAGCAATAAATTGTGCCAGGAGCAGAGGTGGCTTTTGGGGTAGGCAAAGCCCATGGCCACCTAGGGCCCAGAGCAGTAAGGGGCCCCATACTGCAGGGGTGATTTCCTGTTTCTCCTAGCTCAAAAACTGAGGCATCTAGGACTTGCTCAAGGGGTTGTGGCATCCCGATCTGGCTTTTGCGCCCTCATGGAGGGGGCAGGACCTAGCTTCTGCTCTGGGCCAGCTCACTCTTCCGCCCCTCCCCTGGGCCAGCTGTTCTACCCTAGGGGTGGGACGAGAACGTGGAGTCTGCCCCATGGGCTTCTGGGAATCAGGACTGCAGGACAAGATGGGGACTGGTGTCAGGGGCCTGGGGCTGCAGGGGGCCCCAGATAGCCTAGGGCTGCCTCTGGCCAGGAGATTTGTTGTCTACTGTCTCTGACTGGATGAGACACAGACTTTTGACCTCTCTCCTTGCTCCAGCCTAGGGATATATGTGAGCTAGAGTTGCAGAATCTGGCCCTAAAGTAATTGGCTGTGACTCCAGACACACCCAATGGGATTTGATGAATAAGAAGCTGCTATTTCACATCATGATTTTTCAGAGCAAAGCTGCAAAGAAAGTGCCAAAGTTCAGTTATACTGCTTCTCCTCTTCCTACCCTAGAAGAAAGAAGCATTATTCATGAGCCAGAAGAATGCCTCCTACTACTTACTGCCTGAAGGCCCAATTCACAATGGCCCCACTTTTTTTTTATTGCCTTGCTCATATTTTACTAACAAAACCATATGTAAAAGCTGCAAGTCTCTTATAGATGAGAGTCAAACATTTACTTACAACTGCTGTTCCAGTAATGGCAATTAAATTAGACAAGAAGGCTATGTGTACGCTAGCAACTTAATTCGAATTAAGGAGCCTTAGTTCAAACTAATTTGACCCAGTCTCTACTAGGCTTTGCCTAGTTCGAACTAAAAAAGTTTAAGCTTAGTTTGAACTTGTTAGTTCGGCTGGTTAGTTCAAACTAACTGCTTAGTTCAAATTAATTTGCATAGTTAGTTCAAACTAGTACAATGTAGATGTGCTAGTTTAAACTAAATAAGTTTGAACTAGCAGTTAGTTCGAACTAAGCATTTTTTTTTTTAGTTCAGACTAACTTTTTGTTCAAACTAACCACGCTTTTTTAATTCGAACTAAAAAGTTAGTTTGAACTAAAAAAAAAAGCGTGGCTAGTTCAAACTAAAAGTTATGCTTAGTTTGAACTAACTTTTGAATTACTTAGTTCAGACTAACCAAGTCCAAACTACAATTTTAGGTATAGACGTAGCCGAAGAGACCACTGATGCTTTGAAGTTTTACAGCTCAAAGATATCAAATCATGGCAGATAACTAATTCATGGCATTTCATTCCTTACAGCTCCTAATTGTTTTGGAAAGATTAGGAGGGATACAGGTTCTATGTGCGTTTTGGAACAACAGAGTAGAAAGCTGACATCTGCTGTCCTGTTGTGATCCTGATCAGTCACAAAATAAACAGGGTCTATCTAAGTCAGGAGTAAGATGCAACAAAGGATGTAGGTGATGCAGAAATAGTCATATGAAAGGTTTTTGGTGTTGTTTGCCAAACTTGCTTCTTTTTGAATTTGTGAAACAAAACAGAATGACTTTATGAACATCTGAACTTGACCAATTAAATTTTTCTCTGAAAAACTGTGGGAGGTTGTACTTTTTTTTTTTTTTTTTCAGTGAGGATAACCGTGAAACTCTAGTTTCAAACATTAGGCTTTTGAATCTCAGGCTGGCTGGCTGGTTTTGAGTTGTTACATAATGCAAGTGATTTTGTTTCTGGCTTTTTAAGTGGAAGGGTTATTCATTGGTTAAGTTGCTAGACTGGGACTCAGGAACCCTGGCATTAATATCCTGCTCTGTCACAAACTTCCTGTGTGGTCTGGGGGAAGTCAGGTACTTATGTGCCTCAGTTTCCCATCTGTCAGATGTGAATAGCCATACTTCCTCACAGTGGTCTTGAGAGGTTATGCACATTCTAAAAGAATGAGATACTCAGGTCATAGGGGCTCTCTAAGTATCCCAGAGTTTTGTGTCTGCCCAAAAGTGTGGAAGACCTATTTAGGTTCTTTTTTTCAGAGTGCTGCATTGTGTTGTCTGACTGGCTCAGAAAGCCTGAAATAAGCCAAATGGGTTTGTGACAAGAATGATTGTCCATTCTAGTTCAAATAAGCTCTCAGTGCCTACATTCAGAACTCTTACAGTTGGTAGAGCAATAGCTGGGGATTCAGGTTGTTCCTTCTATGCCACAGATTCACTGTATGACCTTGGACAGTTTGCCCAGAGCTAGATCCACAAAGGGATTGAGATACTTAAATCCAACATTTAGGTACCACTGAGATCTTCAAAACCACTGCTCAGCTGCCACTTGATCCTGTAAATGCCTACATTTCTGCAAGGAAATGCCCCATGGCACCTAACTATCTGCTGCAAAGTGCCAAATACACACAAAACTGCTTAAATCCTGAAAGTCCTCAGTGCCCTATATTGTACATAAGTTCTCATGAATTCACACAGTAGGTGTTGGAACCTTGCACATGGGATGGAGGGGAGGGGAATAAATCTGATAGGCATGATCTGAATCCATTGAATACAGCCAAGGACTAACAGATCAAGAATTTGGGGGGTTGGCTTGCTAGCTGGCTGATGTGTACATGATCACTCATGTGGGCAGGGCTGACTCAAGGGGCTGTGGCACCTCAAGCCGGCTTTTGCTTTGGTGACCCCCTGAAGGGGGGCAGAATCCAGCCTTTGCTCTGGGCTGGCTTCGCCCTGGGAGCAGGGTTGGCCAGCCTGGAGGAGGGGCAAGAGCGTAATGTCCACCTCATGGGCTGGCCTCCTCCACCCCTTGCTTCTGACTAAGTTATGTGTATTGGATCTGAAACCAGTTGGTCAATTTTTCAGGTCCCTAAGTGGTGATTTGTGGTAATGTCAACATCAATACAAACAGAGCAGTTTGCTGGCTGCTTTAAGTATAGCAAATGCCTAGAAGGATAGAGAGGCTGCCACCCTGGGGTCTCTCAGCTAATGGAGATGTGACTGAGAAAAGAAACAGACACAGCAGAAGTGCTGCTTTTATAGGAACTGTGTTTTACAGAAACATCCAGCAAACTGGAGATGACTGGCAGGTTCTTCCCAGATGCATTCGCTGCCTTCTTGTCCCCCCCATCCCTTCTGGTGAGCTTTATACCATTCTACCATTCCACCCTGCTCCCTGACTCTGCTTCCTCAGTTTTAGCCCAACAGTCAGAAAAAGAAAAGAGTCAGATTCTTTTGTTTTCTATCTCCTGGGGCCCAGAAAAAAAGTAAAGGTTATGGATAATTTTTAAAAATACAGAAAATCCTTGGTTAAATAACTTTGGTTAAAAGAAATGCAAAAAGGAAAATGGTTAAAAGCAAACAAAACCACTAGTGATAACTACAAACAAAAGCTGAAAATAGCTAAAGTTATCACACATTTTGTGTTAATAAAGGAGCGCAGGCACAACTGAAACTAAAAAATATTGACAAGGGTTAGACAAACAATCACAACACTAGGCAAAACAAGTGTGTATGCATCCTCACCCTTGCCCCTTTGTGAGTCCCTTATACTCATTCCTTCTTCCTTTAGATTTTTATTCCCGGTCTTAATTAGACTGCCAGATGATCTTTAGGGTCTAGGTGCCTCTTCCTAAGTGTTTTCACAGTACCCAGCCCAAATGGGGGCCTAGATTTGATTTGGGCTTTCTGGGTGCTATTGTATTACTCAAACACACAAATTCATGCACCATGGGAGGAAGAAGGTCAAATCTTGCTCAAAGTTGAAATAACATTTACATCAAAATAATGCAGCTATACCACATTATTTCAATAGAACTGTTTTGATTTAACCTCATTTTGAAATAAATCCAGGTTTTATTATTTTGAAATGACCCTTCCTTATTTTGAAATGAGGGAGCTCTTCATTTCAAAATAAGAAAAGCTAGTGTAGACATGCACTACGTTAAATTGAAATAATCATCATTAGGTTGATTTAAAGTGTAAGTGCAGACCTACCCTAATTGGATGGGTATTTATATGGCTCCTAAGATGAAGATGGAACATCCCCTTCTGTCCCTTGAAATTACTAAGGCATTTGATTGTAAGGTTCAAGTCTTGTTCTATCGCTAAGTCCTACCATCCTTTCCTCGTATTTTTAACAATACTCTTATTGATAAGACATTGAAGTCATTTAGAAAAATAGTTTGCCTTCACATTTGCATGTCACTTTTTGCAAGCAGTGTGATTTTTTTATGCAGTGATTTTATATCAGAAGAAATACATGGCACAGACAATAAATTGTGGTGACTACACGATATGATCTCTAGTCTAGAAATGGAGTTCTCCTGTTCTTTGCCATTGGGATTCTACACTTGCAGTGGACATCTGCTGGAAGGCCAATACAGCAGTGCACAGGCAATCCAGGAAGTTTCTGGAGAGTGTTGAGGACAACTTCCTGGTACAAATGCTGGAGCAACCAACTAGGGGCCTTGCACCTCTCGATCTGCTGCTCACAAATAGAGAAGAATTTATCAGGGAAGTAGAAGTCAATGGCAGCCTGGGTAGCAGTGACCATGAAATGATTGAGTTCAAGTTGATGATTAAAGGAAAGAAGGAAAGAAGCAAAACACAGACCCTGGACTTCAGGAAAGCAGATTTTGTCTCCCTCAGGGAACTGATGGGCAGGATCCCTTGGGAGGCTGATCTGAAGGGGAAAGGTGTCCAAGAGAGTTGGGTGCATTTTAAAGAAACCCTGCTAAGGGCACAGGAGGATACAATTCTGATAAGGAGAAAGCACAGCAAATGTGGAAGGAGCCCACTGTGGTTTAACAGAGAACTCTGCACTGAGCTGAAGCATAAAAAGGACGCTTACAGGAAGTGGAAGCTAGGACAGATGACTAAGGAGGCATATAAAGACATTGCTCAGGACTGCAGGGATAAAATCAGAAAGGCCAAAGGACAAATGGAGTTGCGACTAGCAAGGGATGTGAAGGATAACAGGAAGGGGTTCTACAAGTATATCAATAACAAGAAGAGGATCAGGGATGGTGTAGGTCCCTTACTGAATGGGGCAGGCATCCTCGTGACAGAGGATGAGGAAAAAGCTGAAGTGCTCAATGCTTTTTTTACTTCAGTTTTCACAAGCAGGGTCAGCTCCCAGCCCACTACACTAGGTACGGTAGACTGGGGAGAAGAAGAGAGGCCCTTGGTGACAAAAGGTCAGGTTAGGGACTGCTTAAAGAAACTAGATGTGCACAAGTCCATGGGGCCAGATGAACTGCATCCGAGGGTGCTGAGGGAGCTGGCTGATGAGATAGCAGTACCGTTGGCCATTATCTTTGAAAACTCGTGGCGAACAGGGGAGGTGCCAGAGGACTGGAAAAAAGCAAATATAGTACCTATCTTCAAGAAAGGCAAAAAGGATGATCCTGGGAATTACAGACCTGTCAGCCTCACCTCAATCCCTGGAAAAATCATGGAGCAGCTTCTCAAAGAATCCATCCTGAAACACTTGGAGGAAAATAGAGTAATCAGGAACAGTCAGCATGGATTCACCAAGGGTAAATCATGCCTGACCAACCTCATCGCCTTCTATGATGAGATGACTGGATTTGTGGATGCGGGAAGAGCCGTTGATGTGATATACCTTGACTTTAGCAAGGCTTTTGATACGGTTTCCCACAGCATTCTCATTAGCAAATTAAGGAAGTATGGGTTAGATGCGTGGACTTTAAGGTGGATAGAAAACTGGCTAGAACAACGGTTTCAGCGGGTAGGTATCAATGGCTCCATGTCAAGTTGGCAGGCAGTAACAAGTGGTGTGCCCCAGGGGTTGGTCCTGGGGCCAGTTCTGTTCAATGTTTTCATTAATGATCTGGATGATGGGATAGATTGCACACTTAGTAAGTTTGCAGATGATACCAAACTGGGGGGAACGGTAGACACCCTAGAGGGCAGAGACAGGATTCAGGGAGACCTAGACAAACTGGAGCAGTGGGCCAAGAGGAATCTCATGAGGTTCAACAAGGATAAGTGTAAAATCCTGCACTTGGGACGAAAAAACCCCATGTACTGCTACAGGCTGGGGAGTGATCAGCTAAATAGCAGCACTGGAGAAAAGGACCCGGGAGTTATGGTGGATGGGAAGCTGGACATGAGTCAGCAGTGTGCTCTTGCTGCCAAAAAGGCCAATGGCATACTGGGCTGCATCAGAAGAAGTGTTACCAGCAGATCAAGGGATGTGATCATTCCCCTCTATTCTGCACTAGTGAGGCCACATCTGGAATACTGTGTCCAGTTTTGGGCTCCCGACTACAAAAAGGACATGGACAAATTAGAGAGAGAGTCCAGAGGAGGGCAACCAAAATGATCAAAGGGCTGGAGCACAAGCCCTATGAAGAAAGACTGAAGGAACTAGGCTTATTTAGCCTGCAGAAGAGAAGACTGAGGGGGGATTTGATAGCAACCTTCAACTACTTGAAGGGTTCCTCCAAGGAGGAGGGATCTCGACTGTTCTCGGTAGTAACAGAGGGCAGAACGAGAAGCAATGGTTTCAAGTTACAGCTGGGGCGGTCCAGGCTGGATATTAGGAAAAACTTCCTTACTAGGCGAGTGGTGAAGCATTGGAATAAGCTGCCTAGGGAGGTGGTGGAATCTCCATCTCTGGAGGTTTTCAAGTCCCAGCTGGACAAAACACTGACTGGGATGATCTAATGGGAGTGGTCCTGCTTTTTTTGGCAGAGGGTTGGACTAGATGACCTCGTGGGGTCCCTTCCAACCCTATGATTCTATGATTCTATGGAATCAACCTCCTATTAGATGACTTCTACCCCCAAAGTACTTTAGAGAAGGAAAAATATGACATTTTGTTTTAAAAAAATAACTCCTCTCCCCATTGTTGCAAAATGAATTTCAAAGTATTCGTTCCACTCTCAAATAGAAGATAAAAGGACACATAAAAAGCTGTAATAACAATCTTTAATAAAATATTATCACAGATTACATTTTTCTTAGCTTGCTATTTATCTGTTCTATGCAAATAATGTAAAGTGTTATACATTTTATATCATTGAAAAGTCACATGTACAAATTAAAACAATCGCTATTTCGATTCCCTGAGAAGAGCACCCTGGGAGGTGTGGCAACATGGCCCCCTGGCAGGGCCATGTTGCCACCCAATCCCCTGCCTGGCTCTCACCTGGAGAGCCAGGCAGGGAAAAAGCAACCAGGGCAGGGAGGAGGGGGCAGGTCACCAGCTGGCTGGCCAGCAAGGGGGCTTGCCAGGAGCCTGGAGGTGCAGTGGCTCCCCAAGCTACTTGCCCCACCACAGGGGCAGTGGGGCAAGTGGGGAGACAGGGGGTACCATGGCTCCCACACCCCAGCTTGCCCCGCCACCCCCACGGGAGCGGTCTGGGGAGCCCCGCTTCTGGCTCTGCCCCACTGCCAGCTCCGGGGGGCTGCAACCCCAGCGGGGTGGCTGGAGCCACTGCGGCTCACCCCGCCGCCACCTTGTGGGAACTCTGGCCACCCTGCCGGGGCTGCAGACCCCCAGAACCAGTGGCAGGGTGAGCTGTGGCAGCTTGGGCCTTCCCATGCAGGCTGCCTGTTGCATGCCCCTGCACCTCCTCTCAGCACCCTGGCCAGGGTGCTGAGGGGAGGTGGGCCTTCTTCCCACAGTGCCATGCACCCTGGGAGGAAGGTCAAATGCGTTATTTTGAAATGATGGTTATTTTGAAATAACGTGTCCGAACGGGAACTGGGTTTAAGCTCTTTTGAAACGACAGCTCTTATTTTGAAATAAGCAGTGTTACTTTGAAATAAGAGAGACGTGTGTACATACCCTGTGTGTGGACATACCCATAGTGTTTTAGTATATCCAACAACACAACTCTGTGTACTAATGTTCAATAATAACCATACAAGCAGTTTAAAGTGTAACAGACAGTTGTACAGTTTATCCAGGCAAAGAAAAGTGATGAAAATATTGAAGCTAGGCTTTAGGACTCTGATCTTTCTCTTCCATTAAAGTCAGGAGCAAAACAACAAGTTGTCATTTCAGCCTAAAACTCAGTGCTTGGTTGCTAAACCAATGAAAAGGATTTACCCATCATTTTGCTTTGCAACATCAGAATGAGTGTCTGAACGCTCCATGTTGTTCTGTACCAAGATTAAAAGTTCTACTTATTTCATTTTTTTATTGTTGTTGTTGTTATTATTACTACTACTACACTATTGCAAAAGATGTAGATATTCCTCCTGGAATTGTATATGCTGATCTTCAGTTACCTCTTGACTGCAGGGGGCAAGGGAACTGCTCACCTGGTAAGTACTCAACTGGTGCATTCACCTGTTTGGGAGCTGGGTCTTCTGAATTCTGTTGGGGAACAGCAAGCACTCAGTGACCTTTCAAAATAGGGTCTTTGTCATAAAGAAAGTATTTGAGCTTGCATAGAAAAAGGGGGTTGGAGGAAGCACTGAGGGGTGGGTGGACTGTGCTGTGATAATTGGTGTGAAACTCCAAATGAAGCTGTAACACAGTGCATGGGGCACTACATTCATTGCACAAGCCTCCTGAAACTACCAAAACAAAGAGCTTCATTTCATGACTATTCCAAAGAGACTGTTGCTGTTAAAGAGTGGGGGTCCTTTGTATGTATGCATATAAAGTAAATACTTCAGTATGTCTTTTCATCCAGCTCTAGGAAGCAGTGGAAGTATTGCTTTAGCATATTTTAAAATCTTTCAAATACTAAGTACCTTTTGGAAACTGCTAATAAGTTTTCTCCATTTTTAGGCTGTTTCTGAGAAAAATATATCTGTTTTACTTGGCCCTGGTCTTTGCCACAGTGCAATTTTAGTGGCAAGTGATTAAAGTCTCACTATAAAAATACCATCAGTGTCTCCTTAAGACTGCAGGGGCGGTTTTGCCTAAGGAAAGGCTGATCCTGTAGCATTTCATGCCAGTCAGTTAGCTCAGTTAAGTCAGATATCTGAGCATTCTTCATCCCCTAATTTCTCCAGTGCATCCCAGTAGAGCAGCTGCTCACAATGTGTTACATGATGGCATGTCACAATTTTCTTGGAGCAATAAGGAGAGAATTCAAGCCCCTATGGGAAGAATGCCTATTCTGAATGAAGTTCCTCCAGATAGATTTTTAGTTTAGCAAGACACAGTCCTATGAAAACATCCTCCAATTTAATAAAAGAGACACTTTCTGAAATATTATAGATTTGACTAGCAATGTCAGTGGAGAAAACATAACCAGTCCCTGAACAAAATGGAGGAAATATGTTTCCTGGATATTCATCTTTACTCACATGCCATTTACTAAATGTATTTTCTTTTGGGAAGTCGTTCATTTTAAAAAGCCTGTGAAAAGTCTGGAGGTGCTCTTTTTTCTTAAAAGAAGTTCAGTCAGGTAAAAGATATTGACAAATATGTCTGTGTCAGTTTTCATCACAAACCTGGACTGAGGACAAAATTTGTGAACCCATTCGATTCCCATCATTGTCTTTAAAGTCAAATTATAATACACATCTAAAAAATCCTTCTGGATAATGTCTCTGTATTTCCGGCTTTCCACAACCGCACTAGTTTGTTCATTTTGGTTTGAAGTGGTTCCCAGGAGAAAATATGCCACAATTTGTTTGCCAGCGACAAATGTGTGTTTCCCCCACGTTTGACGGACCGCCATCCTAACTTAATTCTGCCCAGGCGATGATGTCACGAGGAGTACCAGGAAGGGAGGAGACCTACTGCACTTTGTATCTGGCAACTGCAACAAGTTTCCATTGTCTGTTATAAAAGATAATGACGTGGCCTCTTTTCTCTTTTGACTGAATATGCAGTTTTCAATCAAATTCAATATGAATAAATACAAAGCAAATGCTACAATGAAAAAAAATCATTCTGAATTTCTTGAAATCCATCAGAAAGAAACAAAAGTAAATAGTATGTTGGAAATAATATTGTTTCTTTGTATACCAAATTATGCTCTTCTTTAGGGAGTTAAGGGTGTGCTCCCTTCTCTAGGACTTTGGAAGAGTTTTGCTCACTGCCCAACAAGGTCCATACTGTAAGGCCCATGGATGGCAAAGGCAGTCATGCAGATGCCTCAGGGTCTGTATGTCTTTTTGTCTGTAGTTTGATGTAGGAATAAGACTATCAGAACTATCCTGCCAGGAATTTTCCCACCAACCAATGCTCTCAGAAACCATCCATAAAGAGAGAGCTCTACAAGATTGTGGAATGCAAGCATGGTGGAGGAGGGGAGATAATAGTAATGTTAATAGCTTTATGCCTTATTACTCCATTCATTTTTGGACAGGTGACCATACCCTGAGCTTGGAAGCATGAGCCAGATAGAAGGCTGAACCAGAACCCTTGCCACTGCCTGCCTCCGCACTGTTGGGGTCCAGGAAGCAGAGGCGGATTTTGGGGTAAGCGAAGCAGGTGGTGGCCTAGGGCCCTGAGCTGTAAGGGGGCCCCATACCAGCTGCCTGCTTCAGTTAGCCCTGCGCTGGTGGGGCAGTGGGGAAGCCGAGGGTGGCAGGGAAGCAGAGGGTGGCAGACAACCAGGTCCAAAAGCTTTGCTGCCCGCCTGCCAGACCAGCCTCTCTCCAGGAGGGGTGGAGCAGCACTCCCTGCCTACTCCCAACCAGCTGCACATCCCCAGGGGGAGGGAGAAGAGGGGCTAGCAGGGCACTGCGGCTTGTTGGGAATGGGGCCCCCTGGAGCAGCCCACTCTGAAGAATTGAATTGATTGAATCTAATCAAATTGAATCATAGGGTTGGAAGGGACCTGGTGAGATCATCAAGTCCAACCCCCTGGGGCTTGAACCCAGGGTCTTAAGAGTTTGGGCCACTTCCAGGCCTGGGGTAGCTGGGGGCAAAGCGGCCCAAAATCTTCAGAGCGCACTACTCCAGGGGGCCCCACTCCCAGCAAGCTGCAGCGCTGCGCTGGCCGGTCTCCTCCCTCCCCCTGGGGACGTGCAGCAGGCTGGGAGTGCTTCTCCACCCCTGCTGGAGAGAGGCTGGTCTGGCAGGCGGGCAGCAAAGATTTTGGACCTGATGGTACATGGCCCCCCGCTCCCCCCCGTGGGAGTTGGGACTGTAGGGGGAGCAGCTAGGGTGGTCCCAGTGAGGGCGGCATTGGGGGCCCCATAGAGGGCCTTCGCCTAGGGCCCCCAATTTCCTAAGGCTGCCTCTGCCAGGAAGATCATGCTCCGGGTGAAGAGAGCACTGGCAGTGCATAGCAGGTGCTGGGAAGTGGCATGAACTGAGTGTGTTCCATGACCCCCTCGTTGTGCATGTTGCCAGCCACCATGGACAAACAACTGAGCTCACGTCCTCTTTTTATGGGATTGATTGGGGGATTGGGCCCTTCTCGGGTGCCATTTTGGCATACTTGCAATGGTGTACCCCTCCTAAGCTGACCTAGCAAGTGCCTGAATGGACGTGCTAATTTGACTTCGGCTTCTGGTAGGGCCATGCTAATTCAAATTAAATTAGTTTGAATTAAGTCAATTTAATTTAAATTAGTTAATTCAAACTAATTAGTTTGAACCCACTGTTTTAGGTGTAGACATAGCCTAAGGTGCCACAGGACTATCGTTTTATAATTACTAGTTCCTAAGAAAAGTTATGACTATGAAAACACGGGAAGTTGCAGGACACGTATTTCACTGTCACAGATATATTACTCTGGTATGTGCTTAGTTACCCTGGAGCAAATCAAGAGTAATGCCAAAGATGGTACAGTAGTATTATCCTGATTGAACTCCATTAAAGTGTATGGTGTTGGACCAAAGATAAACTTTTTGTGAGATCAGAGTCAGGCCCCATGTGTTTTGCCTTATGGAACACTACATACACGACTGTCCAAAAAATGGGTATGTCTACACTGTGTGTGTAAGTCGACTTAAGGGCCCTTAAGTCAACTGAAACAAAGCCCTGTCTACATTGCAGGGCAATAAAGTCGACTTTAGCATCAGCTAACGTCAACTTTATAACTCCCACTTATAAAGTCAACTTTAAAGTTAAGTTGACTTTATAAAGTTGACTTAAGCCAATGTGGAGGGGAAGTTGCCTTAAGTCATCTTTACTGGCCTCCCAACCACAGAAAACATGGGTTTAGGGGCTGGCTAGAAGGCACAACACAGCCGGGAGCATTCCCAGCTACGTGTAACCCAGCCAAACTCCCCGTGTTCCGACGGATCCAGCATCTCCCCCATTCTGAGCCAGACTGGGCATCACAGCCCAACCGGGCATTCCCATTGCAGCTAGACCTCAGCATCTCAGCCTGACCCCAGCATCGCAGCCTGACCCGGCATCTCAGACAGACTGCAACATCTCCCCCGTTCTTAGCCCGACCCTGCCTGTCTCCCCTATTCTTAGCCTGCCCCGCATGTCTCCCCTATTCTTAGCCCGCCTATGATCTCTCCCATTCTCAGCCTGACCCTGCCTGTCTCGCTCCTTCTCTGCCCAAACTTGTGTCTCCCCCCTTGCCCTTCTCAGCTCAGTCCTCCACGTCTTCCCCTCCTCTGCCCAAACCTGTGTGTCTCCCCCCTTGCCCTTCTCAGCCCAATCCTCGGTGTCTCCCCCTTCTCTGCCCAAACCCTTGTGTCTCTCCCTTGCCCTTTTCAGCCTGACCCTGCCTATCTCTCCCCCTCTCCGCCCAACCCTGTGTGTCTCCCCTTCTCAGAGGACCCCCCTATATTGCTGTAAAAAAATACGGAGTCTGGAGGCACTGTTTAAGACTAACAATTTTATTTATTGGATGAGCTTTCATG
Organism: Podocnemis expansa; assembly: GCA_007922195.1. Classification (NCBI taxonomy): domain Eukaryota; kingdom Metazoa; phylum Chordata; order Testudines; family Podocnemididae; genus Podocnemis; species Podocnemis expansa. Next base: position 58,995,308 of record ML681989.1, read on the forward strand.
GTAGAAAAATCCCACTTCAGACAGTTTGAAGATGGGCGAATTTACAGAATGGTAGGAGGTAAATGCAGGGGAATGTAAGACACAGGATCAGGTCACACTCTAACAGCAAATCAAAGCAGTTGTTAAGATTCAAACATTGGGAAACAGCACATAGAAAGAAAGAAAGAAAAAGAAAGAAAGAAAGAAAAAGAAAGAAAGATGCTGTTTCTTTTAGATGAGATTATGTGAAAGCAGCATTAAATCCTGACTATGGATTCCCCCCCCCATTATAACAGGTGATTTGACTTCACCTTCCTCTATGTGCTATTTCCCAGTGTTTGAGTCTTAACAATTGGTGCGCCCTGCCCCTGCACTGGCAGTTGCCCTGCAAAACCTGTTCCAGAGCCAGAGAAGTCTGAGCAACACAGGGAGGGTATGTAGTGCTGCGCTGGCACATCACTGAGCTACGTCAGGCTCCCTGACCTCCCTGTTGCCACATACACTATGAAGGATGGTGTGGTCACTCACTTCCTGTAGCAAAGAAGTGGCTGGAAGAGAGGGGCACCTCTGCTGTGGGCCAGGTACCCACAATGCGCCACTGCTAGGGCAACCTAGCAGCTGCCAGTGTGGACATGGGCAGTCTCCTGGCATTTTGAGTGTGGACATGCTAAGCTGGCTTAATAAAGTCTACTTTAAGCAGACTTTATTAAGCCACCTTAACCGATCCCTGTAGTGTAGACATAGCCTTTCTGGGGTTCCAGGGAACAGATTTTAGATAATGCTGGTGATTTTAAAAAGGAACAGCAGATAATTTGAATGTCATTTTTGTTTTGTACACCTCTGGATTGCTTTAAATTATTAAAACACAAAAGAGGAGGCCTTTGTATTTTACTCCTCTTTTTACAGGAAAATACTAAAACAGAATCATTCACGCTTGTAACAGAAGATTATTCTTTGGTGATCTCTTAATTACTTGGTGTGAAACTTAATAGAACAATGAACAAGACCAGAAGAGCCACAAAACCTTAGTGACAGTAAAATAAAACACTTCCGCATTCAAAGTTTAACTCTTAGAGACAATTATAGATTCATTATTTACATACGTGCAACACGTATGTCCCTGGTATCCTTTCAAAATTGCCATCGAAGAATAAAATCCTGTTTTAAATTGTCTCAATAGGAAATTATTCTGGGCCTTTGTCTCTTGTAATTTGAATATATCAAGAGCTTGTGTCTACAAAGGTTTTAAGGCTTGTACCATGCATTCATTTATCAGCACAGTGCAAGAACAAATCTTTCTGCACCATCTTGTTGACTGCTTCAGATTATCCTCCTTTTCAGCAAGTAGCAAGTTGCTCATTTGTTTATTCCCTTGCTTCTCAAGGGAGGAAGAGAGGAGGTGATACCTGTATGTATTTTACTATTACTGTTATGACTTCAAACATGCTAGGAGCACTAAAAATGTATCAAAAAGACATACCCTTGAACAGAAGCACTTATGCTCTAAAAACAATCAAGAGGCAAGTGACTGGAAGAAAGGATGAGATATGTGTTAGCTTATATCTATTCATATGTATATATATTTATGTCTGTAAAATGGCTTATATCAAATAGGAATGCAACTGAGCTCAATATTGCATTTGATGCAGGCTGGAGATAAGTGTAATAAACTAATAGCCAGATCTTGCCATATGCATATGAGATGTTTCCTTGGCTATGTCTACACTGGAGCCTTAGAGTGACTTAACCTCCCTTAAATCGACCTAAGGAACTCCATGTCTAAATTTGGCATGTATTAAGTCATCTTAAGCACTTGCTTAAGATGATTTAATAACTCCTGCCCCTAAGGTCAACTTAAGACTTTAGTCGACCTATTTTAAGGGCAGAAACCTGGACCCAGGCTTGGAACCCACCCACTGCCCCACCCTGGGGCACAACCTGGCTCTGGGTCCCCGATCTGGCCCAGTCGAAGGCCCCTATTCTGGAATATGGAAGGGAGAGTGGGCACATGAGGTGGGAAAGCGACCAGCTACTGACCAGGCACCTGATAAAGAAAGCTGTTAACCCAATGCCCACCAATACAACTCCAAAAGACAAGTCATTCATGGAATGAGTAAGGCATGACATCAGGACCCTGCTGGCGCTGGGCACAGGGAGCATGTGCCCTGAATCCCAGCGCCAGTGCCTCCCCCAGTCTCCGGCTCAATCGGGCTGGAGATCCAGGGCCCAGCCACCCGTGGCTGCGGCAGCCCCGTCCCCAGCTGGGGATCCAGGGTTTAGCTGCCCACAGCAGCAGAGGTTGCTCCTAGCCCTGGCCCTGTCTGCAGCCAAGGATCCGGGGCTCAGCCGCCTGCAGGAGTGGCAGCCCCTCTGTCCCCGTTCCCGGCTGGGGATGCAGGGCCTAGCTGTCAGCGGTGGCACATGGCAGCTTCTGGCCCTGCCCCCCTCCCGGCCAGGGGGCGTGGCCTGCTGGCTGGGGGCGTGGCGTGGGCCAGCGCCCCGGGTCCCTCCCCAGGGCAGCGACGCCCCTGCATGACAGAATCTGGACTGATGAATGTAATCGGCTGGAAGGAAAAGGGGAAAGAGGACCACAGGGCCTACCCCGACAGCAAGCCAATTGGTGGTGTTTTACTGTTGATCTTAGGGAGATGGTAGTTACCAAAACACCCTGATCGGCATCTGGCACTGGGATCCCCCCATATCATCCTTTTTTGGGGGAGGGAGGAGCCCCCCCAAAGTGAGGGACACTGAGCTGAAAACTCCTAACCTATACCTGAGAACAGGTATGGTCCCTTACAAACTCCCACGGAGGTGTCTCATTGCACCGCCTGGTGGTGGCGTAATCAAGTGTGGACTGGCCAGGGGTTGGGGTGGGACAGCCCTCCAATACCGTGACCCAAAGAGTACTTGGTATTCACGCTTGCAGCTTTTTGGGGTGGCAGGGGGCCTTCAAGAGAGGGAAGGGTGTTTTGGGTGGAAAAACGGAACTGAGGAGGGGCAGGGCTGCAGCCATATATATAGCCACGTGGTGGCCAGGGGGACATTGGCCACCAGCCCTGTTCTGACAGGCTAGGACAAAAAGGTTTCCAACCAATTGTGCGCTGAGGCATGTACACCTATTACTGAATGTATCCAAGCAGCGCTTGAAGAAGAATTGAGGGTGAGGGGAGTGTGAGCTATGGGCTGCTGGAGAGAACATGCTCATGGGGTGGTTCCCCCCAAGTTTCCTGCTTCAGAGCTGGACCTGCCTCCAGAACTGAAGAAGCTGGAGAGGAATGGCAGAGCTGGGGACTGAGACCACCATCTCCCCCCTCAGTGTCTGAAATGGCCACTGCTGCCCAGGGTAGAAAGGTGGAAAACATTTCCTGAATCCTCAAATGTAACTTTGTATCTTTAAAAAGAAAAATCAAAAGCAGGACAAGCACTTTTTTTTATCAGTAGGAACCATCTGTATTAAGGCTGCCTCCCCCGCAAAAATACAGAACAAAACTGGCTCTGCCCTGAAAAGGTCACCTGCCTCAGGCTGGCTGAGCAGTGAGCACCATGTACAGGATAAGAGCAGGGGAAGGGGGAAATGAGCAAAGCCTACATTTGCACCCATCTCCCCCCACCTCGCCCCACAGATACAGCCCCTTTCCTCAGGGCAACTTGGAGGTGGTACCAGGATGCCTCCTGCCCTGTGCAGTGGTGGGGAGGGGTGCAAATATAGGGTTGGCCCTCAGGCACTGGAGACCCTTGGTACCCCACTGCCAGAATGGAAGAGAAGAACAATTTTAAATGAACACTGTGTTTTGAGTCCCTTTAACAGCTGGTCATCAGTGGAAGAGGTGTGCAAGTTTCTATTACTTTAAGCTATAGCACTGACTGCACTTTACTTTTAACTGGATACTTAACACCTCATGTTTCCAGACATTCTCAGCATTCAGCACCATCACCACGCCTGCTCTTTTAGTATTAGCATTTTTTCCTCAGTAAGTCTGCCCTCCACCCATTTGCCATTGCTGCCAGCCCCAATCTCCTTCCCTGGCTAGCCTGCCCCCTCCTTCCACTCCCAGGAACTTCAACATGGAGGGTTGAGGTCTGTCTATGAGCTATTCCTATGGCCCCCATCATTGTAGTATTTGAGCATCCTTCAATTCTTAATGTATTTTTTCTCACCCAGCCCTCTGAGGCAGGTCAGAGCTTCTGTTCCTCCTGTACAGTAGCAAATGGGAAACTAAGGCACAACAGGTAGCAGAGCTGGAAGTTGAACCCAGGTTTCCAGCAACCCTGGCTCCTGACACTAGTCCCCTTTCCTTCCCCCCGTGCAGATCCAGCTCCCCAACCCCAGTGCTCTTCCCCTCTCCTCAGCAGCCCTGGCTGCTCTCTCACTCTCTCAAGCCTTGGGAGACAGACCTCTCCTTGCCTACAGGCAGCCACCCAATCTTAAAAAGATACTCACCAGCAACTACAGACCTAACAACAGAAACATTAAAGCAGGCACATATCCCTGCAACAAACCACGCTGCCAACTCTGTCCACATATCTGCACAAAAGACACCATCATAGGACCTAATCAAGCCAGCTACTCCATCAAAGGGTCCTTCACCTGCTTATCCACTAATGTGATTTATGCCATCATGTGCCAGAAATGCCCCAACACCTTATACATTGGACAAATAGGACGATCCCTGCGCAAAATAATAAATGAACATAGACCTGATATCACAAAACAAAAAAAAAAAGCAGTTGCTGAGCACTTCCATCTTTCTAATCACTTGATAAATAATTTGTTAACGACCATCATCAGAGATGTGACTGGGACATCAAGACTTCAAAGAGAAACAGCTGAAATTGAATTAATATGCAAATTAAATTCTGCGACAGCAGGATTGAATCAAGACTATGGGTTCTTTTCCCATTACAAAAGGGAATTTGACTTCAGGCTTCCCAGGGTTTGAACATAACAACTGCTCTGATTTGCTGTTACTGTATGACCTGATTCTACATTTTACACCCCCTTGCATTTATTTTCATTCCATTCTGTAAGTTCACCCATCTTCAAAGCATCTGACAAAGTGGGATTTTCTCCCACGAAAGCTCATACAAAAAATAAATCTGTTAGTTTTTAAGTCCCTGTCGCGGAGTGTACTAGCTCCACGTGCTCCCAAGCAGGGAAGCTCTCGGTCTAAGGCCAGATGGCCTTATGGTTATTGACCCTGTCCACGGGGTACTTTGTGGGCAGGGCGATATGGCTCACTGGCCGGAGTCAATGAGTACCAGCCCTTCACGTCAGGGCAGTGCGGCCCACTGGCCGGAGTCAATGAGTCCCAGCCCTTCACGTCAGGGCAGTGCGGCCTAATGGCCAAAGTCACCGACTCCAAGCCCCGGCTGGGCACCCTGAGGGACGTAGGCCCAGGTAGGGGGGTTCAGGCCCTCCCACTCCTCTGAACCCCAGCCCAGGGCCCTGGGGTGTACGGGAATCCTGGCCCAGTTGGTGGGGATCCAAGCCGCAACACACCGACTGAGGCCCGGACTTGGCCAATGCTCACCCCGATTTACCCCGCCCTGGGCTACTTCCTACCTGAGGTCGCTATGAGGTGCCCCACTGGGACTCCTGATGTCCACCTGGTCAGGTGCCTTGTTCAGTCTGGGTCCTAGGATCCTCACGGCTGAGGACGCCTTGGTCAGCAGTGCCTTCTGCGTTCCGCGTCTCTAGCGTCCCTGGTGTCTGCCCCGTTGAGGTAGGAGCCAGACCAGAGTCTGAGCGAGAGCCTCTAGCCTGCGTCTGCTCTCTCCGCTGGCCAGCCCCTAACTGAGGGGAATCGCAGCCTTTTATACCTGGGCAGCTGTTTGAGCATGCCCAGCAGGGCCTGAGGGGCGGGGCTTCCCTTCCCTTCCGGGCACATAGAGGCCCGCTTGAGTGTGGGGCGGGCCTGCCCCATCACAGTCCCACATGACTGCTTGGTTTTTTTGCTCCCCAGTGCCAGTCCCTTTTCCCTCCCCGCCCATGCAGCTCAGCTCGCCAACCCCTCTGCTCCCATACCCCACCCCCCACCTCCACCCCAGAGGTGCAGGGGATGGGGCCCTCATACTTACCTGGGACCCTGGGAAAGTGGGAATCGGAGGCTCTGGTCTGGAGTTAGGCACCTGTTGGCTGTGGGGCTGTCTGCCCATGGGTGTAGGCCACCCCCAGCCTCACCTTCTGAGCAGTGGAGCAGAAGGCACAAAGCAGGCCAGGCCAGGCCAGGCCAGGGGTGGGGGGGAGCTCGGGTCCATTCCCCTGGTCCGGCAAGGGAAAATTTGCCACATGGGGTAAAGGGTGAGCAGCCTGGCCCCGAGGCTGGGCTCTCCTTTACCCTGAGCTGTCTCACCCACCCTAGGGTGGAACAGCTGGCTTGTGGGAGGGGCAGCAGAGTGGAGCCTGGCCTCTGGGCTGGCTCCTTCCACCCTGGGCTGGCTGTTCCTCCTTGGGGATGGGGCGACCTGGCACACAATAAGCCAAGGATGTTTTTCTTCACTGTAGCAGGGGGCCGAACGGCACAGCTCCCCTGCACTCGAGGGGGCAGCGGGGCCCCTAACTGCTGGGGGCCCTAAGCAACCGCCTGCCTCACCTACCCCAAAAGTCACCTCTGGCTGTGGGAGCTGAGGGCTTGGGGAAGAAGGAGGAGGTTCAGGGGCCAGGATGGTCAGTGTGGGCGGCTGTTGCTAGTGCCCTGGAAGATTTGAGTCCCAGCCCTGTAGGCAGCCCCCCTGGGTCCTGGGACGCCGGTGAAAGAGATGATGGGGTACAGGGTAGCGGCATCCTCAACCCACTGAAGGAAGAGGTGCACCTCCAGCTGCTTCGGGGGGGGGGTGCCTGGTGCTCAAGGGTAATGGTTTGCTGCTTCATGAGCTCCAGGAGGTGCTGGAGCATCCCCCAGCTGACCCTCTGATGGGCACTCACCCGCTCCCTCCAGGCTTCTGGGCACTACTCCGCCACGTTCCTGAAGTGGACCAGATTCCCCAGGTGCTCGTTGTGGGAGTGGCGTGGCCTCATCCTTCTCCTAGTCATAGCTGGCAGGGTCCTGGGAGTGGCACATGGTACAGGCACCAAAGTGAAGCAGAGAAGAGGGTTCATCCCATTAGCTAGCTCACCAGTGCTGTGTGCAGCCTGACAGCAGCTGCTGTATCCTGACTGTCTCCTTGCTTCCCAATTCCTGTTCTTTGGGACGGGGTCCCCAAGGTACACATGGCTGTGGCATGCTGCCCAGCTTGGGTGCAGTGCCACAGTGGTGAGCAGCAGGCAGCCCTGTGTCTCCTGAGCCAGCCGTGTCAGCCGTATGCTGTCTGCCCTTGCTGCTCCCACCTATGGTTCCCCACATCCCCTTTACTGACAGGCCCCCGCACCGCTTGGGTCCAGGTCACCCACCACATGGTTTCTGGCCTCTCTGCTCAGAGGAGGGCCTCTGCACCCCACCCCTGTTCCCAGGGCCCTGTCTGGTCCCAGACCATGTTTGCCTGCAGTGCCTGTGCCACAGGCATGCCTAGCCCTGCCTGCAAGAAGATAGAGAAGGAGAACTCACCAGCAGGCACCGCAGGTGTCTGGCATGATGTTGCCTGTCCTGGGTCCTTCTCTGCGGGGGAGCCCTCATCCTCCTGTATCTCCACTGAAGGTGGGCCCTCTGCAGGGGCAGGGATGAGCTCCGGGCTGGGTCCAGAGTCTGAGGCTGGCAGGGTGCCCTCCTGCTGGCTGGTGTCAACTGACTCCAGCACCACATCTTCATCCACCAAGCCCTCCTCCTGGTTCTGGTCCAGAGAGGGGGGCTCAGCAGAGTTGAGGCTGTGGGCTTGGAGCCCAGTGCTCTCACCCACCACCCCAAGGAAGGCATGCAGCTCCCAGTAGTAGCTGGTGGTGGGAGCTGTCCGCAAGTACTGCCTGTCCTTCCAGACCCTGTAGTGCTCCTGACAGAGCCACCTGATTTTTACCCAGACCTGGTCTGTGTTCTGGGTATGCCCCTTGGCAGTCAGGGCCTGGGGATATGGAGACATATATCTTATGGTTGTAGTAGCTGCTTTACAACCAAGAGTGCATTGCCTTGTCCCCCCAGATCAGCAGGAGGGCAAGGATCTCCTCATGGCTCCAGTCTGGACCCCAACATTGCTGCTGGCTTCTGATGCTGCCCTCAGCCATGTTGCAGAACAATTGTTGTCCTTCCTGGATCTGGTCAGTAAGGTGGGGAGGGTTTTGTTCAGGGCAGACACTTCCTGGTGCCAAGCACCCTGAGAAGAAGGTCAGGATGCCATTTAGTTCGAACTAGCCAATTATTTTAAACTAAAGCTGCCATGTTGGGTTTAGTTCAAACTTAGAAGTTCGAACTAGCAACTAGTTCAAACTAACCAGCACCCAGGGCAGGCTCAAGGAGCTTTGGTGCCCCAAGCCAGCTTTAGATTTTGTGACCCCCACTTGTGGGGGCGGGGGGCAGAACCTGGCCTCTGCTCTGGGCCGCAGGGCTGGCTTAACCCATAAGCAAATGAGACTCTGGCTCAGGGCATCATTTGCTTAGGGGCAGCCATGGCGCCATGCTGGGGGGGCTAGCCCAAAAGCTGGACCCTGTGCTCCCACCCCTCCTCAAACCAGTCATTCTGCTCCCAGGGGGAAGAGTGGGCCAGCCAATGGGTCAGGCTCTGCTCTCTTGCCCTACCTCTGGGCTGGCCCTCTTCACCCCTAGGGTAGAACAGCCAGCCCGGGGAAGGGGTGGGAGAGCAAAGCTTAGACTCTGAAATGGCCCACTCCACCCCTGAACCAGCTCTTCCTAGCCCTGGGGGTGGGGGCAAGTCAGCCCAGATCAGAGGCTGGGTTCTGCCCCCCACTGCCCACACCCACACCACAGGAGTTCAAAATTGAAAGCCAGCTTGGGGCGCCAAAGCCCCTTGAGACAGCTCTGCCAGTCTGGCTTGCCACACCCCCGGGCAGGGAACAGCCAGCCCAGGGGTGAAGCAGGCCAGCCCAGAGGCTGGGTTCTGCTCCCCTGCCCCTCCCCTTGGCCAGCTGTTCTACCCTAGGGGTGAGGAGGGTTGGCCCAGAGACGGGGCAAGAGAGCAGAGCCTGACCCATGGGTTGGCCTGCTCCATCCCTGGGGGCAGAGTAAGTAGTTCAGGGAGGTGCAGGAGCATGGGGTCCACCTTTTGGGCCCGCCCACCCCATCCCTGGTGAAGCACTGCAGCTGTCCCTAAGCAAATGACACCCCTAGTCAGGGCCTCATTTGCTTTTGGCTCGAGCCAGCCCTGCTGGTGGTACTTATTAGTTCAAACTAAGGACACACTTGATTCAAACTATTAGATGCCTGGTGGGAACTGGGACTAATTTAGTTCAAATTAAGACTTCTTAATTTGAACTAAATTGCCAGTGTTGACATAGCCCTACAGACTAACAAATTTCTTTGGGTTATGACTCTTCTTGTTTTTGCTGTACACAGACTAACATGGCTACCCCTCTGGAAAGTGATTATAATGCTTATATATAAATGTGCACACATTTATTACAGTGGGTACAAGTAGAACTGACTCAATAGAGTGTAACTTTAAGGCTGAATTAAAATTCCTATTGTAACTTTTCTTTTCAAATTGCTTTCCATTCACTTTCTCAGACTTTTTCTTTTAGCCTGAAATATTCTGTGACTGTTGTAAAGGTGAATGGTTTTTACTAACTCCCCCATGTAATTTTTGTGTGAAGTGATTTCTTGCATGGGCTCTCTGCTTTGAAATTTTACACTGTAACTGTACCTAAAATATCACATTTGGTTTGTTTTGAATACTATGTAAATTCATTGACTCATGTTCTGAACTCAAATAAGTCATGAATAGAAATCCAAGTGAAATTTTTCAAACTAGACAATATAGGCACAATGTAGATCTGTTTGAAAGCAAATAGTATTTGAATATGAGATTTTGTGGTATTATACAGATAAAAAAGGATTACAGAGACACACCTACGCTGATTATCACTGTAATGTAACATCCTGTGATCTTAAGTTGCAAAACCTCACCAGAACTAGTAGTTAGCAACACACAAGCTTGCTAAATTTTGTTTTTGAAACCAAAGGAACAATGAAAGCAATTGATAAGAATTGTTTATTGAAATTTCATCAAGAACCAAAAGAATAACACTGTACCATCTTGAGCAATTTCCCAAGATTATAAATTCAGGAGGAAAGATTTCTCCCATCTTTGTTAAAATTTATGAATTGAATGGTTGAAAAAGAAATAAGAAACTTGTGTGACAAGTGATTGTGAATAGCGGTTAAAGTGATAAGAGGATGCAAAGAGGTGAAGGAAATTCTGCTCTTGAATACCTGTTTTTGTCAAACCACAAACAGCACCCCCCCAGTCGCTTTAGACACCTGTTATAACCACTAAGAAACTTGCTAGCCAGTCTGTCAGTTAAACCACAAGTTTCCGTGAACAAGCTAGGTGAGAAGACCCCCGCAGAAGAAATACGCAGGCTT